>CM042184.1:20189272-20208504 GCA_023539305.1 Ilex asprella
GTCTAAGAAATCTAGAAAAAGAATATATAAGAAAGATGGAGTTGGGACCTCTGGTAGTTTTGGGGACATTGAGGTCGAGCCCCAAACTTCAGATATTTTGGGGTTCAACAATGTTACCCCTTTTCTGAGCATCTTCTTTGTGAGATTTGGCTTTCCTAAGGGCATGCATTACTGGTCATCCTATGTGGACATCCGGTATGATACTGTGTTGCCTAAGAAGACCAGCTTCTTTGTGGCTTCTTTTGAGAATGATCTCAGATTTCCCATGCATCCCTTTCTCAAGTCTATCCTTCAGAATTTCAACATTTACGCAACCTAACTCTTTCCCAATTTTTGGGGTATTTTGGTGGGAATTTTGGTCTTTTTCAAGAAGAACGATTTGGGTGCCCCTTCGGTTCCCTTGCTTGTGCATTTCTTCAACGTTAACTTTTTTCATGCCAACATTTTCTTTTATATTTTGAAACGGGTGAAGACCTGCTCTCTAATCACCGACCTTTCAAGCTCCCATAAGGGCTAGAAGAAACTCTTCTTCTTCGTGTCTGGGAAAAAATAGAAATTTGACACAAGGGTGGTTTTCTATGGTTGAAGGTCATCTCTATAAATAGTAGAGGCTAGACTACTAAGAAAGGATCCATAATCAAACACACAAAATCTTCATAGAGATAGCCTACCTTATACTTATTTCTTGCCTCTGAGTAATTTTACTTTTCTTGTAATAATCACTCCAGTGATCTTTTAGGCTTTCATTTAATGTTAAGTTCAGTATTAATTTCGTGTTCTAGATTCAGACTCAGTTTACTTGTTACTTTTTATTCTCATTGTTCTCTTTACGATATAGTCCATGACACTTTTATTTTGAAAATTATTAAAGTCTTTGAATCATAAGTCAGAAAAGAATTTAGAGGTAGTCTTACGCCTTGTTATAATGGCCTGAACAGTCACAATTTTAGAACCTCATATCGGTTCGAGTAGGTAAGGTCGTATGTGTTTAGGTTTTAAGTTCAATTAAACTTTGGTAAGCGCACAATCCAAAAATATGCCAAACATACTTTTTGGGTAAGCGCACAATCCAAAAATATGCCAAACATACTTTTTGGCACGCTTGGTGGGATCCTAAGAAGAAGTATGGGGATGACCTAAGGAAAGCCAAACTTGGCGCATAAAAGATGCCTCTAGTGCATGAGGTTGCTGAAGAAAGCAGGCCTAGAATCCCCAACTTGCAAGAAGAGTTGCCTCCACTCGGGGGGGTGGGAAGAGAATTGCAAATTCAACTCAGAGCTCGGAGGCCTTAATCAAGGCTTTATTGCATGAAGTCTCTCAACATGTCTCTGGGTTTATCCAAGGCCTACGATATTTGATCAAAAAGGAATCTAGTTGTATCAAACAAGCATTAGAGCATCTTATTAATACTTTAAACCATCCAAGGGGCATGAGACAACCATTGTTTTCCCCTGTGTAGGTGGAAGCACTAAAACTGGTGTTTCCCTTGTATATGCCACCACAAAGGGCGGTAGACCAAGAATGGCCATAGAAGGAACAACAACCCACTTTTTTAGGAAGAAATAACCTCCAATCTTGAGGTTGGGGGCAAAGGAGATAGCCACCAATTGTTCTTGTAGCAACACCTTAAGTGGTCATGAACAAAGACCAAATAGACGAGATCATCCAAGAACATGTCGGCCCCACTATGGGGTTGGTCAACATCCCAACTGGGTGGATAAGGATTATGAATATCCTTAGAGATACAAGGTCTTGGTGTTTGGTACATTTTTAGGAGAAGATGGTCAGTCGATCATGGAACACATTGTCCATTTCACCATAGTGTGGCGAAGCAAGGGCTAACAAGTTTTCAAAACTAAGGCTATTCACCAATTCCTTCACGGCAATAGCCTTTAGATGGTACATCAATTTTCCACCCAATTCTGTGTTGGGCTGGCTAGCTTGAAGATAAATTCCACGCTCAATTATACCATATTGAGCTAAAAGTAGCCATGGTCGATTTGGCTAGGTTGTACTAGATAACTGAGGAAATGGATGAATAGTACATCGCACGTTTTAAGATGGCTAGGAACCGATGTAGGTTGGCATTGCATGAGATGGAATATATGCATATTGTGCAAAACGGTATAGGTTTCAAGCTCCAAAAGAAGTTCGAGGGAATGGAGTTCAATGGCCTGCAATGCAGGCAATGTAATGTGAACAAAACCTACATAAAGAGTTGGATCGAAGAAACATATCCAATGGAACATATTATAGGGATCCTAACACGGATCTATTTATTGTCGAGCCAAACTAAGAGTTCAAAAATTGTGGCAAGATGGCCATATGTGTGCAAGGCCTTAGCTAGGCCTCCAGAAAGTCAAGCACAGGCCACGCTAAGTGTTGAAAAAGGAACCAGAGAAGTAAATGACAAAAAATATGAGTTTGAAATTGCAAAGGCCTATAGACAACATTATCAATCTATCGTTCGGTTCCAAGATTTCATTGGTTATGGAGTTAAAGAACAAGACATACTGCAAATGGCACAATCTGTGGAACCATTCTACTGCTAATTGTATCTTGTTTCAGAATGGGACAACCTGACCAAAGGCCATTTGATCTTCGGGGATAAGGAAAATTCAAAGATATGGATTAATACTAAAATTTCCATAAGACAACAACCATTAACATGGTGGAAGTAGGTTAGCCGAAGACCCCACAAAAAAAGGTAAACTTAGGTGAAGACAGGTCGACTAATGACAAGAAGTCAAGGAGAGAGAAAGGCAATACTCCCTAGGATGAGTCATCAGAGGAAGACACCGGGGTTAAGTTGTATATTTCACTAGGACTCCAAGTGCAACTTGACATGGTCAAGAATGGACTATGTCCCAGATGCAAATCCTTTTATGGGATCATTTTGGACAAAGAAGAGCGAGGAGAATCATCTAAAAGGGTACAAAAAAGGTGGCACTACAAAGGTATTCATTGGGAGCAACCAGGTGAGTGGTCGCTACCCAAGCGAGATTACAAGGATCAACCTAGTAAGTTCATGCAGTCGAGCTATAGAGGGCACAATAGAGATATACCGTAATCTCTGAAAGGTCGGTAAGGGACGAGATATGACGAATTCGCCACAAGAATGACACCTGATCAACCCATCATAGTTGAGGGTTATCAGGATTGATCTAGGATGGTGAAACAAATAGAGTCGATGGAGGACCACTGGTGCATAATCCCATATCCAAAGTTACCATTTTAACATCATCCGCGTCTGTTTTCCCGAACTCAGAAGCGCAAGACGCAACGCATTCAAGTAGAGCTTCACAGATGAGAAGAATCTTGAGAATTGGAAGCCTGCAAAGGGTGAGAAGCATTTCAACAGCATCACCCTTGGGGTGGGGTAAATTAAGTCCCGATTTGGCATTTCCTCGCCTCCATAATGTCCAATGGCTTCGAAGAAGACCAAGGTTGAGGAGAAGGAAAAAAATAAAGCAAAACTTGAGTCCCTATCCGAGGAAAGTATCAAGGAGCAGATGGTAAAGAAGCTGGTAGAACATATGAGAATCACACTAAACATTCCCCAAAGACTTGTAAGGGTGGAAAAAAAGTAAGACCCTACCGACGAAGATGGCAGTGATGGAGGTGATTCTACCCAGTTCGGTATGCTAGGGCACTCAACGTTCGTCAATGCCCTTTGGTTATTACCAACATCATTTAAAAGTCCAGGACCACAAGCAGATTCTTTAGAGGGAGACTTTTAAGATGTCGAGGAACTAGGTCTTGGAGGTGAAGACAGACAAATTACCATCTGCTAATAGTCCAAGAGGTTGGTTGTTTAGCAAACTTATGCAGTCCATGACACCACATTTAAAATTGATTTATATCTGAGTGCACTTGGTGGGAAGACCCTTCAACAGAGTCTTGGTTGAAAATGGAGCGACCGTCAACATTCTCCCCATAGCTACCATGAAAAAATTGGTAAAGAAAGAGGAAGACTTGGTCCACACCGACTTGACGGTGAGTGGATTCACAGGAACAGTCAATAAGACGGTGGGAGTTTTACTGATCGAACTAGTAGTCGATAGTAGAACTAACATCATGTGGTTATTCATAATTAATACAACGACATCCTAAAATGCACTTTTGGGTTGAGATTCGATCCATTTGAGCGAGTTTATCCCATCAACTATTCATCACCGGTTGCTCATATGGAACCTTGATGACTTTGAGGTCATGGAGAGAAATCAGACTCTGTTCATGTTTGATGTTCACATGGCCTACGCTTAGCTCTACGAAGAAGGAATAAGGCCAATGAAGTTCCAAGGCCAAGAAAAGTATGGAAACCCAGGAAATTCATGTTTCAAACTGACTTGAAGTCCATTGAGATTCATCGAGTGGAAAAAGAGATCTTTCGGCCCTAATGTGCAAAGGTTGAACAACGAGAAAGAAATAAAGAGCTCGTTTATTGATGGATCTCAGCGACAATAAATAGAGGAAGCAGGTCGTGAGGGCCTGTATTATCAAGATATAAACTTACCTGGTAGAAAAGAGAGCCGCGACATTATAAGCGGCTAACACACAACAAAGCACCATTAACATGGTGGAATGTGAGGAGGAAGACTCTAGACAGTTTATCCCCCGAGAGTTCATCAAACTAGATGAAATCAATGCTATTCCCACCAAACTCAACGACTTGATCGAGGTTCAAGATCCATTGCTTGAAGTTAATCTTGGCAAGCCTGGGCAGTACTATCTTACTTTTGTTAGCAAACTGTTGGATTCAAATTTCCAAGCGCGGCTTATACAATTACTAAGATAATACAGTTATTGTTTCACCGTAAGTTATGAAGAGATGCTAAGGCTAGATCCGACCTTAGTGGAGCATTGATTGCCAATCAAGGAAGGATACAAACTGATTAAACAAGCCCCAAGATTGATTTCCAAATAAGTAACCTTGTTGGTGAAGGAAGAGATTGAGTGCCTCCTACAAGCTAAGTGTATCCAAGTGGCACGATACATAGAATGGGTGTCCAACGTTGTGCTGATTAAGAAGAAGACTGACAAGATCAAGGTTTGTTGTTACTACTACGACCTAAACGTCACAACCCCTAAAGATGAATATGTCATGTCGCTAGCCGATCAACTCGTAGATGTGGCAGCCATGAATGTGATCATGTCATTCTCGGACAGTAATGCAGGCTACCATCATATCTTCATTTTGGAGGAAGACATGCACAAAACTACTTTCCGATGTCCTAGGTCAATTGGGATGTTCGAATGGAGAGTTATGTTTGGACTAAAGAATGCGGGGCAACATACCTGAGAGCTATGAACACTATCTTCCACAACATGATCAGTAAGATTATAGAGGTATACATTGATGACATCATAGTCAAAACTAATGATCAGTAAGATCGCCAACTATACAAGAAAATTGTAGTCGTTCTTGCCACTCTTGAAACTAAAGGGAGTAGAATATTTTAAATAGGAAGTGCAATATCAAGAAGTTTTTCGCCAGATTAAGGAATATTTGGTGAGTCCACTAGTTATTATGCCACCTATGGGGCAAGTCATTGCTATTGTACTTATTAGCTACACACGAATCCATTAGGTGTTTATTGGCTCAAAACAATAATACAGGTAAGGACACAAGCCGCTTATTGTTTAAGTAAAATGTTTGACTTTGGCCAAGTAGTGTTATAAGCTGATCGAGAAAATTAGTTTAGCATTGTATTTTGCATCGCAAAAGTTAAGAATTGATATGATTTTAGTTATTGTGTATGTTGTTGTGCAAACTGATGTGATTAAGTACATGCTAACTAGACCGATAATGAGAGGTCGAATCGATTAACGGGTTTTGGCCTTAATGGGGTTATCACCCAATACTGGTCACAGTGTGCAGTGAAAGGCCAAGCATTGGCCAACTTCTTAGCAGACCATCCTTGTGTGAAAATAGAACAAGATACAAGGAATCACTTGGTTTGTTAGGAGTACCTAGTCGGCGACTCCCAACTAAGTATTAACCAAATTGTGGGGAAGTTTCCAATGCAAAATCTAGGAACTATGCCCACTCTACTCCATTGCAATGTCGTTGTTGGAAAAATTTGATAATGTTATGTTGTGAGCAGTCCCAAAGGAGATGAATGGCAGAGTTAACAACTTGGCCCAATTGGGATCGGGTTTGAGGATTCCTTGAGGTATGGACAAGAAGCTAATCAAGGTTCAAAGGAGAGTTTTTATATCCATAAAATTCAGAGGAATAGAATTTGAGAAATTATTGGTGGAAGTGGAAGAGTGAGATTAGAGGTTCAACATCATTATGCTCCTAAGATATCAAAATAGGGATGTAAAAGAGTCCGTAAGAAGATGGTCCGCTAATTATATACTCATGGATGGGGAACTGTATAAAAAGAGAATGTGTGATGCTTATTCTTAAGATGCATTGGCAAAGAAGAAGCCATTTTTGGCCGAAAACCACAAAGGCATATGTAGCACACATCAGGCTAGCATCAAGAGGTAGTGGCTAGTAAGAAGATATTGTTATTGGCCAAGTATCTTGAAGGACTACATTGAATATGTAAGGAGTTGTCAAGCATGTCAGTGTCACGGGCCTATCTAGAGGATGCCGACCATAAAAATACTGCCCTTAATAAAGTCATGGCCATTTAGATACTAGGCTATGGATTTAATAGGGAAGATCTTTCCCCCATCCATAAGGCAACATTCTAGTATTATTTTGGCCATCGATTTTTATACAAAGTGGATAGATGTCATTCCAATGATAACCGCCAATCAGACCGATATCATACAAATGATAAAGGAGAACAAAGTGCACCGATTTGGGCTTCTCCAGCATATAGTGGCCGCCCAGGGAACATTCTTTGCAGAAAATTGAAGTTAAAGGATTTGTAAATGACTATGGTTTCGACGTAATCCACTCAATCTCATAATACGCACAAAGGAACGACCAAGTGGAGTCTACCAACAAGGTAATGAAGAGAATCATTGCAAAGATGGTGGAAGATAACCTGAGGGATGGCATGATATATTATTGAAAACACTATGGGCATACAGAACCTCCAAACGGTCTAGCACCAAAATTAGACCATTCAAGCTAACATATGGGCACGATGTGGTCTTGCCTATGGAGATTACTGTGAAGTTGTTGCAAGTGGCTTTCCAACATAGGTTAAGTCTTGCTGAATACAATGAAACCATGATGATCGAGCTTGAAGTTTTGGATGAAGAATGGTTGGGTGCTTTGGATTACATCAAGGTACAAAAACTAAGAACCGCCAAGGTGTACAATAGAAGGGTTAAAAGCAAGATGTTCAGCTTAGGTGACTTATTCTGGAAAAAAAATTGCCTCTGGGACTTAACGATCCAAGGACTAGAAAATGGTCGGCCAATTAGGAAGGACCATTTGAAATCCTCGAAGTCAAGAATGGTGGCATTTACCACTTAAGAGACTTGGATGGAGAGCGCCACCATCAATCCATCAATGGGAAGTTCCTGAAGGCTTACAAACCGATGGTCTGGCAGGCTGTGGAACACTAGCGAGACCTTTAAAGCAAAAAGTAATTGCTAGCGGCCTAGGGCAGGTCGACAACCAATAAGGAAATTGTTATACTATTTAACAGTTGTAAAATGTAACGAAAAAGATGAAAATGAATGAATAACAATGTAAATTTTATTCATAGAAGTTTGTACAATTTCAATGAATACAATTTAAAAAATACATGTAAAACAAAGTGTTGCATAAGAACTACGTCAAAGTAGTTTGCATTCGTAAAAAAATTGCTTCAAGAGTAGCAGTACGAGGAGCCTCCATTGAAGAAGAAGAAGAAGAAGAAAATGTCAAGCAATAGGCCTGAGGATAGATTATATAGGCGCAGAGAATGGATCAAAACAATGATTAAAAGATATGGACGATTCGCGTGCTAGTAGTTTCTTGCAGATTTGAAAAGACAAAGGATAGACCGAAAGACTACACATGGAACTTTAGCTGCAATCCCCGAGTTTCACTGCCAAGGGTGGTATCACAGCTACGTAGGACAAGTATAGCAGCAAAATTTTAAATTCAAAGAGCCAAAACAATGTCCCGAATATGAAGTGATCAGTCACATCATTTTAGAGAAGGGGGACAATGTTTACACCTAAAATTAGCAAGAGTATAGGGTGACACATGTAAGAGATTCGACGGTCATAAAGGAGTCTGTGAGAGTCCACAATTGACATAATGATTAGAGAAATAAAACTCTTAGAATCATGAAAAAAGAGAAAACATGGCATCATGAGCAGCTAGTTGTAGACGGTTCAACGCACATCGACATATCTCAAGGGACAAGGCCATGATCATAGTAATGTCCAGAAAAGATGGGTTGACAGTTGAAGACCATCTCTATAAATAGCAGAGGTTAGGCCATTGAGAAAAGATCCACGATCAAACACAAACTCTTTACAGAACTGTCCTACCTTAAAATTATTTCTTGCCTTCGAGCAACTTTACTTTTCTTGTAATCATCACTCCGGTGATCTTTTATGGCTTTCATTTAATGTCAAGTACAGTACTTGTTTCGTCTTTTAGATTCAGATTCAGTTTACTTGTTACTTTTCATTCTCATTGTTCTCTTACAGTGTAGTCCATTACACTTTTATTTGGGAAATTATTTAAATTTCTTGAAACATAAGGCATAGAAAATACTCAGGAGTAACCTTATGCCTTGCTACAATCGCCCAAACAGTCATGATTTTAGAACCTCACACCAGTTCGAGTTTGTAAGTTCGTACATGTTTGAATTTTAACTTTTGATACGCCCCACAATACGAAAATATGCCAAACAATATGGGCCTGTTTAGTTTGCATCTCAAAAAATTATATTCAAAAACGGTTTTTGATAAGAGTTTTAGAAAAGTATTTTTGATGTTTTCTGAGACAAAAAACTTATTTGGTTAGATGATTTTAGAAACAGATTAATAGAATGTAAAACAATAAAACCTATTTGGATAGTAATTCAAAAATTAATAAAAAATAAGAGAAAATAAAAATTAATCAAATAGATTTTGGGTTTTTTCACCCTTTTCGGGTCCTTGACTTTGAATCTCATTCTCTCTCCTATCTGACATATCGTAATCTTGAAGAAATCTTCTATTATTGATACTAAAATTGGTCATGATCTTTTCCAAGAATCAGAAGAATTTTCTCAAGAAAATTATTCTAAAATCGAGCAATTAAAGGGCTAGATCATAGTTGCAATATAAAGGTGTGATCGAATTGAAAGAAGACAAAAAATAGTAGTAAATGGAGATAATTACCATAATTGGGGAAGAAATATTGAATGTAGTTCTTTGATTTTGGAAAGAATGGAAAGTTGAAAGAGAGAATTTTCTTCATCAAAAATAAAATCAATGTAAAAAAATATACAAAACACAAATAAGAATCATATTAGATCTGTGTTTGATCTCTGATTGAACCAGATCAAACACATATCTGAAGCCCCTTGTGTGTGTGTGTGTGAGTGTGCGTGCGTGCGTGCGTTCCCTCTGTATGTCTGTGTGTGTTTGTGTGTGTCCAAAGTTAGATCTAAAGCAGATCTGACTCCAGTTCTGAAGCCAAATGTAAATAATAATAATAACTGGAGAAGAAGATCTTGAACTCAAATGCAAAAAAAAATTCGAAGAAGATCATCTTGAACCTGAATCTTGAAGGAGAGTTTGAACCTAGATCTTAAAAAGATGCTGAAGAAGACGGAGAAGATGTCGGAGAAGACAGATATTGTGTGTGTGTGTGTGTGTGTGTGTTTTGTCTGGTTTCGCCAAAGTGGAGAGAGAGAAATTCGGGAGAGATAAAGGAAAAAAAGCAGAGAGAGAAAGACAAAAAAAATATTTTTTCTAATAGAATCTATTTTGCTGATAAGGAGGTTTAAAGGGGAGACCTTATTAAAATAGGGGTATTCTCTATGTTTCCCCTTTTCCCCTTTTTTCTCTCAAAAACACCCAAAATAAGCTCAACTTATTTCCTATTTTTTGTTCTTTACATCCTTCTTTTTTCGAAAATTGGAGAACCAAAAACCCAAAGCAAACAACCTCTCATTGTTTTTTGAATTTTGAGAACAAAAAATTATTTTCAAAAACCAAACTAACACAGGCCCATGATTTCTAAAAATTGTTTTAAAATACAAAATCGTAAAACATGTTTGGATAGTAATCCAAAAAAATTAATAAAAATATATAATATGATTTGAATTAACTATTTGGTAAAATTCTTTTGAAAATAGCACGAGTGTGAGAGTGACGATGAGGGCTATGGGTGAAAAGTGTTACCACGATATTTTTTCTCAATCAGTATTATACAACATGTGAACAAACAAGATTTATTCACAAGAATTCTCTTGCATCACCTGATTCTAGACTGACAATCACAAGTTTTAGTACTTTAAAAAATAGAATTTTTTTTTGTGGAATTCTTTTAGAATCCTATAAAATATTTACATTTATCCTTTGAATTACTCATATATATCTTATGAATTTCATTTCGCAACGGAAACTATTCTAGGAGAAGTTTGAGTCCATTCTGATAACCCAGGAAAATTTTCAAAAAGAAGACCCAAGGATAAATGTTGAATGCGTAGGGACAGATCTCAGCCAATAAAAAAAATAACTTAAAAAATTGAATACGTAGTAAAGGTTTCGTCCTTCCCCTCACTGTGAAGAGCGACAAAACTGTTATAGAAAAATAGGTATATGATTAGATTATATTAAACTGTATAAAATCTAACTTATGTAATAATAGAATTGAACTTATATATGTATATTGTTATATGCAATTTAATCAAAAATAGAAAATAAACAAAATCAGTGCACTCATAGTGATGCAGATCTACATGAACAATAAAATAAGAAAACCATAATAGATAATTCGAGCCTTGTGAAACACAATCTCCTTAAGACATATTTGTTCTCTCTCTGTTCTTAAGATTGATGAGCAATTGTATCCCAAGATATAAAGAATTTTACATTCTTGAAGAATCAACACTTCAATTTTCAAGATTCTGGCAAACACAACTTGTGTTTATACTTGAGCCGAACCAAAGAATAATGCAACAATATGCAAAGAGCGAAAGAGATAAAAGAAATTCTAAAACTGAAATCCAAAATTGGGATGGATTGAAATGGCAATTGGCAGTCTATTTATACACCCTTGGTGGGTGTTCAAATTGCCTGAAGAGGCATGTGTTGCCACTATTTAGATTGAAGAGACACATTTTCTAATCTAAATAGACAAAGGCAGTAAAGGCACGTCTGATGAACACAACCTTTCTAGAATGAACCAGACCCATTTTCGGCGCCAAGTTCAAAGTAACGGATAAAAATTCAGTTGAATTTAAATTTTGGTTGGGATTTTAATTTCGATCTGCGTTTGCATCCGATTGGTTTGACTTATGACCTGCACCACTCCAAATAAATTTTATTCAAAAAAGATTATATTGTTTTGGCATGTGCCCAAGCTCGAGCTTGCGCCTGAGCTTGTCCCAACCGAGTCGAGTCATGCTGAGGTGGGCAGGCGACAGAGCATGCGTGTGATAACCAAGGTAGTTTAGGCATTCGCTCCGCTCACAAAGTGTGGTTCCCCATTGGGGCCCAATCTATGAAGTCAACTAGGAGTATATTAACTCACAAAAATGTTAGTCTTCTTCCAATGTAGAACAAACTTTATTCCACTACACCTATCTTAGTTTATTTCATCATTTTAAATGGGTCACTTTGAGACATAATTTCTCATTCAATATTTAATAGTTTTAGATAAATAAATATACAACATTCATCTCCTCACGGAGGAGAACTTGTTTAAACTTGGTCCCAGTAATTTCTAGATGCGGGTCCCACTTTTATTTAAGCTTCAAGTTGCTCAAATAATTTAGTTTAAAACCATTTTTCCAACAAAAACAAAGCCAACAACATAGATTATGAATTTCTGGTTTGCATAAGGCCAAATCTAAGTAAAAAGCCAACCTCAAGAAAATCTGCAAAATCAAGCGGTGAAAAACACATAGAAAGAACATTCTTCTGGAGCTGGTTAGTAGCCGATCGAACCTTTAGGAGCGGATCGAACCTTTTCTCGCTGATTTGTGCAACTTGAAGGGCTGAAGCTTCGGATGAGATTGGAGGTTTAAAAGAATCAATGGAACTTACTTAGAACTGGGGTGAAAGACATGGAGGAGAAAAACAAATTCCTTTTAATGATGTCTTTAAATGCACTAGATTGCATCTCGTGTTTTTAATTTTTTTTCAAATTTGTGTCTCAAAACTAACGAGAATATGTCATTAGTAGTATTAGAACTTCTAATTTTTTGTCTCCGATTTTTTAAAAACTAAACACAAAGCTCTGTTGTCCAAACAACTTCTTTTCTATTTTTTTATATACGAAAATAGAAATACTATTTAACAAATGCAAGATACTATTCAAAAATACTTTGCATACAAAAAATCTATGCTACTTATAAATGTCAGCATCTGTGAAAAACTTTTGATTTTTATTTTACCCATAATTATTATGATAAAATCAATTATATTCACCTATATACTTTCATCTATTTTTTTTACTCTTATTTGACTTTCAATTTGTTTTGGACTCTTTATAAAGAATTCTAAATTCTTTTGAACTTATTTATTAGTTGCACAGTTACATATAATCTTCTATATCTATATAAATAAGTAAAGTCAAGTAAGTGTTAAAATATTATACATATGTAGTTATCAGATTGAATTCCAAAGTCAAATATATTTTATAATATTATAAATGATTTAATCAATCTATTTACCAAAATAAAAATTAATAATTATATAATAAAATTAACTATACAAATATTTAAAATAAATGACAAATTAAGTATTTAAAGACTTATAAAATAAGCTAATAAAAATTAACATTATTGATGATGCGCAAAATGGTCTTGCACACCACTTGTCAATTGTGAGCAATAAATACAATATTTAAAATATGGGAGATGGGGAGACACAAGCTCTTTATAGTGGTTCAGTCAATCTTGACCTACGTCCACTCTTCAATGGCTTTGGTTGCCAGGTACTTTATTCATTCAGGTGTGTAGGGAGCAGAGAGTATCAAGTTGATAGGGAGAGAAAACAGAGGTGCTTAGGTAAAGAACATGTTGTCGTTGAGTGTCTTACCCCCAAGTATTGGTGGGACTTACATTTTATATTTAGCCTCCAATAGACTGGAGCTACTAAGTGGCAACTACTCAGCTACTCTGGTGGGATTAGCAGATTCTCCTCAACGGGTATGACCGTTGAGGAGCTTTCCAAAAGACTTGGTCAATGTTGACTACTTCCAAGATGGTGGAGAAGGTGAGGGGTCTTGAGTGCTCTCTAGATCTTGTAGCTAAGCTGAGGTAGCTCCCTGGTGAACTTGATTGGGCTTGGATCTCATTTGGTCTGCTGGATCTTCATAAGTTTGAGCCTCTAATTGCAACTGGGCTTCGGTATGGTTTTGGGTCTTTTGGACTTGACCCATCATTTGCCCCCCAATATCCCGTGTCCTAGGAAACTTGGAGAATGGGGCATTTACTTGAATCTTGAGTTCTTGGTGGTGTAGACCTCCTCCGCTAGATAAATCTTTCAAGATATTATTTTTGCTTCATTGAACACCTCAAGTCTTTGCATTTGTGCTTGGATTTTTTTTTTTCAAACTTCAAGGGGCCAAAACACCTGTTTTTGGACCTTTTTTGAACTTTTCATAGTATCAATCACAGCTTAAGCTGTGAGTCTTGTAGGGCTCATCGAGAGCTTCGATTTGACATATTATACACCCTGTTTGTAGCACCTTGGGCGAGCAGAGGGGGTTTGGTGCCCCTTTGGGCGAGCAGAAGGGGTCTGGTGCCCCTTTGGGCGAGCCGAGGGGGTCTGGTTCCCTTTAGGGTGCTAGTTTGGCCTATTTGGGCTAGCCTAGGGCTTCCTTGGGTGTTTTAGGCGAGCTTGGGACTTCCTTGGGTGTCTTAGGTGAGCTTGGGGCTACCTTGGGCGAGATGGGGCTGCCTTGGGCACCTTGATGGTGATGGTGAGGGGCCTCTGGTTAAGGTGGGGCTGCATTAGGCGTGTATGGGGCTGCCTTGGGCAAGCAGGCACTGTTCTGGGCGAACCTATTGTGGTGGTGATAGACGCCGAGCATAGATCCTTCTGAGTATTTTTGGGGTGCTTGGGAGAGCCTGTGCATTTGAGAAGACCTAGGCGCCTGCGGAGGAGACCTGTCCTGGGCGCCTGAGATGGTCTAGGCGCCAAAGGAGTGGTCTGGGCGCCAGTGGGAGCTGGCTGGGTGCCAGAGGGGGTCTGGGCACCTGACGAAGCTTGTTGAGCGCCATTTTGAGCACCAGAGGTGGTCTGAGTGCCTAAGGAGGCTAGTTGGGCGCCTTTCTAATCACCAGAGGGAGTCTAGGTGCCCAGGGAGGCTAGCTGGGCACCTTTTTAATCACTAGAGGGAGTCTGGGCGCCCAAGGAGGCTGGCTGGGTGCCACTCTGTTGGTTGCGTAGTGGGGCGCTGTTTGAGGAGAAGTGCAGGCAGGCCTTGTGCTAGTTATTAAGTGCAGAGGTGTAGTGGCAACGAGCAGGCAGTGCCGAATGGATGAGACCTGATTGTTAACATTCAATCTAATGGTAGTCCCAGAGGTTGTAGATCACCTGAGTTTCAAGATCCTGCCTAGAAATTTCAAAAATAATGTTATTTCAAACATTAAAATTTTTACATATTTACCTGGAGAGAGGTAGGTTGGTTGCACGAGAGCAAAGACAGCTTGAGGATTGCTCTTGAGTGAGCTTCACCTCTTGAGACTGAGCCTTCGATGACCCATGAGAGGGTCCTTAAACTTGAGGTATAAGCTGCCTGTTTGAGAACAGAGCAGAGACCAAGTTTTTGGCGACCCGCGAGAGAGCCGCTAAGTTAGATATGTGGGTTGTCTATTTGAGAACAATGCAGATGTAGACTGCCTATTTGAGAACAGTGTAGAGGTAGACTGCCTGTTTGAGAACAATGCAAAGATAAACTGCCTGTTTGGGAACAGTACAGAGATAGGCTGCATGCTTAAGAGTAGTGCAGAGATGTAGGCTGCCTATTTGAGAACAGTGCAGAGGTAAACTGCCTGTTTGAGAACATGGCAGAGATAGGCTGCCTGCTTAAGAGTAGTGCAGAGATGTAGGCTGCCTGTTTGAGAACAGTGCAGAGGTAGACTGCCTGCTTAAGAGCAGTACAGAGATAGACTACATGCTTAAGAGCAGTGCAGAGGTAGGCTGCCTGTTTGAGAACATTGCAAAGATAGGCTGCATGCTTAAGAGCAGTGCAGAGATGTAGCTGCCTGTTTGAGAACAGTGCAGAGGTAGGCTGCCTGTTTGAGAACATTGCAGAGATAGGCTGTATGCTTAAGAGCAGTGCAGAGATGTAGGTTGCCTGTTTGAGAACAGTGCAGAGATAAGTCAAGCTCTTGGCTATCTCTGAGATGATTCAACTTGCCTAGACCTGTTGATATCCTCAACATTCATATGTTTTTGAACTTTTGAGGAAGCGGATAGTTTGCCACGTTAGGTACGAAGGGTGTGTTTGTTCGTAAATCAAGGTAGTCCATTGTCTCGGGTCCTTAGACCTTCATGGTGTTGAGGACGTTACCTAGTTGATTTTGCACCTCTTTTATTTTTTCGTCCCAATGGTGGGGAGCTCTTTTGGGATGGCTCCCGTGCTCATATTTTGGTTTTTACCATCATCTTCTTGGAAATGAGGGTCTCCACCACGAGGAGCAGGAGTTGGAGGAGGAGGTGAAGGTCCCTCATGGTGGGCTTCCTTGTATGGGGCGTCCAAGTCATCCACATAAAGGTTCCAGAGGGACAGAGATAAGGGCTCTGCAAGAGTCGGGGCGCTAAGGCGGAGCACCAAGTTGGGCGCTAGGCATGGGTGCTTGGGTACTTGGGCGCCAAGAGAGGCTTGGGCACCAGGCTTGGCGCCAGGAGGTGCCTAGGTGCCATGCTGGGTGCCAGGAGAGGCCTAGGCGCCAAGCATGGGTGCTTAGGTGTCATGCTAAGCGCCAGGAGAGGCTTGGGCGCCAGGCATGAGTGCTTGGGCGCTAGGAGAGGCTTGGACGCCAGACATGGGTGCTTGGGTGCCATGCTGGGCGCCAGGCATGGGTGCTTAGGGAAGAGGTATGGGCACCTGACATGATGGTCTGGGTGCCTGATGAGGTCTGGGTGCCTGACATGATGGCCTGGGAGCCTGGAGGTCCTTGTCAGGCATCTGGTTGTCCTCATTAGTCATCTCCACGCTGGACGAAGTGGAAACCTTGTTGCTCTCCGCCTCTGTTGAGTCCTCAACATTCATATATTTTTTAGATCGAGCTCCTCAACTTGGAGGATCTCCTCGTTAAAACGAGTGAGGTAATTCTTCAGGCTCTCGTCTCAGTCCTGTTTTATGTTGAGCAGGTGGGTGACAGACTTCTGTTGGCGACGTCCACCAATGAATTGTGTCACAAAGGATCGGCTCAGTTCTGCGATGGTTGGGAACGATTTGCACATGATTTCATCGGGGACGTTTGTGCAGCTGCATTAAGGTCTTGTAAGTTTCGAAGTGATCCAGTGGGTCCTTCGTTCCGTCAAAGGTCTCCACGAATGACATTTTAAACTTTTGAGGGAGGGGGTAATTCACCACGTTAAGTTTGAAAGGCGTGTCAGTTCGCCTAACTAGGAAGTCCACAGTCTTAGGTCCTTGCGCCTTCATGGCATTGAAGACGTCACCTAGTTGATTTTGCACCTCTTTAATTTTTTTCTTCCCAATAATTGGGGACTCCTCTTGAATTGTCATGAAAATGGCTTAATGCACTGATTTTCACCCTTCATGCTCCACCGTGGGAAGCAAGAGCTGAAGGACGAAGTGGAGGTCCCTCAAGGGGAGCCTAGAAGCCTGTCTGGGAGCCCGAGGGAGTAATCTAGGCGCCTAAGGAGGTGACCTGGGCGCCATTGGGAGCTACCTGGGCGCCTGAGAAGGTCTAGGCTCCTGAGGAGCTGACCTGGGCGCCACCTGAAAAGGTCTGGACACCAGAGGGAGTGGTCTGGGCGACTAAGAAGGTGACTTGGGGGCCATTGGGAGCTACCTGGGCGCCTGAGAAGGTCTAGGCTCCTAAGGAGGTGATCTGGGCGCCACTTGAGAAGGTCTGGGCGCTAGAGGGAATGGTAAGGAGGTGGCCTGGGCGCCAGCTGAGAAGGTCTGGGCACCTGGGGGTTCCTCGCCATGCATCTGGGTGTCCATGCTGGGTGAGGTGGAAGCCTCGTTGCTCTCTGCCTCTGTTGGTGTCAGCCTAGCAATGAAGTCTACTAGGGCTTGTGCTTTGCTGGGCGCCCAAATGAGGAGCACCCATGTGGGGAACTCCTTGACACCCCAGGCATGGAGCTTCTCTCTCCTAAGGTACAGGTAGTGCTCCTCCTTAAGCAACAGGCATTAGCTGAAGGATCTGCTGGTTCTGGGCCATAAGCTGCTGCATGGTCTCCAGCATCTGCTGCGTATTTGGAGCAGGATTGGTTGGTGGAGGAGCAACCTCCTCCTCTCGTGGCGGATTGTCCTCATGTTGATTCATCGACCTGGTAGTGATCGACATTGATTTAACGGAGAAAGTATCAAAGAGTGAGAATTCTGTCGATTTTTCACAGACGGTGCCAAACTGATGATGCGCAAAATGGTCTTGCACACCACTTGTCAATTGTGAGCAATAAATACAATATTTAAAATATGGGAGATGGGGAGACACAAGCTCTTTATAGTGGTTCAGTCAATCTTGACCTACGTCCACTCTTCAATGGCTTTGGTTGCCGGGTACTTTATTCATTCAGGTGTGTAGGGAGCAGAGAGTATCAAGTTGATAGGGAGAGAAGAGAGAGGTGCTTAGGTAAAGAACGTGTTGTCGTTGAGTGTCTTTCCCCCCAAGTATTGGTGGGACTTACATTTTATATTTAGCCTCCAACAGACTAGAGCTACTAAGTGGCAACTATTCAGCTACTCTGGTGGGATTAGCAAATTCTCTTTAACGGGTATGGCCGTTGAGGAGCTCTCCAAAAGACTCGGTCAATGTTGACTGCTTCCAAGATGGTGGAGAAGGTGAGGGGTCTTGAGTGCTCTCTAGATCTTGTAGCTAAGCTGAGGTAGCTCCCTGATGAACTTGATTGGGCTTGGATCTCATTTGGTCTGCTGGATCTTCATAAGTTTGAGCCTCTAATTGCAACTGGGCTTCGGTATGGTTTTGGGTCTTTTAGACTTGACCCATCAATTATTATTTAATTTAATTACACATATTATTTAATTTTTTTATAAAAATTATTATTTAAATTTATTTACGTTCAATGTATGTCATGCATTGCTAGTGACTTATAAATGTAATGGTTAAAATTTTCCCATTTTCAAGAAAGCTCAATCTCACCATTTCGTACGAGTTTCTTCTTATATTATGTTTTTCTTTCTAATGACCGAATTTATTGATAATATGTAACTTTGAGGTTTATCACTTAGTACGGGCAGTAATTCACTTATTTTTTGGCACAACTGCTATATTTATGAAAAAAGCTAAATTTGATATGTTTTTTTTTCATGTGGATGAAATATAAATTTGAGTTATATAACATTTTTCAACAAGAATATCCATCCCGTTAACTTCTTAAATGAAACCTATTGATTCAACCAGCCATTAATTAGTAAATTAACTTTGTTGAATTTTTGACACTGTATTTTTTGGTAGATGGAATTGTAAAACCTCTCTCTCTTATAAGCGCCACCGAATAGCCAAAACCGCAGAGCTAAGCCAAAATGGAGGGAAACAGAGAGGCAGGTTCACATCACAGGTCATTGTCCACCATGGTTAGGAAAAATTGACCTCATATAGAATTAAGTTAACAACTCTCATTACTCCCCTATGTAAACTTTCTCCCTCATTGTATGGTTGTATATTAGCTGTCAAAAAGTATTTTCTATTTTTTGCTATTCAAATATATATCAATTTATGATTATAAATATATGAAACATTTCGAAAAACACTTCCCCCTCCGATACCTTAACTCTCTCCTCCTCTCTTCATGGTCTCACTCTCTCCATTTCAACATCTCCGGCCACCTTCCCGGAATTATCTTATTACTCCGGGAGAGTTTCGGCAATAACTGTTGAAATTTTCACTAAAAC
Source organism: Ilex asprella (assembly GCA_023539305.1). Taxonomy (NCBI): domain Eukaryota; kingdom Viridiplantae; phylum Streptophyta; class Magnoliopsida; order Aquifoliales; family Aquifoliaceae; genus Ilex; species Ilex asprella. The sequence continues at coordinate 20,208,462 of CM042184.1, forward strand.
CCAGACAGAGCGCTGACTACAACAAACTATTTTTGTGGTTGTG
>CM042184.1:20232086-20277245 GCA_023539305.1 Ilex asprella
CAAAGAACATACACATGAATCAATGGAGGAAAAAAATGTCACAAAAAATTTAGGTAAATTCAAATTGTGTACTTAGATATACAAATAAGTATCAAAATTAAGGACTTAATAATCTTACATTTTTTAGTGTGTACTTTTTACCAAATAACTCTAATTTGGTGTACCCCTTACAATTTACCCTTAGAAGAAAAATTTGGGCCCCATAACAAAATAAACAATGATATATAATTCAAATTTTAGAATAAAATTTAAATACTCTATATATTTTAATCATTGAATTAATAGTGATTGCTAACACTAAACAAAATTTACTATTTATCTAATGTATTTGGTCCTCAAATTAAATGAGACTAGTATTATTGTGAAAAAATTTAAAACCCCTTTCAAAAAAAATTTAGGGCCCTAAAGTTTAACTTATTTTTTTTATCTCATCCGATATTTATATTGTCTATATATTATCATTTTGCAGTCTTATTATTAAAATTAATTGTCTATCGTATAGTAGATACGAATAATAATTTTACATTTGTATAAATTAAATTTGAGATCATATTTTAATAACTTTGTTTACAAAGCACAAGATGACTATAAAATATATTGAGTAGAAATAGTGCACTAACTATCTTTTTTATTTTAAAATAGCTCTTTTTCTCTATGATATCTAACAATTAGTGGGTAACCCATGCTTGCAAGTACGGTACAACGTAAGTGAGAAGTGATCGATTTAGGGAGAGAAATTCAATTTGAATGGTTTTGAGAGAGATGTTGGTGGCCATTGGATAAATCTAATTGAAATCGTCGAATGAGCATATTAAAATTTGTCATGTTTTATTTTATAGATGTTTCAATTATTTTAGGACTACTCAACTTGTATAAATTCCTATTTTTAAATACATTTAGAAAAAAAAATTATTTTACTAGTCAAACTAATTTTCAATTATGTTTCTCTTTTATCTTAAACAAATAGTATATATCATTGTATTTAATTTTTGTATTTGACTTCGATTAAGACAATTTTTATTTATAAAATTGAAATTTAAAATTTGAATTAATCTGTTATATCTCAAAAGACAAAACAGATAATTTGTAAATAAACATATTTTAATAAATATTTAATATTATTATTAAATAAATATTTATAACATCTCATATAACATTTTTGCGTAAGGCCCAAACTAGGTTGGGCCGCCCCTGTCGTCAATCATTCTAGGTCTAACCGCTACGTAGGTATTTATTCCATTTGGATGTTTGAGGTGTCAGGCTCATTTCTGAACGAACAACAAAACTGAAGCCCTTGTGATTTCAGCCCCCACAGAGAAATGAGGTGGTCTAGCTATAGTCAAATTCCCAGGTTGAAACTTATGATGTGTTTGGTGGATATAAAGATGGAAGGAAGAGATGTAGGGGTTATTTTCTATTCTCCTAGTAAGGAAACATTCCTTTATTTCTTTGTATTAATACGAGGGATGAAAAATAAGAATAATTTATTTTGTGTTTAATTTGGATGAAAAAGTGGAAGAAAAAGTATACATGCATATTTTACTAGTATTACAACACATAATTAATTTTTCTTTCACTTTTTTTGCCCAATTTTAAAAGAATAGATTTTAATGTGTTGAAAGGAAGTGTTTCACTTTTCTTTCCCAACTAAACATGAGGTTTTATCAATATCACTTATATTTTCCATCCTCACACTTTATAATCCTTTCACTTTTTTTTATCATACCAAATAAATCAAAAAAATAAAATGGATTTCCTATTACATTTTTTGTATCATAAAGCCGTCTTGGAGGGTAATTCATGAAGATTATAAACCAAAAATGTCACAATCTATGAAAATTGCCAAACCATTCAGCACTGAAGCCATAAAGCCACCTGAAAAAGAGAGATAGACGTTTAAATAAACACACACACACAATCACAAGTCTCTTCTAGTAGTTAGAAACATATAAACTGACATAATGGAGTGCCCTCTTGTCTTAGACTCCCCCAAACTTGAACAAACTAAATGCAACAATTTTTTTGATCTTTTGGGGGCTGTGGCAATTTATTTTGGCAGCTCTTCTTGGTTGTAGGATCATAGTTGGTGTTTTGGTAGGTGTCACATGGATCAAATCACACTCAAATGCACTCAAGAGGCTCACAAAAACAATATATCAAATAGTAGGTAGACACGCGAGTTTTATGCGAACAAAACCCAACCTTTTTACTTTCTCCAACAAAGTACAAGGAGTCTGGCTAAGGTTCGGCTTACAAAATGTCCTCAATCCCTCTTGGGTGACTGTAGTCCCTAGCATCTATATCTAAACCTACAATGGTAGTTACAACCCAACTGTCTAGGCAATGTTGGCACCAACTAGCTTTTGCCAAATCAACCATGCAATTGACATCCCCCGCCTTACTAGAACAGTTGTACTTAAGTAACTGCCGCATGAGTCAACCAACAGCTACTCTAAACCACCCACACAATCAGCAACAACCATCCTTGTTAGCCCACAACATATGATTTTTCCTTGCCAACATGTCAAGCCATGCCCAAATCATGACTTAGTCTTTTAAGCATGCAATGCTCCTCATTTTATCCCACACGACTTGCCTTGCCGTACTTGCTTGTGCCTAATGTACCCATGATATGCTGCATTCCTTAGCCATGCATGAGGCTTTCAAGATCGACAAGTCCCACCAATGCTTGGATCTCACATTTCTCGGGTCATGACTTTTGCATGCCTTGCCTACACTTAAGGGAAGCATTATTAGGGTTGTGCCTTGCTTTGGCATGTCAAGGCTAGGGGCATAAGGGTTGCCGACCAGACACCCTTTTGCGGAGCAACAGGCATCAGCATGCTCGGACAATCATAATGCTTTTATTTAAGAAAATTCAACATGCATCCAAGCTTCTTGCACAACGGAAGTAATTAGCCAAGTACACACGCACCTTGGCTGCGACATGGAACACTATTTGGGCAAGCCACTTGCATGCCTTAGCCATGCCAATGAGCTAAGAGGCTCACAAAACACCCCCATAAGAAGTCGTTGTCATCGTTGAGAGATTGACCTAATATTTCTTAATCCATTTCTCAAACTGCAAAAGAGTATCATCTCTTTCCTAACTAGTTTCTGAGAGCCACCTTTCTATTGAACCAGAAAATTAATCCTAGGATTCTTCTTACTTTGACATATGGTCCTGTGAGATAGATTCTTCTTAACCTCCCTGTCAAACTGTTTCCTAATTACAGCCGAAGCCCTCTTGGCTTGTCACCCTTCTAGCATCCAACAAGTCTTCATTATAAGACTTTAAAAAACTCACATGTTGGGGTGGGCTTCGATTCCAATGGAGTCGGAGGTCATGTTTTTTTCCCTTTGACTCCGACTCCTATATACAATGACTTTGACTCTAACTTCGGTCCGACTCTGATTAGTGGAGTTGCAGAGTTTTGGATAGATAACTATTCTACTCAAATGACTCAGTCACTCAACAAATATACAAAATCACACACCTCATCACATTCTTTGATTTCTTTTGGGAAATTTCAGAAGGCATCAAAATGCTTCTAAATTGATTGCTTGCATTAAATGAAAGACATAACAAACAAATCATAAATAAAAAAACCAAAAACAAGGAAATCCCAAAAAAAAGCATGCTTATGTCTATGAACTACAGACAAAAGAGCAATGAAACAGGGAAAATAAAATCATGTTCTACAGATCAACTATTTTCTGAGGAACGCAATAGAGATCAAACTAAAAGAAGGGAGATGAAGTGAAAAAATAAATAAATAAATAAAGAAGAAGCTCACCTCATTGAAGCTCTATAACTTAATGGGAACCTTGAAGATCCACAATTTTTGATGCTTCAATTGATGATGACCTACCAAAGAGAAACATAATAACATAAGATAACACAGGTCAAAAATTTCAGATGTGGTTTGAGAGCCACCATTTCAGATCTAGTTCAAAATCTTAGTTGACTGGAGATTTTGCTTGCCCGTGGACTGAGATCTAGGGTTGCACCTTGAGGAGCTGCTTGTCAACTGAGAGAGAGAGAGAGAGAGGGGCGAGAGAAATAGAGATATTGAGAGAGACAAAGGGAAATTGGGAAAATATGAGTTGGAGATTTTGGGGTTAATTTCTATTTATATTAATATATTAAATAATTTACAATTTATAATTTATATAAAATTATTGATTAATAAAAGTCAAATTCAGAGTCGAAGTTTGAGTTTTTTTGGAAAGGATTTCAAACTCTGACTTCGACTCCAATCAGAGTGGAGTCAGAGGTGGATTTTCAGATAGTTGCACACCCCTACTCACATGGAAAGTTGGGTTAGTTTTCAAGTGATCAGACAACTTTAAGCGATAGGATACGTTCCCAACCCGCTTCATCACTTCAAACGGTTCATCATATTTAGGAACCAACCCATGGTGCATAGTATTGCTATTGATCTTCTTGCAAATCTAAGGCATCAATTTTAGCAAAACCTTGTTTCCTACTTATAATTCTAGCAGCTTGTGAACGTTGTCTGCATACTTCTTTATACGACTGGCAACTTTGGCTAAACTATCATTTGCCTCGTTGAACAACTCTTGCTTAGAGCGAGCAAACTGATATATAGTGGGACACCTACCTTCGGTTCTCTGTTTCGCCACTTCATAGGGAGTAAGTAGCTGATAACCAATTCATAGGGACTAATTTTTGTCGCGGAAGACCTATGCAAATTATAGCGAAATTGGGTCATATCCAACAACTTTACTCAATTTTTTGACTTGCAAGGACGTATCTTCTAGGTTTGACCATCCGTTTGAGGGTGAATCGTTGTAGAGAACATATACTCAAGACCCATGAGATTGAATAGAACTGCCCAAAAGCGACCAATGAACCTAGCATCACAATCACTTACAATGTCTTTCAGTAAACCAAAATACTTTATCACTTATAGAATAGTTCTAAAACAACTTTAGTGGGGAAAACATGTGGTTTAGGAATGAACAGCAAATATTTGGAAAATCAATCCACCACAACCAGAATCGACTATATGGTATCAAGTTGCATTTGAAATCTAACGAGACTTACTACAATGGTCTATTTACAATGGGCAAGGGCTATAGCAAACCCATCTTCTTCTTCTTCTTCTTTTTCTCAATCTTGTCAAGTTGGCAAACTAGACAAGTCTTGACATTTGCCTCAACATCATCTTCCATCTTGGGTCAATAGTAGGAACAAGATGCAAACACAAGCATCCTTTTCAAGAGCCTACCTCCCTTGGCATAGAACAAGTCATCATCCATCTAATACCTGTGAACCAGACCTTCATTGACCTATTGTTTTAGTTTGTTGTAGGCAAAATTGGTATGGGTTTGCTCTTTGACTCTTTCAAGGAAATTTGTCTGCATAATGGAGAGTGCAACAACATAAACTTGGACCTCCTTCCTGCTCAATGCATCAACAATTTGGTTATGCCTTCCTGATTAGTGAACTCACATGAAATAAAACTCAATAAGAAATTTCTGCCATCGGGCTTGCTTTGGGGTGAATTTCTTCATGAACTTAAAGTAAGTGTTCTCCACATTATCCATTCACTACGATGAATTTTGTTCCTAACAAGTATTGCCTCCAAATATCCAGGCAATGCACCACCATAGTCATCTTGTTCTCATGCGCTAATTAACATTCCTCTGCCTCTTCGAGTTTTTAGATTTCAAAGGAAACTAAGTGTCCTTCATGAACTATGACTCCACCAATGGCGCGGTCTGAGGCATCAATGTGCACTTTGAAGGGTGAATCGAAGTATGCCAGTCTTAGCACTGGTGTAGAAGACACTGCATTCTTTAACTTCTCAAAAATAGTCTAACAAGCATCATTCCAATCCCACTTATGGTCTTTCTTGAGCAAATCAGTCAGGGCATTTAACTTTTTTGAATATCCCTAAATGAACTGGAGACAATAGTTGACTAAACCAAGAAAAGACCGTAGTTCCGACACCTTGGTTGGTGTAGGCTAATAAACATTTGTCTTCACCTTCCCCTCATCCATTTGGATCTAACATTTGTTAACTCAATGTCACAAGCACATCACTTCTTGGCGACAAAATTTACACGTTTCCATATAGACATACAATGTCACACCCTATCCCAGTCTCCCAAGGATGAAACACAATTAAGTTTTTGATACACTTGACTACGTATATATAATCTGGATTAATAAAACACTACGTAGTCCCACAGGTGCAACAATACCACCCACCACCTTAGTCATTAAGCAAGATGGTAATACCTGTTTTATAACTTGTACCATATATAACACATATACCATTTTTGTTTTCCAGGCTATATACATGTACAAAATCTCACACCCACATAGCTTATATCTCAAAGTATGCTTGTTGAGTTAGTTTACAATCATACACTATTAACCTTCCATAATAATCTCTCACAAATATAATACACAACCCAACAGTTAGTCATACAGACACTTAACCTGAGTGATATCACACTAACGTTGTACAAGACTCAATCGACTGGACAGTGGGCTGGTCTGCATCTTCCTCAATAGTACCTGAAAATGAGAAGCTATAGGGATGTGAGCTAAACTACGCGCTCTGTGAGTATACATGTTGTATATGAAATGGAAATGATAGTAATACACTGAAGTAGGTAGATACAACGTAGATACACGTATCAAACAACATCATCAATCTAATTCCAAAGAATTCACAAGTCACATCACCTCCATACTACCCCTCATCGAGTAATCAATCCCACTTGGATCCGTGTCTCCCGAACCTTCAGGGAACACCATAGTTCTAGCACACCATTGCACGCCCAGTGATCAAGCATCGATGCTCCTGTCTCAAACAGTGCGCTACATTTCACAATACACAATACACAGTACAAAGCATCATTAAATCATATAAGCACATAACACATAATCCTGGAGAAATGCTATTAAATTATATGATTTACTATCATCTTATAATAGCATTTTCAAAATATATAAAGATATACACCCACCTTAAATGTACAGATCTGCGACCCTTCAATCTTATTGGTGGATCTTTTCGGTGTTACCGTATCTGTTCTAACACCGAATGACTCACCCATTCCACCTAACATATTTTTAATTACAATATCAATATATTTATCACATTTAATAGTTAATCATGCACTAATGTATGCAAAAATGATGCACCCGAAAGTGCCCCGGTAATTCTAGTTACAACACTATCCACTCACACACTAGACATTTTGTTATAGGGATCATATTTTCTCCCCAAATCTCCAAAATCACTCACATTAATCACAATTAGGATTAAGTAGGTCAAACACATTGACCGGCGGGGGCCCATTTTTACACATTTCAACCCCGAATCCTAAAAAATGCACTTCCGACATTTCATACATTTCGAACCAAATATTATATTCATTTGCATTTGAAATTCACATTACCACATCAAGAATTATTTAAAAATTCAGCATGCACAATTTCGGGTCATTTGGATTAAAATTCACACATGTGATAATAACATTTATAAATCAAGGTTTTGCCATTACCGACACTCATTTTCAATCTCTATCATTTTTTTCTTTTAAAACAATCATACATAAACTCACACACTCACTAAATAATGCAAAACAGCCCCCTAATTGCACCCTTAAACTCTCCATTCCACACCCAAAAATTTTAGTTTCAACCTAACCCACCTAAAACATCCCAAGCATCGCAATGTTCATTTTCACATTTTTTTTTCTCATACCTAGTTGAACACTCACTTAAAATCCTTTCTTAATAGCCTTTAATTATGCTTAACACACTTAAATAAACCCACACAAAATCTGTTTTGAAATTAAACTAAAATGACCCATGAAATTAAATTAAAACAGCCTACTAATTTTAAAACAAACCAGCCCACACATATACATACATACTAAAATTAATCTCACACACATGCTTAAACTTAATCCCACATACCTTCTTTTTCCCCACCTTCTTCTTGCTTTTCTTTCACTTTCAATTTGGCGTGGAAACTCTCCAAGTTCTTCCCTTTCTGCTTCTTTCTTCTCCCTCTCGGTTGGAACTAAAAACATCCACCAAAGTTTGTTTTCACTCTCCCTCTCTACCTCCTTGGTCTCGGCTCAAGTAGACACATATACATAGATATTTTCTTCTTCCTTTTTTACACTCCCTCACTCACGGTTTTTACAAGACCAGAACACACACACACACACTTTACACTTTAAACACACACACACACATGGCATACACAACACACATCCACTTAACCCCCCTAAATGACTCACCCATTTCATCCGTAGACAAATGTAAAGATAACTCATTTAGTTGAGTAATTATGCTTGCCTCTCCCCAAGTTTTTAAGTGATTTCAAAATGGATCCACTAGTATTTTTACAGATGAAATTTTTATAAATGGGTCTCACTAATACATCACTAACGGGGTCCACCTACCCAATGTATACTCACACACATCATGGCTATGAAAGATTTATTTTAATTAACCCTTTAATAATTTTACATAATTATAATTTAGACCACAAAATTATGCTAATATGCATGCAATGTATGTCAGGTCTCACATACAACTCATCAAAAATCAATATTTCATTCAAATATGGCATCAATACCACTTTAGCCTTGACAAAGAACTAATTTCCACAGACAATGCCAATGGAACTACCACCAAAACCACACGACCTTCCCACTAGCCAACTTTTAGGTTTGCCTCTGCCAGTCCATGCACTGGCTTTGCTTTAGAATTGATAACATTGAGTTTTCTTGAGTTCTTTATCAACCATGGGCCAAAATGTTCCACTTCCCTCTACGCAATGAAGTTGTGTGTGGCACTAGTGTCCATCATTGCCAAAGCTTCCCTGCCATTCATCTAGACCACCAAATACATATGGCCTTTTGTGTCTGAGTCTTCCCAACTATGATTGCATTCAATAATTACAAAGGGTTGACATGCATAAGGTCCCTGTCCTCATTAACATTTTTAGTAACGAAGGCACTCAATTTCTCTAGTTTAGGGGAAATCCTTAACACAACGGGGGCCACCGTAGATAAAGCAACCAGAATCAAAGTTCTTCTTCTTCTTCTGGTTATTATCTAATTCTTGGCATCACCATCATTCTTCTTCTTCATCTAGTAGTCCATTTTTCTTGTGTCATTGGAAGTGTTAGCCTTGTCTTTCGTCCATCAAGCCCTTTCTTCTTCTTTTCAGAAAGGTATGGATTCCCCACTTTGAAGTCAACAAGGCCATCTGCAGCAATGATTGAAGTGGGCAAATCATGTCCCCCAGCCTATGTAACTCGGGTTACACTCGTCCTTGCAAATTGGACATGAAATTGAAGAGCTTGTAGTCTTTAGACATGTTCTTAATGTCCAACATCAGAGAACTTAATCTTTCACGTAATCTTGCACCGTGCCTATGCGTTATAATTTCTTAAGTGACTCCCTCACAATCCATGTGGTGTTTCCTAGGCAAAAATTGATTCTTCAATTCCTTCTTCAGTGCATCATGCATCGCAATTTTGGGCTGTCCTACACTAGCATCATCCTCTATCCGAGTCCGCCGCCAAAGTTTAACATCCCCGAACAGATACAAGCAGGTAGTGGTCTCATAGATAGTTCTCAAAATCTTTGGCACTCTACGTACCACCGAAGGCCTTGGGTTTAGTGACTTTAATCTTTGAATATGTTTCCACCATAGCGGGTTGAGAGTGAATTGTTCTTTTCACAAGGGCCACTTCATCTTCTAGATCTTTTAGATTGGCCTTAACAATCTTATGAAGGATAGAATGTCCTCTATGATCGTAGCCATCTTTGCATTGTTCTCTATCATATATATGTTAAAAGTTGTCCTCATATCTGTAATCTCGTTAACATGTTGGTCCATCTGCAATGGTTACAACATCTCTCTAGGGAGCACTCAAAAAATCTTCTAAACGGGTCACACATTCACGTAATTTAATAGTGTTTTCACCAGCCACGATTCAAAACTTGTACTTTGATACCAACTATCACATGATTGAATTACACATGAATTTTTGTATTGCGATAGCATTGAGATCCAACACTTAGTCTCAGCCAAACACACTCAAGATGCTCATAGGAAAAATATATCAAACATTAGATAGGCATATGAGTTACGACCAACAAGATTCAGCTTTTTTACTTTCTCCAACAATGTACAAAGAGTCTGACTAAGGATTTGCTTGCAAAATGTCCACAATCCATATTGGGTGACTGTAGACTCTAGCATCTTTATATAAACATACAATGGTAGTTACAAACAAACTAGTTTTGGCCAAATCAGGACATACTAACATCAATCAGATTTGCTTCCAAGGGTCTGGGGTGGTTTTCCAACAAACCACCAGGCTGCCTAAACCAATTAGTCAGCTAACAATTATTACTCTAAACCACCTACACATTTAGCAATAGCCATTATTGCCACCCCACAACATATGTTTTTCCTTTCATAGCATGCCTAGCCATGGCCAACCCATGGCTAATTCCAAGCATGCAATGCACCTCAATTAAGCTAACACAGCTTTGCCTTTCCCTGTTTGCTTGTGCCCATTATGTGCTACCTCCCTCAACCATTCACAAGACTTCCTACTACGACAAGTCCTATCAACTTTTGCCCACATTTCTTGGATCTTAAATTTTGCATGCCTTGCCTATACCCAAGGGATGCATTCTTGGAGTTGTGTCTTACTTTGGCGTGTTAAGGCTAGGGGCATAAGCATTGCCAGCTAGGCACCCTATCGTGAAGCACCCCCCACATAATAGCATTATAAAGGCAAACACCTAAGTGAAAACAACAAATATCAACCTATTTGAGGAGTCATAATGCCCTACTTAAGAAAATGTCACTACCGCACACAATCTTAGCATTTTCAACACTTTGCCATCAAGTCCAGCAAGCATCCAAATCCTTTGGGAGCCATCTTGCACAAAAAAAATTGGGAGGGGGAGGGGTGGCAATGTCCCTCACAAGTGTTTGTGTAGCTCCGTCTTTGTTTGTTAATAATACATCTGGATGGTTTTACATCAGTCCATTAGAGTTAATAACTATCACCTTATCTGCATAAGTTAGAAATATACATTTTTTGGACCTTGGCTCATGTTAGCATCTTTTACGTTCAACACAAGAAGGAAAACGAAGCCATCTTAAATCAATGTAATTTGTGGGAGACCACCCATACCTCTTTTGGAGTTTTACAATTATTGTTGATGGAAAAATATTAGATAGGAATTTGTATTAGCCGCTTCAACCATGAATTACATGGGCAGCCCGACATATGAGATCACAATTCACACCCTATCCAAAATATTTCTCTTCATTCATTCTTCAATCTTGTTTTGGCATGATGCCTTTTTCTCTATGTGGTTGTTGATGACTCATTCTTTCTTGCTAAACTCATTGAAAGAAACTCCACATAATTTCATGCTATTGTTAATTCTAAAGCGACTAATCTGTTTACTAGTTTATTTATCGATCATAGCCTTTGTTGTTCGATTTTTACAAAGGTTTCATAGTTTTTTTAACGACCCAAAGTATGGTGATAAAGAGTTGAAGTGAAAAATAGTACATGAGTGATTTTGGGTTCAGAGTCTGGAAAGTCAAATTAGGAATTGATAGTTTCTTAAAGGGGGTGTATTTGTTCTAGAGATGAATTGGGTTAGAGTACACCGAACGAACATGAGTGGTAGAGGGGAATGAGCCTAATGCCCAATCTGATGAGATAGGGTTAGTGCGTACCAGACAGTTAGGGGTATGGAGATGACATCTGCAGATCAAATCAGAGGTCAATTGCAGCCCTAAAAATTTAAGTGATAAATTTCTACTTATTTAATATGTTTGTAATTTTTTTAAAAATATATATCCATTGTAACATAGTTTTTGAAATTCAGCAAAAATGTGGAATTTACCACAATGCCCCTAGAAGCTTCAAGATTCTTCTAGATGGTTAGGGTAGGTGTCATGGTTGCATGCTCTCCAAAGAGCTGCTTGGAGGGAGTGATTCAGTTGGTTTGAAGTATAAAGTAAGAAGAAAATTTGGAGAGGGAGAGGGAGGGAGAGAGAAAGCTTCACTTTGGATTTTTGGGTTTGTGTAAAGTGACCTTTGAACACCAAGAGGTATCATTAGAATTTGGTTTTATATACTGTGGTTGCATGAATTTAGATTTGAAAGTTTTGGGTTATAGGTTTTCATTGAAATGGCTTTGTGGATTTAAAGTGTTTTGGCTTAATTGATTTTTGGGGTTGTGTTCTTGGGGTGTTAAGGAATGTTTTAGTGGCTTGCCGTAGCCGGTGATGGTGTAATGGTGGAAGTGAAATTTCGGTCATGGAGAATTTGATGTCCATGATTTAGATGTTTGGACTTCGAAGGAGGGATGTCCCTAGCTAAATTGGACCCTAGGAACTTGATTATGGCCTTAGAAATGGATTTGGGTGTCGTTTAGAGGATGAAAATGGAAGTAGCAGATTTGGGCTTCATTTTGAAAACTTTGTTTTTTTTATAACTTTGACCATATTTTTTTATAGGGTTTAAGGTTAATTTGAAGCATACAAATTATAGGGTTTGATAGAGGGCTAGTCATATAGTGTGTAGGTTCAGAAAACATGGAAAAAGAGGGTTTGTAGAGAGAGAAATAAAAGGTGAAAGTAGGGGTTGAATCTAATTGGGGGCATAGGGTTTTGGTGAAATGACCAAAGGAATATAATGAAGTGGAGGGGGGGTACCATTGTCCACCCAACAGTGCATCCAAGCTGCAATTGACCTCTGGTTGGTCCCAAAGTTCCGTAACATTCATACAGAGGTCTCGATAAAATTTTGTCGCGATCCGATACTCCAGTCAAATTGAGGTGTGAATTGTATGTTTTGACCTTTGGGGTCAATTTGACCCAGTTTTTGGGTGATTTAGGTCAAAAAAATTGATATTGACTTTTAGACAGTTAAATTGAGTACGTGTATGAAATTTCATTAAAAATTAATACCATTTTATTTTTAGCAGTTTTGGATCATTATACTACTTCACCTAGGGTTTCTCAATTTCGGAACAGATGAGATTTCTATGCTTTTTCCAAACATATCAATAATGTTATTTATATTGTTTAAAGTGTTATTTGATTTATGATTGGGTGTTTTGCACCGTTTTGAAACTTCGGACCCAGTTAAGGGCTTTGATGTGCAGTCCGCATGACTATTTTGAAATGCTCGTATTGAACGTATTGAAATGAAAATCCCATATCCTTTTGAGCTAAATGTAAGTGCTCACAAGATTGAGTGATGGAGGGTTTACATTCTAAGTTGAGGTCGTAGAGGGCTTCATTTAATTCATAAATGTCTGGGTAGCCCTGTTGGTCTTCGGACTTAGGTACAAAATTAGATCGTATTGAATTAGAAAGTGTATCTTCCTTTAAGTGCAACTACCTTAAATGATTGGTTTGTATCGACCTTAAGTGGTTGATTAGGATTATTTCTCTCTGGTTTGACATTGTATTAATGTTGTGATCATATTATTGTTTTCAACGTTAACTATTTTCGCTCAGCGTTTACTCTTCTATTATATATGTATGAAGTGAACTATTTTGATGACCAATCAAGTCAAATTACTTATTTTCAAACTCACATGCTTTGGAATTGAGTTACTCTACTAAGCTGTTAATACTTTCCCTACATTATTTTTCCCTTTTCAAATTAGTAGGTGGCAGGGAAGTCTGCGAATATTTGAACTACCAATTTTTCTTGGTTTTTATGTAAGTGTTGAACAGTGTTGTTGAGGCAAGTATATTGTAATAACCTTTACGTACGTGTGTGGAATGTAATAAGTCTATGATAGAGTTGTACCATAGTCGTGTATAGTATGTCTATCTGTGTGAACTTAATAACAAAAGCTCGTTATGTTTATGGAATTGGATTGGGGTTTTACAATTGGTAGCAGAGCTTACTCATTTTCTGAGGAATGTGTTGTTTACTTGTTATCGAGGCTATTACCACTCTAAATTATACGGAATTAGGTCAAGATTTTACAAGTTTGTATTAAAGCTACTAGATAACGCGCTCGTGTGATATGAGACGTTATAGGTGACATGCTCAGGAGAATCAAGTTGTTTACAAGTTGGTATCAAAGCATAGGTTTGAGACTCTATAGACTATCCTACGTTTAGTTACTTAGGGTGAAGACCTTTGGGTAGTGTAGGAATTTATTTTGTGGTGAACATAGATTTATCGTATTGAAGATTTTACCTATGGTGACTTATCTATCTATTTGTGGACTAATTTTGATTTTATAGGAAATGACTTTCGGGGATATGGATTGGGGGTTACACCAATGCGGTTAGTATTTCATCAAAGTTGCACACTGGTAGCTTAGTGGAACAATTGAGTGGAAATCAAGTGAATGTGATAAAAGAGGTGTGTATTTATGATGAAGGTGAATCGGGATACGTTAAGAGGATAAGGTAAGTATATGTTACGAATTTTAATTTCAATATTAGTGTATTTATTAAAGGAATGAATATTGTGTGAGAGTAAATTTCAAGGACGAAATTTCTTTTAAGGTGGATGGATTGTAATGACCTGAAGTTCGGTGATAAAAAATTGAATTGAAAAGATAGCACGAATGATTAGGGATTCAGAGACTGGAGAGCCGGATCAGGAATTGATAGTTCGAAGAAGGTATTTAAATGTTCTGGAGATGAGTAGGGTTAGATTATGGTGAAGGAATAAAAGTAGTGGAGGGAAAATAAACCGTAATTAAGGATGTCAGTGGACTGAAATGGGGGCGGGAGCTATAGTCTTCATCCCGGTACCTGCTTAAAAATACTTCATCCATCCTCAGCCCACTCCTGTTAACGGGCATAATTTTCATCCCCCATCCCTGTCCGCAGGTAAATTTCTAATCCCCGTCTCCGCTTCCCACGTGCCTGCCCAAGCTCAAGCTCAAGCCCAAGCCCAAGCCCAAGCCCAAGCCAAAGCCAACATAATCCAAAATTCTAAATAAATTCAACATTTTAAATAATCCATCAACATTCTATATAATCTAATACAACATAAGGGACAACATATTCCAACATAATGTCCAAAATACTGTCCAACATATTCCAACATAACACAAAGAATAAATGTCCAAAATACTATTTGAATTTGATATAATTCAACATAACACAACATAACTCAAATAACGTAATGGAGAAACTTTTTTGCCATGTAGTTTCACATCTGTAATTTAATAAAGAAAATAAAACATAAAAAATTATAATAATTTCATAAAAAATATTTTGTATTTACTAATAAAATTGATTGGTTGAAATTGAAAAATTACCAAGTCTATCATCTTTTAACACCATTGGTGGTGGTCATGCAAGTTGGTAGTTCCATTGTTAGCACCACCAACAAGCAATTTCTTACATTCATTGCACTCAGCCTTTAATTTCCCATAAATTGTTTTCTTCTTAAAATGATTCCACACAATTGATCTATGCCTATCTGTTTCACCAAGATTCATTGGAGTTGAGTTGGTGGATTGAATTTCATCAATAGAGATTGAAAGTTGGTTGTTTTCACCCAGTGTTGTAGAAATTTCAGGAGTTGACATATTATTTCTCACTTCTTCTCCTTCCATTGCTTGTAATCAACTATATGTAAAATTCAACTAAGTAGAGACCAAAGCAAACAATAAACTCTTATCAAGTGCTATGTTGAGAACCAATACAAGAATAAAATTCAGATGAACAAGTGCCAACAAGAGTATTAAGTGCTGAAATGGATAACAAAGTTGCAATAATTGAACATTTTTTCAATGGTAACTCACAACTATAGTTGATTATGTCCTCTCTCTCTAGAAGGGTAGAAGGCAACTATTAAATAGTTTTATCTCATCAGACAATGTAAGACTATTGTATCGTTTCTCTTAACTTGCAACAGATGGGGAAAAAAACAAAATATATCAGAAAAATACATTTAAGGTTTATGTTCTACAAAACCAGGATTTTCAAAAACTCATTGCAATAGAGTCTCTTGTATTCAAAGCATGACCAAAATATAGAGCATTCACATGAAACTAAACGTCAAACTGTCATACAAAGGTGGAATAAAACTTCAAGTGGCTGAAAAGAATATAATGAAAACCACTAAGCAACAAGCATTCATTAAAACCACCATCAATGCTTAACACACACGATCAGATGCTCAAAAAGGCCTATTCTCACCCCCATATAGGTTCGAAAGGCCAAAACCCAAAGAAAAAGCTGAAATTCATATAATTCCAACCAAATACACAATAAGAAAAGTAAACTAATACAAAATTTAATAGGAAAACTTTTTTTTTCAGGTAAAATGAGCAATAAAAAAAGCTGCAATTAAAGCAAAGTAATTGCAGATGCGGCCAACACTCCAGCACCCAACAAAGACACAGAACGACGTCGTCCAATTTGTGCCCACTTCAGCCCTCTATGACGTTGTCTTCCACCTTCTTCCACCTGTGCAGAACAGACGATTTTCTCCAAAATCGACAACCAAGAATAGGTCATGCAGCTTCTTCAACCAAGAACAAGCGATTTCTCCATCTTCCTCGCTACGATCCTCACTCAAACCAAAGCTATTTTTTAGTAACCCGTCGACCACAATCATCTTCGAGCAATCAATCCCCTAAATCGCAACCTTAACATCAATGTAAGTTTTGTAATTCAAAATTATTTTCGAGTAGTCATTCCTCAAAATCTGATTAGGGATTACCTTCTGTGGTTCTTTCTCATTAAGGGGTGAATGATGGTGGCTATTAGAACTGTCTAGGAAGCTTTGTTGTTGTTTTGGGTTTTTGTATGAAGTGTAGATTGGGGGGTTGTAGACGCTGCTGAACTCACAATTGTTGCGAATTTATACCCTATTTAGAGTTTAAGGAGAATATGTGCAGTTGATAGTTTGTCAATTGATGTCAATATGTGCCTGCTTTGTCTAATTGCCTCACATGCATGTTATGACTCAATTGAGTACAAGTGGAGTCTATATCTTGATTGGATGGTATTAATTTATCAAGTATCATACTTGCGATAATAAGTGTAATGTTACTTTCATTATTATCAAGTTATAAAAAATGGAGAGATGCTTGGGGTTTCACATTTGAGTAATAGAAGAGTGCTGTCTAATGATTTCTTATCCTTGGGGAAAGAGAATTTGAAGGTTGTTGATTCTTAAATCTCTCTCGAATGTGTTGTTTTTCAACTGAGAAAATTCATATATTCTATTCGTAACTGCAATTGATATATAGTGATGGTGACAAAGCATTTGGTATATCTAATGATCTTTTCATTGATGAGAGATTGAGGATTGCATCAGATGGTATCATAGTGAATGACTGAATTGCCTGGACTTTACTTTGGCAGCTAAATGACTGCAATTTTTGAATACACAGTAAATAGGATTTTTTTCACCAATTGGGTTGTGTAGCAAGAGTCTTCTTCTGATTTTTCCAGTCTAATAAACATTCCTAGTCAGGCAAGGAGTCTGCATCAGCAAGATCAGCAGGGTACCAAAGCTTTAAGGAAGAAGATTGTCATTTGTTAATTCTTGTTTTTTCTTGCATTTTTGTATAAGGACAGAGTAGGGTTTGTCTGCTTGTCTTATTGATTGTAATTATTTTTCTATGAAATAAAGTGTATTGGTTGGTTGAAAATGATATATTGATGTATTGGAATAGGTGTATTGGTTGAAGATGATTCATGGCATGAATCATACATAGGTGAGATCAATTCCACAAAAAAACAAAAATGAGATCATGTACACAAGGGTTTCCAAAGGGATGACAGATCTTCTAAAACAAGAAAATAGAAGACCCACCATCCCATAGCAAAAAAATACATAGTAAGTTCACATTTCAAAAGGATCCAAAAAAAATTGTCAAGATCAAGCATAATTGGACTTCAAAAATTGAACCGAAATTTGAAGCACCATCCAACATTGCAGCAACATCATTGCAAAAATCAGCACTAAAGACAACAAAATTCGTAAGAGAAGAGGTTGAAGTTTATCTGAAAATTTTTTGAAAAAATATCAACAACACCAGCGTGAAATCGTAAGAGATGAAGTCAAAGTGCTAGGAAATTTAAAAAAAAAGTTCTGAATTTTATGAACTGGAATTTCATAAAAAAATTTTGAAAAAATATCAACATTACCAATGTGAAATCGTAAGAGGTGAGGTTAAAGTGCCAATCAACTGATATAGAGAAACAAAAAGAGAGAAGAGCAATGGAAACTTTGGAACTTTGGAAAATTCTACAGATTTTTTTGTATGTTTTTAGGCGGGGCTGATTTCACTTTGGAGGGAAGGAACAACTATGTTTTTTGCACTTTGGAGGGAAAAAATAGCTCTATTTTGGCGTTTTGTTCTGCACAGGTGGGAGACAACTTCGTTCGGTTTTCAAGCAAGGCTTGATATTGAACGACGTCGTTCATTGCTTTGTTGGCTGCTAGAGCAAATTGGTTCTTTATTTTTGAGAGGAACGACATAGTTCCACTTAACAACAAACTTTGCTATTAGACCTCTAACAACAGAGGAGCTCCACCCGAATCAAGACTCAAAAGGAATCGAGGTTCAAAAGGTCATTTTAAAAAAAGTTGCAATTAAAGCAAAGTAAAAGCAACGCAGAAAGAGAATCGGATTCGATTCACCTTCGAAAAGTGAGATCAAACAAGAAGGCCATCAGATTCAAACACTCGCATCACCAGAAAATTGCTAGCTCTGACATATCAAAGAGCCAGAGATTTCACGCAGAGAGAGAGATTTTCTAGAGAGAAAATGGATATGCTTAGTGAGCGAAAGTGAAATGAGAACTTGTGAGGAGAAATGCGAGTGTCGTGGTAGCGAGGTCACCCAAAACTGACATTCCTGTGAGAATGTGGTCGGAGACTTGCTGGATTATGCAGCTATGAAGAGTACAGAGAAGACCATCTGTGAAGAGAGAGAAAGAGATAACTCAATGGAGACGCGCGACTAAAATAGGAAGAGGAGAGTAAATTAGGGGCCTTAGGGTTTAACTAGGAGTATTTAAATATATATATATATATCTATATATATTTAACGGGTATAACGGGGACGGGGATGGGGTAAGGGTAAGTTCATCCCCACCTTCATCTCCGCACAGGTTTATACAGGTATTCTTGTATAGATCCACCGTCCAATACTTATAGTCCATCCCTGGCCCAAATGGGACGGGTTTGAACGAATACCCATTTTTTCCGGTCCACTGCCATCCCTAGCCATAATGCTAATTTTTATGAGATAGGGTTAATGTGTACCAGGAAGTTAGGGGTGTGGGGCCGGCATTCACAGATCAAATCGAAGGTCGATTTTTGCCCTACAAATTTAAGTGATAATTTTCTAGTGACTTATTTAATTTGTTTGTACTTTTTTTTAAAAAAAATATATTTTTAATTTTTTTTCAAAATTCTACCAAAATGAAGAATTTACCACAATGCCCCTAGAAGCTTCAAGCTTCTTCTAGATGGTCGAAGAAGGTGTCTTGACATTGTACAAAATAAAAGGTGAAATGGAAGCACTGATTAGATAAAACTTAGAGGTGAGGCGAAGAACTGTTCTAGCTTAACCAAGGTCTCGAGTTTGAGTCTCGAGAACGCAACTGCGTTCGATAGAGAGAGTTTTGCCATCCTTGTGGTCCTACTTGGCTCGAATCCGGATTAGTCGGAGTCCAAATTGACTTTCGGCTACCAGATGGTCCAACCAAAAAAAAGAAAAATTAGAGGAGCAATATTCAACTTAAAATGAGATTATGATTTCGTTGGTATTAGAGTCCTTTAATTTTTTAATTTTAAAATCTCCCACCATGTATATTAGTTTAGCTCGGGTTCACTCAAATTTGTAAGATTATACTTAGATTTGTCCAATAGATTTTGAAAGTAATATGCTTTACATATTAAGCAAAAGACCATTGTACTGGAAATTTTTCTTGGAACCATTCTCAAAAGTGTCACTGTTAAAAATTAAGTTACACATTTTAAAAGACAAGTTATAACTATTCATGATCATGATCGGTCGTGAATAACCTCAATCAATTTTAACTTTACCATCAATGGGTGTAATCTAATCTTTAAAAAATATATTTTTTATAATCGATTATAATATTTATGATCGATAATATTTTTTGAGTTATAACTTAAACCCCCAAAAGATTATAACCTGAGTTTAAAATATTGTAATTTTTTGTGTAGTACTTCATTCAATATTGTAATCGTTCTCACATCTTAAATAATGTAGGCACTGTTGTCCACTCATTTTCACATGACACCATTTTTTTTCAATCCAAAGTACAACACAATCTTAAAGCTTTTTATGACAACACAATCTTAAAGTTTGTGCTCAATAATATAAAGTCATTACAAGACATGAAGAAGCTATACTTCTATGTGAATGACCATAACAATCAATGTCAAAATAATCTATTACGTGAGGAGGGGACTTTGGTGTCCATTCCATATAAAATATCAATGATATCATGTTCTTTTTTTCTCATCTTAATCACTCATGACTCCCCACCCAACTGCATTTTCCCACACTCTTGATATTTCTCTACCTTACCTGTCTCGCTCCTTTTGCTCCTTTACAATCACGCACATGGACATGGATGGCCATGTACAAACCTTCTAGTAATCAGAAAGGTCAACACAATGGACAATCTCATCATTCCTACCTAATGTTCTACTACATGTTTATACTTTGATTTGCGTCGTTTTTTTATAATTATTATTTTTTATGAAAAATATAATAATAATAATAATAATAATTATTATTATTATTATTATTATTATTACTGATATAGGTGAAATCCAAAGCATAGGCCCCATGACCCAGTAATCCTGTAAAGCCCAAAAAAAAGCTCAAGCTCAGAGAAGTAAAGGCCCAATGTGAAACAGAAGCTTCATACTCTCGGCCCAACTCAGCCAGTGAGCAGCCCATAGAATGGGGGCCAGACCCAGAAGTAATTCCAGAGTCCCCTGCGAGGACCACACGTCCTACTGCTTTAGGGACCACCCCTGACACTCACTGTGATCTCAAAGCAAATATGGTGGAGCACACAGCCACCAGAGATCATGGCAACTGGGGGCGCAGTATGTACTATAGCACCAGACAAGAGCAACGATAACAACGAAAGGGACTAAGGGGCAGAAAGGAGCAGAGGCAGGGCTTGCACTAAAAGAAAGACCAGCCGGGAAACCCTAAGGGTTTTTTTTTGATATATAAATATGAACACCCAGGAGGGAGATAGACCAAAAGACCGGGGGGAAAGGAGAGAACCTCTGTCTCTCGTAAGGTCATTGTATCCCACATTATCTTTGTATTGACCAATTATCAAGCTAATATAATCCTCAAGGAGTAAGAGACTCCATTTACAGTGGACGTAGTCTTAGCTTAACAGCTAAGGCGAACCACTTACTTATCTTGTGTTTTTTCATCTTTCATATATTAACATACCACACACGCTCTCATCTTATCGTCATCTATTTGATTGGGCTTGGTCTGATATTTCAAAGACTCCATCAGTTGGCGCCATCTGTGGTAACGTTTTTCTTGAGTTTTTGTTTATGTGATGGTTTCAACTCAGAACATGAGTAAAGCTCCTGCCAATCCCCAAGTCCACCAAAATCCGCTGGAAAACTTTCCGTCCCAAGAAGGATACGTTGAGGATCGCTCCCCAGTGGTGAACCTCCCTCCTCTCAATGAACTCGAAGCTTACTGCTGAACAACGGTGCAACTAATAAAGCAGAACCAGAAACTGATGGAGTGGATACAAGCACATCAGCTCCCTCGGTTCCCTCCAGTACGTCAAAATTCCCTTCAGCCCTAGGTTGAACACAACGCCCCTCTCCAGGAGCGTCAAGCCCCACCTAACGCGGTCACCGAGCTCCATGAACACAACCACTCTGGGGAAAGCCATCGAAGGAGACGCCCTGAAGAACGCGACGAGGACGAGGTCCACAGCAGAGCCAGACCCACCTACTAAGATGACAGACCTTGTCACCCTCTAGAAGCAATGGACCACCATTTGGAGCAAAAACTCCATGAGCTCCAGCAGGAGCTGGGTGATATGAAGGAAGTGGTCAAAGGGAGGACCCCTGATACCATGGACGCCTTGGTCCAGCAGATTGAGTTGCCTTTCACTCCAGAGGTCCTCCATTTTTCCTTTCTCCATAAATTCTGAACTCCGTTGATAGAGGCATTTGACAGAACCAAAGATCCAGTTGACCACCTGAAATCCTACAAAAACAAAATGGAGCTTCAAGGTTACCCTGACCCAATACGTTGTCGAGCATTCGCCATCACCCTCAAAGGGTCGGCAATACCCTGGTTCAACCGTCTGCGACCTGCGTCAGTCTCTTCCTTCAGGGAGCTGTCCATCCAATTTGTATCACATTTCATTGGAGCAAGGACGTACAGGAAGCCATCCTACCATCTTCTGAGTGTCAAACAGGGGCCCAACGAGTCCCTCCGAAGCTATGTACAACGCTTTAACTAGGAATACCTAAAGGCGGAGAGTGTGGACGACAAATTCGCGCTGACCACTTTCATGTCAGGACTAGGGCTACAATCCAAGGACCTCATCTTCTCGATAGCCAAAAATTCTCATGCCACCATGGCCGAGGTATTGGTGAAAGCCAAAAAATACATCAACGAAAAGAGGCACAACGCCGACTGAAGGAGACAAGAAGAAAAGGGACCGTAGTCCCAGAAAAGAAGGAAAATAAGATCGGTCCCCAAAACGAGATCGTTCACCAAGAAGAAAAAGAGAGCCCTCTCCAAAGAGAAAAGGCAACGTACGAGACCACTTGGGACCGCCCCCACAGGACCTGCAGTCGCGGTTTGCCCTGGAACGGCTTCCGCCCCTTATAACTTCCATTGCTCAGGTTATTCACGAAGTCCAGAACGAAAGATTTGTTCGGTGGCCACCCCAGATGAAATCTGACCCCAGCAGGTGAGACCCCGCCAAGTATTGTGAGTTCCACAAGGATACGGGTCATGAATCCAATGACTGCATCCAACTTAAGAAGGAGATAGAATACCTGATCCAAAGGGGCCACCTGCACCAGTACGTGACAGGAGAAGGAAGAGCCCAGAACAACCAAGGGCAAGAAGCCCGAGCTACCGTAGTGGCACCTCAGCAGCATCAGCAAGCCCTTGGAGAAATTTGGGTTATCTCCGGAGGTTTTGCCAGAGGCGGCGAGACCAGCTCAGCACAGAAGGCGCATGCCAGAAGGGCTCGGTTAGAAGATTTCCTAGAGATTCAAGCCATCACAAAGGCTCCCCACCGAGATATGGAGATGACCTTTTCTGACGCAGATCTCGAAGGGTGCCAATACCCGCACGATAACCCATTGGTCATAAAGGTGATCATCGCAAACAAAACTATTCATTAGGTACTCATCGACAATGGGAGCTCACTAGACATAAATTTTTGTCGACCTTTGAACAGCTTGGCATAGATAAGTCCACGCTCGAGCCCGTAAAAACCCACCTCCTAGGTTTCTCGGGCGAACGAGTCTTACCAATCAGTTCTGTCCAACTCGTTCTGATAGTAGGAGACCAGCCCCGCCAGGTTACCACTACTGCTTGCTTTTTGGTGGTGGACGCACCTTCGGCCTACAACATTCTATTAGGAAGGCTATTGCTCAACTCTATCAGGGAAATACCCTCGGTGTATCATCTGGTGATGAAGTTTCCCACTGAAAATGGGGTCGGTATGGTCAGAGGAGACCAGCGCCTCGCCAGGGAATGCTACGTGG
Organism: Ilex asprella; assembly: GCA_023539305.1. Taxonomy (NCBI): domain Eukaryota; kingdom Viridiplantae; phylum Streptophyta; class Magnoliopsida; order Aquifoliales; family Aquifoliaceae; genus Ilex; species Ilex asprella. The sequence goes on from CM042184.1 coordinate 20,255,903, forward strand.
CATCAATGAGGCAAAGGGAGGTGGAGTCAGTCCAACTAGAAAACTTAGACATGAGGGACGAGCTGGAGACCAAAACTACCCCCACGGAGCAACTGGAACCCGTGCCACTAGACAAAAATCTGGAGCACGTGGTCTTCGTGGGGGCCATGCTGCTCCCCTTAATTAAATTAAAGCTCATATCGTTTCTAAAAAATAATGTCGACATGTTCGCCTCGAAACAGGAGGACATGGAAGGAATAGATCTCGCGGTAATTATGCACCGCCTCAGCGTCGATTAGAACTATAAGCTTGTAAGGCAAAAAAAAAGAAGCTTCGCTCTAGACCGCCAGAGGGCCATCAACGAGGAGGTGGCAAAGTTGCTACGAGCTAAATCTGTCAAGGAAGTCGATTATCCAACTTGTTTGGCCAATGTCGTGCTAGTAAGGAAAGTGAACGGAAAATAGCGGCTCTGCATCAATTTCACCGACTTGAATCAGCGGGAAGCTTATAGCCCTAAGGATAGCTTCCCGCTGCCCCGAATCGACCTAATAGTCGACACCACAGCCGGCCATGAGCTCCTCAGATTCATGGTTGCTTTCTCGGGATATATCCAAATCAAAATGGACCCCAACTACCAAGAAAAAACTTCATTCGTCACTGAGTAGGGGATTTTCTGTTATCAAGTTATGCCCTTCGGTCTGAAAATGTCGGAGCCACCTACCAAAGGTTGGTAAACAAAATGTTCGGAGAACTGCTCGGCTCAACTATAGAGGTATATTTTGATGATATGCTCATAAAATCGCTCAAAGCCGACACGCACATCCAACATCTCAATGAAGCATTCAAGATCATGTGACAATACAGAATGAAATTGAACCCTACAAAATATGCCTTCGGGGTATCGGCAGGAAAGTTTCTGGGATTCATAGTCAATAGCCGAGGCATTGAGGCAAACCCGGAGAAGGTGAAAGCCATCCTCGAGATGAAAGCCCCCATCAACACATAAGAAGTACAACGCCTGGCCGGGAAAATAGCGGCACTTAACCGATTTGTATCACGCTCTAGCGATAAATGTCAGCCCTTCTTCAAGGTCTTGAAGTCAGCCTTTTGGTGGGACAAGATGTGTGAGGAAGCCTTCCAGGCTCTTAAGGCCTATTTGGCTTCCACACCAGTGCTGGTGAGCCCTCAAGAAGGAGAAGTTTTGACCCTCTACCTAGTTGTATCCGACTGCGCGGCTAGCGCGACATTAGTCAAAGACCAAGATCGGGTGCAACAACCGATTTATTTCTGTAGCAAAGGCCTACGAGGGTCCGAGGAGAGGTACCCGAAAATGGAGAAGCTCATTCTAGCTCTCCTGGTAGCTGCTCGGAGATTGATGCCATATTTTCAAGCCCATACCATCGAGGTCCCGACGGACCAGCCGCTAAGAGAAGTCCTACACAAGCCAGAAAACCTCTGGGAGGCTGATGACATGGGTGATGGAGCTCAGCGAGTTCGACATCAAGTTCAAACCCCGGACCGCAATCAAGGGACAGGCCCTGAAGAATTTCCTCGCTGAGTTCACCTCTCCAATGGAAGGAAATAAAGAATGCCAAGACTATATTCTCGACATGACGACCTAGAAATTGTTCGTGGACGGGGCGTCAAACGTCCATGGAAGCGGAGCGGGCCTCGTCCTGACTTCGCCCGAGGGATATGATGTGGAGTACGCCTTGGGATTTGGGTTCCAAGCGTCCAACAACGAAGCCGAATACGAAGCTCTCATAGTTGGTCTGAATCTAGCCTTGTCAATGGACGCGCAGCAGATCTTGATCCATTGCGACTCACAACTGGTAGTTAGGCAAGTCGAGGAAGAGTATGCAGCCAGAGACGAGAAGATGGCACTTTATATGACAAAGGTGCGCAGTTTGATGAGGAAATTTGCGTCGGCTGAGCTAGTCCAGATACCTAGAGATGCCAATGTTCGGGCAGATGCCTTAGCGAAACTAGCCACCACCAACCATGATTCCTTAGGACGAGTGCCCGTAGAAGTCCTCACTGAGCCCAATATACAGCTCGACGAAGAACCCACAAGCGAAAACCAAGTCATGACAGTTGAGTAGAATGCATCTTGGATGGACCCCATCACATCTTTCCTACAACACAGTGAACTACTGGGCGACTCGAAAGAAGCATCGAAGCTGAGGGTCAGAGCAGCAAGGTTCACGATGGTTCGAGGTAACCTATATAAAAGAGATTTCTCTTTTCCACTAATGAAATGTGTGTCAGAAAAAGAGGCAGATTATATCCTACGAGAAATCCACGAAGGCATGTGCAGGAACCATATCAACGCAAAGACCTTGGCGAGCAAGGCACTTTGACCAAAGACGCCAAAGAGATAGTTAAGAAATGCTGAGCCTGCTAGGTCCACGACAACTTGTCGCACTATCTGCCCAAGCTACTAACCTCGGTGGTCAGTCCTTGGCCCTTTCAATAGTGGGGCTTAGACATCTTGGGTCCCCTGCCGGTTGGGGTCGGACAATGTAAGTTCGTCATGATCGCCGTGTATTATTTCACCAAGTGGGTGAAAGCCGAACCGCTAGCGAAGATCACGACACAGAAGGTCAAAAACTTCGTCTGGAAATCTATAATCTACCAATTTAGCATCCCCAGGGCGCTAATTTTGGATAACAGAAAGTAGTTTGATAATTCGATGTTCACTGGTTTATGCGCCGAGCTGGGAATCAAAAACTATTTCTCTACTCCGGCCCACCCTCAATCTAATATGCAGGTCGTGGTGACCATCAAAACCATTAAAATGGCGCTCAAAACTAGGTTGGAAGCGTCTAAGTCTCAATGGGTGGACCACCTCCCAGCAGTACTATGGGCATACCGGACAACGGTCTAGACCGCAATCGGCAAAACTCCTTTTAGCCTGGCATATGGGATTGAGGTGATGGCCCCCGCGAGGTAGGCATACCCTCTGCCGAAATCGAGTTCTTCAACCCTGAGCAGAATGAGAGATCCCTGCTAGTGAACCTCGATCTCCTCGACGAGAAGAGAGATGAAGCGCTGCAGCAAATCTTCTCCTACCAAAGGAGCACGACTAGGTTCTATAACAAGCGGGTCAGAAGAAGAAGTTTCAAACCAGGGGACTTAGTATTGAAAAAGCTACTCCCAGCCAGGAAAGACCCAACCCATGGAAAACTTGGGCCTAACTGGGAAAGACCCTATATCGTGAGAAGGGTGTTGTCCGGCCTGGGAATTATGAATTACAAAATAGAAGGAGAGACCTACAACACTAGTAGAACGCAGACCACCTAAAGCGTTTCTATCAGTAACCTTCCCTAACAGATGTCATGGTAGCAAGTAGAGCAATTGTAAAGCCCCATTTCTGGGAATTCAATGAATTTTTTTGGAGTCCTTATAAAAGGAAGAACCTACAAATCGATGGATGAACTCGGTATCTAGGCCTTTTAGCCTAAAAGAGCTCGTAAGCTTGGTATCCAGGCTTTTTAACTTAAGAGAGCTCGTAAGCTCGGAATTCAAGCTTTCAGCCCAAGTGAGCTCGTAAAATCGGCATTAAGGTTCTTAAGCCAAAGAGAGCTCATAAGCTTAGCATACAGGCTCTTCCGCCGCCGGTGGGATCTTTCTCCGTTGAATTATTCGGGAATCCTAAAATCCGCGTGGCTCGCTGGCTCAGGCATTCAAAAACTCGTAAATCAAGGAATCGTCCTAACCTACCACATGAGTACTTAGGGGCGGATAGTTCCAAACGGTACCTTTCAAAATATATATATATATATATATAAATAAAACACGCAACCTGGCACAAAGTAGCTCAGGAGCAAAAAATCAGTTCAAAAGGAGGCAAAAGATTCACATCAGCCAAGACATAGAAGTTACATCACCAAAATACGAAGAAATTTCAACAGATATACATAAAAGAAACATCGCTGATTGTCACTCATTCCTAGCATCCCCCTTCAATTTGTAGTCCCCCTTTTCCAGCTCAGCATTGATAGCCGAAGATGGTAGTTCTCCCTTCTCAGAGCATCCCTCTCAGCCTCAACCTCAGTAAGTCGTTTCATTAGAATCTCCATCACCGCATCACATGTAGGCAACGACTGGGATCCTGAGTCGCTCCTTGAACTCTTCCTACTGGCGATTACTTCTTCAGACTGGGAGGAAAAGGAATCAGAATCTGGAAAGGAGGAAGGTGCAAACATAATCCGGCTCGAACTACCTCCGATATTGAACAAAACCAGGTTCTCCAAAGCTATGAGAGCGAAAAAGGGGACCGACGCAACCTACTCCGGCACCTTGATTTCTAATTCATCTCTGGGTGTAGGACTGGGGACACTTGCACAACACAAAACCAAAGTCAGCAGAGTAAAAACAACTGTCTAAGGACTTATAAGTTGTCCACGCACATACCATCATTGCGAAAGCTCCTCCGAGTGCGAGGAACCCTGACACGATAATTTTCTCTCAAAAAGGATTCCCATGTGTCCCTAGAGACAAAGAAATAACGTCAAGTGCACCCCTCGGGAGAGCTTGGGAGGTCAGTAATCAGCGGTGGGCCACGAGTACGCCTTCAAGTGAAAGTATAAAATATAGGAGAAAATTCAAGGGAAAGCTCAAAAAAGTATAAGAACTAGGGTACGGTAGAAAAGTCATCAAAGCCCTGGAGGAGCTAGAAAATGAAGAAGTTTACCATGGCAGTCCATCCCCCAGGCAAAAGGCGAGAGGGGCACAACCCGTAATGGGAAAATACCCAAGAAAATCTTGGTGTATAGGGAAACGCAGCCCCATTTCAAACGAACCCTCAAAGAAAGAAACTACTTGACGAGACGAGATATTGCAAGGCTCATCCACAGAGGGAGCCCTAGCGACGAGGCCATCCGGGAAATCGTAACGCCTCGCTATCCCCTCCACGTCATCCACTGTGAGCTGGGATGGGAAAAAGAAAAGTGAATACCAAGGATCACCCAAGACCTCCCGAGCTCGACGTCTGAATAGAGGAAAAGGAGAAGAAGCCATGAGTTTCAAAGGTTGAAAGCAAAGAATGCGGGTAAGAGGCAAACCAAGAACAAAAAGATCCACAAAATACAAAGAAAAAGTGAAGGTTTTCCCAAATACCTAGGAATAAATAGAATACGAAGATGACTAGCGACCGTTAGGATTCTGCACTCATGGCAGCATTAATGATAATGGCATAAGACAGAAGTAGGTGGTTGAACCGCCAGTATATTTAATTAACCTGCGACCGCATGATTCCCAAAGAACGAACAGTTGCTAACAATCATCTACAATGACGATACTACGCATGGAAAGGCAAATTGGGAGCCCAAAATGTAACACTACTCTAAACAGGCTGAGGCCTCCTTGGAGTAAGGGGCAGGGGAGTGTAGTGTAGCACCAACACAAAGAACACACTTCTCCTCGTAAAAAAAAGGGTTATATTTCAAAAAAATAAAGAAGAGGCAAGTCTACAACTACTTCAAAAAGAGCTGGACAAAAATAGCGACAAAGTAAAAAGTAAAAGAGGTCGAGCTTCAGGTCTGGCCAAACGGAGGAGTAGCATCAGGAGCAGCGCCGCTAGGCGGAATATCAAACCGTGGCCGGAACTGCTCCAGATCCAAGTCAGGAAACTTCTCAATTGCTTGGTCTGCAAAGTTAAAGAACCCATCCACGAAGGCCCTAGCTACCTCCAGCTCGGACTGCTTTATCTTCTTACGCTAATCCTCGGCCAGCTAGCGCTCCGCCGCCAAGGAGTAGCCTAACTCAACATTTGCTGCCTGGGATTCCCTCAGTTGATCCACCAACAGCGATCGAGCAATAGTAGTGTCAAGCAAGTCCTCGGTTAACTGATCACAATCATCCCTGGAGCAAACTAATTGTTCCCGAAGTAATATCTTGGCGGAGGCGCTGTCGATTAATTGTCTAAAGGTCTGGGCCCGGCGATCAAGAGCTTGCTTCAACTCATTCTCCATAGCAAGACCCCAACTTAGAAGCTCGAAGTTCCGCTGACGCACATCCCAGAGCTCCTCTGACTTCCGCTGAACGTCGTTCCTCAGAACGAAAATCTTCTTCCCAAGCGTGCAGACGTGTGTCACCGACTAAAAATAAAGGTAAAAGTCACCACCTCACGGGAGATAGGGATAAAAAGAAAGACAAACGAAAAATAGGACTCACCTCCAGAAGGGCATGAAGCGCGTCTCGGCTCTGAGCTCGAAAAAGAAGGTCTTCAGAATGCCTTAAATCAGCCTGAGGGATCAACTCCATCAGCGCACGACAAGTCAGACCCACATCCCTCGGGAGACTCCAGTCAAGATCGAAAACGGGAGTAGGCGGAGCACGAATCGAACTAGAACTAGCGACTCCAGTTGGAAAAGAGCCTCGTCAGATCGGCCTTATTGCTAAATTGACGACAATGGTACCTGCCATGGTAGTCAGCACTGGCTCAGGCATTGCCGCCTCCACGACAGCAGGAAGGGGCTCAAGAACCGACACCTCAGTCATCATAACACCACCGCCATCAGGGACAACATTGTTCCCCAGCCTAGCCCTTTTTGTGGGAGGCTCGAAAACCCTGGCTCGGCTCCTCAGGCCCACTTATTCCATGATCGCCCCCCGCTGAGCAAATAGGTACGTGGGAACTACACAAGAAAAAGTGGAAAGAGTAAGCTTTGGGAAAGATGAGAACAAAGTAGCAAGGACAGAAGGTCAAGTGCTCACTCGAAGCCGAGATCAACTCAAGATGCATCAGTTCAATATAGGAAAGGGGCAGGCGAGCCCAGACTTGATTAACTCGAGCCAACTCCTCGGCGGACAAAGGTGGGAGCTCACATGCAGTATCCAAAAAAGTAACGCCAGTACTAGGAAGGACATAAGAGAGAACAACAAATCAGTTTCGTAAAACCAAATCAACTGGTAGGAGTTTTACCCAGATTTAGACGTTGTCCCTATTCCGTTAGGACTCTCACGGACATTGAAGTATGAGAGTCGAACTCCCAACCATTCCCAGAGACAAAAAAAAATATCTCCTTCTCCACCGCTTGGGTTCCGAAGGGAGATCCTGGATGGAAATCTCCCCTCCCCGCTGGGAAACGAAGCAATAGAATTCAGACACCTCCTCAGGACGATAGAAGTAGAGAAATTCTGGAACGGTGATCCTTGACTGGGGAAATAACCTTCCCTACGTCGCCATAAAGGCTAGTAAGACTCCTTAGGCAGCTAGAAGAAGCATTGCCAGACAAAAAGAAAAGAAGTGCAAAACTTATCGCACAAAGGAAGGGAGAGGAAATCAAAGCCCTAACAAGAAAGGGGCTTTGAAAAAGCAAATCTCGTCCCGGACCAAGAAATGGAACCGACGCAAATCAGCGCGATTCACAACCACTCCAGGAGGAAAGTCAAAGCGTCTAGTGATGGAATGAGCTCCCCCCTCGTTGATTTCGCTAGGCTCAACATCAGGGAAGAGGCGTCTTATGACGTTGCGTCGAGAGGAAAATTCACTAGCCATGGGAGCAATTCACTAGCCATGGAAGAGGCGTCTTATGACGTTGCGTCGAGAGGAAAATTCACTAGCCATGGGAGCAAATGTTAAGTGTTTTCTCTTAAATGCTACAAGGCCAAGAGTTTGGCACCCAAAATGAGGCAATCATCCCCTAGGGGGCCTATTTGTAAAGCTTCACAAACATGCGCCTATCGCTTTCACCAGAGAAGTTAATGCACGTCCCTCGCATTCAATGAGAATGACACATGCCGTTATAAAGGCCTTTGTGACACCACGATCGAGGAGCCACTATCCCACTAATGACACGCGTTCCTAGAACGATAGAAATTGCCAATTCTGGAAAATACTGAAAAAATTGAAGAAAAAGACAAAAAAGACCCTATGTCAAAAAGTAAGGCAAGAGGGAGGCTCTAGACACTAAGGTAACCAACTATCAAGAGTCCGTGCTCATCCCAACCACCGGAAGACAGATCCATACCTTAGAAGGGCCATCATCCATAAGAGGCAAAATGCCAGCACCAACATTCACATCAGAAGATAAGATTCCAAAAAGACAACATTGTTACTTAAACAAGGGAAGAATACTACAAATCAAAATTCATCAGCAAATTACAAGGAAAGAAAGAGGGAACAACCACAAGCTGGCCTCACGGAGCGGTCTGGTTGCCAGCAGCTCTGGATGTAGGCACTTCCTCAGCAGCCAGCACCCCAGTCTCCTCGGCCGCCACAGTCGCCTTCTTAAAACCTAGTAGCAGTGCAAAGGAATCTAAATCAAGCTCGGGGTAAGCCTCCTCGACTTGCTCCTGGCAGTTGACAAATCCCTTTATGAAAGTAGAGGCGCTCTCCCTCAGAAGCTCTAATATTTGGGCCCGAAGGGATGACAACTCAACATCCTTGGCCACCAAGTCAGCGTCTTTGGATTTAAGCTCGAAATCCTTGGCCTCCAAGTTTGCCTTTCAAATTCTGAGCTCAACCGCCTGGTCCCTTATCTGAGAATCTTTGATCTTGATGCGATCTTGGTGATGGGCGTCCAGCTCGTCGTTGATCCTCTTCATCTCGGCCGCTTCAGTTGCAAGGGCCCTCACCTTTCCTTCAAAAGCCTCCTTGGTTTTCAGGAGCTTTTGCTCGCAATGGAATTCTATCATCTTCACGCAGGCGAGCGACTAAAGGAAAAAAAAAGAGGTTAGTCAGTCCGGGGAATAGCCAAGGGAGCTTCCGAAAAAGGTTTTTACGGAAGGAAACGCAAGCAAAGGCGAGAATTACCTCAACAAGACCCTGAGCTGCGCGTTGGACCTTCTTTTTAATGGGAACCCGTAGAGCAGCTAAAGGATCTGTCATGGAGATCAACTCAGATAAAGCACAAACAGTGGCCATAGGGTCACGTAGAAAACTATCCCCAGGTGCCTTGGAAACGGAAGGGGCAGTTTTCACCTTCCCACCTTTCGGCAAGATAGTCGAAACTGGAACGTCAGAAACTATCAAGCTTCCGGGCCCTCCAATTAAGGCCCCCCAGGCGTAGACGTGCTCTTAGGTATCTCAAGAGGAGGAGAAGGTGTAGCCTTAACTCCCGCTTGAGGAAGTTTGTCGTTCTTCCACATCGAGGAAGCAAGTTGTGGACCAGGTATCGATGTGTCCTTAGGCGGCGGTGGCAGAAAACCCTTCGCCATTTTCCTTCTCTTCCTCGACGTCATGGTATCCGAAAATAAAGTCGAGATCAGATCTTGATTCATGGGCTCAGACTGAGGGGCAGGCGACAATGTGACCTCATAGGCTTGGCCAACAGGAGGACCTAGCTTATGTTTGGTGAGGTTCTACTCCCTCACCAGGTCAAAAAAAGACTGCAACCCCAAGACCTCGGCTCTAGCAACTTTGGCAGCCTCTGCGGTGTTGAGTACTAGGCAATAATCTGCAAGACAGATAAAAAACGTAAGCACGAAAGGGAAGCAGGAGTAGGAAAAGAGACACAATCAACCAAGGAGCCTTAATAGTATTCCTTACAGTCCCTAAGACCTGGGGATATAAGGAACGTCTCCCGGTACCCCAGACACATCCTAGGAATCGCCTCCTACGAAAAAGAACCTCGGCTTCCATCCCTTGTTAGAAGAAGGAAGTCCGATAATCAGAGTCTTCGCCTTTACCCTCTTGGTGAAATAAAGAAAGCCCAAAGAGGGAGATGATTTCAGCTGAAAGAGAAAGGTAAATTCCTCTATAGAGGAAGGAAAGTCGTTCCCACTCTCGGACAAGGAACCCAACTAGAAGACCCCAGCTATTAGGGGAAACCCTGGCCGGACAGACATTGTAAAAGGCGAGAACATTGCGAATGAAGGAATGAACAGGGAACCAGAGACCGACCCGAAACGTGGACTCATAGAAACAGGTGAATCCCGGAAGAGAGGAATTACACCTCTCGTGTTCCTCGGGGGAATGCAGAGATATATAATCAGGAAAATGGTATTCCTGCTTTAAATCCTCCAAGTCTTCGTCGTCAAGACAGCTGGGGTATCTTCCGCACAGCAGGTCAAGTCGGATTGATCCCGATGAATCTGCTTCTTAGAAATAGGAAGTAGATGTTTTCCAGATTTCCTTTTCCTCGATTGGATAGGGGGATCGAGAAATAAAGCAGAAAGAGGCCTAGTTTCTGTAGGGGGTACTGAAGATGCGACGCTTGGGACCGACCCAAAGCCCCCATCTCCAGTAGAAGAGGAACAACCGGTAGAAGAAGCCGTTGAGGCCTCCTCAGACCCACCATCAATAAACTTTGACTCGGAAGAAGGAATAACAAACTTTCCCATCAAAAGCTTAGACCGTAGACCGAAATGAAGAGGGGTAAATGCAAGGTGCAATCCGCCAAAGAATACTGGTTTCAGGCACCAAGCCCTAAAGAGAAGCACATTTGAGGCAGAAGAGCGATCAACAAATCGCGAGAGATAAGAGAGGTCGTCAGAATGCCGTCTGAAATAACTGAATCTCCAAACTAGAAAACGAAGCCAAAAACCCCACCAAGGAGGATTAAATGGATCCAGGACAAAGCAGTAAGAAAAGGGAAAAGGGGACGTGCCTAACAAAGCCCTAGATGCAGAAGGGAACTGGAGACGAGGATGCCCTAAACCACCGAGGTTCTTGGAAAATGACGTTTCAAAAACCCAGAAAGGAAGACAAGCATGGAGAAAAAAGGGGCTAGAAATCGTGTAAACACGTGAAGCATTTAATTCGTGACAAGAAATGATAGGGCGGGCTGAAAATGCCGTACTTGCAGACTCACCCTTTGCTGACACGTATGCATAGCCATCCCATCATAACCAACATGCAATGACGCCATCCCGTTCGCGCTCGAATTACTAGCTCAGTAAGTAGCCATTTAGAGGGTCCGCTATAAGAGTCCACCATTGGTCTAGAAAATGCACTGTTAACCCCAGGTCAAAGATAACGACATCCTCGTGACTTGAAGTTGGGGGGCAACTGATATAGGTGAAATCCAAGGCATAGGCCCCATGACCCAGCAATTCCATAAAGCCCAAAAAAAGGCTCAAGCTCAGAGAGGTAAAGGCCCAATGTCAAGTATAAACTTCATACGCTCAGCCCAACCCAGCCAGTGAGCAGCCCATAGAAAGGGGGCCAGACCCAGAAGTAATTCTAGAGTCCCCTGCGGGGACCACACGCCCTACTAGTTTAGGGACCACCCTTGACACTCACTGCGATCTCAGAGCAGAGAAGGTGGAGCACACAGCCGCCAGAGATCATGGCAACTGGGGCGCTGGACGTACTGTAGCACCGAACAAGAGCGACGATAACAAAGAAAAGGACTGAGGAGCAGAGAGGAGTAGAGGCATGGGCTGCACTAAAAGAAAGACCAGCCGGGAAAACCTAAGGGTTTTTTTTATATATATAAATGCGAACATCTCCCTTCACCCAGGAGGGAGATAGACCAAAAGACCAGGGGGAAAGGAAAGAGCCTCCGTCTCTCGTAAGGCCATTGTATCCCACATTATCTTTGTATTGACCAATTATCAAGCTAATATAATCCCCAAGGAGTAAGAGACTCCATTTACAGTGGACGTAGTCTTAGCTTAACAGCTAAGGTGAATCACTTACTTATCTCGTGTTGTTCTATTTTTCATAAATTAACATACCACACACGCTCTCATCCTATCGTTATCTCTTTGACTAGGCTTGGTCTGATATTTCTGAGACTCCATCAATTATCACTGTTATTTAATATCTGGAAAGATTTACACTCAAGGCGGCAGCAAGTTCATAATTGTGACAATTGCATTAATTTTGTGGATATAGCAGCGCCAGTCAAATGGTACCGAAATAGGTCACAAATGTAAATTGACTTGTATAATTTCTAACCATTGACTAAAAAAATAATGAAGTTAAAAAAATAATAAAACAAAATTTTACATGTGTCATGTTTTATTGAATGAAAATAGAGGTATTGTAATAAAAAATAATTTTTCAGTGGCGTAACCAGTCCTATTTTAGGATCATCTTCATTTAGTTACTTGCTTTCTTCCATTTGCGATAATGTTAAGAACTCCAATCATGCATGTTGTGAGCTAGGTATGAAAGTTTTTGGTCGAATTATGGTACTAAAAAATAATTTTAAATGAGGTGCAAAATGATGATGACCACAATAGTTCGTGGCCATGAAAGCCACGTTATAAATAGATCAGCTCTATAAAATGAGGAACTATTCGTCTACTGTATAACATAGTGTGTATAATATAGGGTGTTTTTTGCTAAAAAACACCAAAACGACGTCATTTTGATACTATTTAGGAATAGCAACTTGTGCTATCCAAAAGAATAGCAATGAGAGATAAAAGGATGGGAGTGACACCACTGTATAGGTCATTAAGATAGCAAGTGTTTAATTTTCTTCTATTGGAAGGCAGTGACACCGTATATATCGGAGATTAAGTAAGATAGATTATTTAGTGTGTACTCTAGTGTTGGCAACTTTCGATATATCGTGAAATATTGATTCATGGTAGATAATTTAATATTGACAGAAAGATTTTTTTTAAAAAAAATAATAATCGTAGTATTACTTTGCCTGAGAGTAGTTTTTAGATACTTCAAGAGAAGTCAATTGACCTTCAAAATTTTAGTCTCCATGTTTCTTCCCTCCACACCGGTCAAGTTTGCATGCTAATCTAGTTAAAATGAAGAAACACTGCAAGTCAAATGCAAGTTCGAATACCTTAGAAATTAGAAAGACAATTGCATAACATGAAATTTTCAAAGATAAACAAGATCATTCATTTCTACGAAGATGATCAACCCACCGTATTTGTTCGTCTGTTTTCTATTTGTCTTAGAAAAAGAATGTGTGATAAAATATCAGTCAAGTGTTCATAGTTACATGACCACAATAGTAACTAATCTACGCTCATTACAATTGGAAGGAGTATAGGAGAAGACTAGTATTACAAGCTGACCCAATTGTCCAAGGGTATAGTCCATATATTCAGCAATTAAAGATTTGTTAATTGATGAACATGATCCTTTGTAATGATTTAACCGAGAATTAATGAATATGGCAAAGAATTTATAATCACATTTCACTATATAGTGCCCTAATGAATCTATCTTACAATAATTCAATATTTTTTCTCTCTTGTTACCCCACTAGGGCCAATGGCTAGAGTCCTGTTGGGTTTATAAAACCCTAATAAATATGGATCTAGAGTATTCTATATAATCAACTCTAATATTCATCATATTTAAATAAAGTAATCGACAAACCTGTAAATCGTGAATCACTATAGCAACCCTTTATTTTTTTGAAGAGAAGAATGTAGTGCTCTACCCCAGTCTCTGATGCACACGAGTGATGGAAAGCTTATACGTTAAAGTGCATTGAGAAGGGGATGGTCATCACACACACACACACACACACACACACACACATATATATATATATATGAATTTATCCCCTAGTCATCTATCTATCAAAGAAGTCCTAGGAGAGTAGTAGACTTCCCTACTCCTTATCTTTAGGGAAACCACACCCCAATATAACTAATACAGTAACATAATTCTAATTAATTCTAATTGAGTGTAGGACCAATAGGAATGTTTTAATTAAATAATAAAAAACGTTCCAACAATCTCCCACTTGGCCCATACATGTAAATTTATAATTTTAAAAACAACACACTTGAGTTAATAACGTTTAAAATCAAGTGGCCGCTCCTTTGTTTTGAAAAAACAACTTGGATATTGCCTTAACTTTCACCCAATACTATAAACAACACTAACAATAGATCATGAAAGTTTTGGAGTTCCATTTATTGACTCCAAGATGGTTCCATGGTCTCAAAACTAATGTTATTAGCAAATTCAAGAGTTTAACTTTATGAGGATTAATGAAGAAGTGGATAATAAAGAAATGTACACACCTTATGCAATCAAAAGCATACATTTCACGTGTCCGTCATGCTTCACACTTGTAGTGTGTCATCTTGATATATTACAGCATACCGTTATGTGAAAACCATCATTAACATATCAAAATGAAAGTTTACTGATAAGTTGCTTAATCATATCTCACCCAAGCCTACCTCATGAATATATCACATATTCTGAGGCCATTATAACCTCATAGCATATGCACAAATAAATACACAAGTATAATATAAAAGATAAAAGCATTATTGCCTTTATTGCTAGCATTCTATAACAAGAGTAGAATTTAAATCAGAATTGATACCCTTTATATTAAAATTATTTGATAAGATTTTGCGTCATGGAGCATATGGACTTAATTACTGGCAAGTAATATGTCATCCATATAGAGAATAAGAATTATAAATTGGCTCCCACTTACCTTGAGATATATGCATTTGTCAACAATATTCTCTTCAAAATCATATCCAAACCACAACTTGGTCAAATTTCAAATACCATTGCCTTGGGGCTTGCTTTAATCCCAAAATGGATTTCTTCAAATGTCGTGGGATCATCTAAACCAAGGAATTTCAATTCATGCTCCTGCAAATGAACCTCATGCTCATCAGGTATGACTAATCTACGCACTCTAGTAGATCTCCTTAAAGGAATGGGGTCCACCACTGGGGCAACAAGTTCATGAGGAATTGGAGGCAAAACTACTTCTTCCTCAACTATGGGAGAGATCAAAACATCTGTAGGAGCTGGAAGAACTACAAGAAAATTAAAGACTGAAATACTCCCCCTATCTTAGTGAAAATTAATTTTCCTATGTTTCGAACTCCTATTGACATTATCATCATCTAAAAACTTAGCATGACTGGTCTATCTCCATATGTCTAGATGTACAATAAAATCTATAACCAAAGGACCTTTCGGGGTATCCAATAAAATAACAAGAGATAGTCCTAGAGTCAAGTTCCTTTATTTCGGGATTATATAACTTGTCCTCGTTCCTTTAAATACTCCAAAAACTCTCCATGATTTATACCATAATACTCTCCTCCTCTATCATCAACTAGTCCTCAACTACAACTTGATAAAATTTGAATGCATCCAATGCATCAGACTTATGACGAATTCGGAAGACATTAGCATATCTTGAAAAATCATCAATAAAACTTATGAAATAACACTGGCTACCACGGGATGGATTTAGAAAGGGACCACAAACATCTGTATGAATTAAAAATCCATTATCTCTGAGGCTCTAGATGCTTCCAACTTTCTCTTCTTTAAGGCATTTTTCTTTTAATACAATCCACACAAGTAGAAAAATCAAAAAAAAAAAAAAACAAGGGATCTAAAATCTTTTCTTTAACTGATAACTCCAATCGTTTTCTAGAGATATGACCTAGTCTCTTATGCCACAACATCGAGAAATTCTCTGAAATATGAGGACACTTAAGACTAGAAGAATTCGAGGACTCAGATAAAGGAGAAGACACATAAGTACCATCTAAAACAACCTGATATAATTCATCAATCAATAAACCATGACCAATAACATTTGAACTATAATAAATAGATAATGAAGCAACTCTAAACATAAAAATATAACTAATTACAAGTCTAAAAATAGAAATAAGATTCCGCCTAAATGACTAGATATAAAAAGTGTCCTCTAAAAACATTAAAAAACTAGAATCTAATACTAGTTGATAAGTCCTAACGGCTTCGACTTTTATTGCCTACGTCATTTCAAGAAATAGCTTAACCTGTGGCTTAGGGGTTCTCCTGCTGTTGTATTCTTCTTCATCCAATGTTTGTATTTGAAGCAATTTTTCTTCACGTGCCCCTTCTTATTGCAGAACCAACATTCAACACTTTTAAAATTTCCCTTACTATTGGTGTCTTTCCCTTTATTGCCATATTTCTTAAACCCTGTCTTTTAGAACACCTTTTTGCTATTGGAATAAACCCCAAAATTAGCTGATTCTGCCTTAGAACCCCTTAAACGCTCCTCCTCGATCGCACACAAAGTGATAAGTTGATGTAGACTCCACTTAGTCTCTTGAGCATTATAGTTCACCTTAAATGTGTCAAAAGATTGAGTTAAGGAAAGCACTGCCATGTTAACAAAAAGGTCTTCCTGAAAAGGGATGCCAGACTCTCTCAAATCAATTACCAACCTTGACATCTTTAGAAGAAACTCTCGAACTCTTTCATTCCCATCATACTTGGGGGTCAGCAATCCAGACAAATAATCATATTGAAGAGATTTCTTAGTCCCAACGAATTGTTTCTCAATCAATGACAAAAGATCTTTTGCAGTAGCAGTCACCTCAACAGCTCCTCTAATTCCCGAATAATCATCATAGCCATACGATTGGTTTTCTTCCACTAGACGTAAAAAGCCATCACTTTCTCCGTAGCATCAAAGGTGACAAAATCATAATCTTCAAATTCCAATGTGAGGTCAATATTCATATGTTAGTTGTAATAATTATAGTCATTCTGTGACTTTATCCCTGATAATTATTTTTGAATTGAAGTAGTATTTGTGATGCCCCTAAAATCAGGGGTTCTTTTATCAACTCGTTGATCACCTATCAACCTGCGAAAGTACTCATGAATGTCACATAACCCGACACCACATCATAGCATTCCCTTCATCGAAATCGTAACCAACATAGAGTTTGGGCAGAGTCTCCCTTGTACCGAACACTGCCAAACGCATAACCTATATATATTTCAATCACTTGACCATTATAATGTCCAATATACATCTATTTGTCCATAATATTACTCCATTTACATCCTTTGAACAAAAAAAATCAAGACCCGAAGTCTTGACAATGTTATTTTAAATTTTTGAAAATTATGGAGGAGCTACCGGTAGGTCGTGTACGTGTTACCGGTAGCTGAGCCCTTTGCCAACAAGCTACCAATGCAAGTTTTTGGAAGAGCTACCGGTAGCTAAGTCATCTGGAATTGTGATACCGATAAATGAGCCTAGTTTTTTTCCCAATTCAATCCTTGTTTGAATTTCAACTCACCCAATCTTATATAACATTTACCCAAACTCATATAAACATCATATTTTACACAAAATATAGTTCATATGAGTTTATTTTACAGTCCTTTATACAACATTACATATCCGAAATCAATTACATGATTGTTTTACAAAAATATAATCTAAAGCCACAACTCGGCTTTTTTCATCAATAAGGGTGCGGGTGAGAGACATCCATTGGCGGTTCTCCTGCACTTAAAATATTGTCCACATAAAGGATAAGTCATGCTCAATAAGGAATCTCCTAAAGAGGCTACTCCCTAACTTAGATGCATATGAAATGCTCACATTCAATTCAACAATCAAACAAACATTCATCTAAGAACATACAACTTCAAGAACGAATATCATAATGTCATACCATGTTATGAGATGAAACTCACACATGCAATGCAACTATAGCCTTCACCGGCTACCATAACACATGTAATGTCATGCGTATGAATCTAGCTACCGTAACACATGCAACCAACATGGCATCTATGGACTTCCACCAACAGCTCCGTATACACCGACATACTTTATGGACTCGATACCAACGGAGTGCTATCCAAATCACCGAGTCTTTCACTCGAGGAAAAATCTAGCTCTTCTTGCTAATCCCGACCCTATTTTTAATGCAAACCTGTGCGACTCAGTCAAACCTTGGTTCAAGCTTCTCAAGCCACGTCTCATCCACCAAGAATGGTGTTCGATTAAAACCATGTGCACACCCACACCCATGTCACATGCCCACAAATGTGATGTTTTTCATGCATATGCAATGTAATGTACAATTTCATTTCATATCATCATGCAATCAAGTTTTCAATTGCAATTACAATACCATATTCAACATGTCATGAGCACAATATGAACATTACTCCATCTCAACCAATATTTTTAATTGTCAAATATATCATAAGCATATAATTACAATTTACATCATCATCAAAATATGCTATATTAATTTCATTCAGATAATAGACTCACATCATTCAAGGCATTTTGTCAAGCACCTTTAAAGTACATAATCATGCTCAATTTATCACATTCTCATGAAATCACCAAACAAAGAATTTCAACAATACTCAATTCATGCAAAATTGATTTTATACATTCTTACATCATTTTTCGTACTCTAGTTACACTAGAAATATATTTAGACAATAGATTTCATCTCAACTCTTGCTACCCATTTCATACAAAACCCTAAGTTAAAAATAAGTCTAGCTAAGAGAAAAAACCTACCTCTTGAAGTGTAATACGGGTGGTAGAAACTCCAAGAAACCCAAATCAAGCTTCAAGCCTAGACTTCTAAAAAACTAGTCTTTAAGACTTTGGCAAAATTTCAGATTTTTGGTATGTAGATGTAGCTCTTGTCATGTAGATCGACTTTATTTCTTGGCCTGAAGTGTTTCGACGAACGATTGACCCTAGATCGTAGAGAGAAGCTTGAAGAAACTCTCATCTCTCTCTCTCTCTCTTATTTCTCTCTCCCAAGATCAGCTGGGTATTGGGGAGAAAATCTAATTTTCTCCCCTATTTATATCCATTAGATGTTTGGCCTACAACACGCCACACGTCCCATTTTTTCTTGATTTGATTTTATTATAAATCAATTAAATATCGTTCTGTGTTATATTCATTATATTTTATTTGAACTAAATTTAAACTATTTTTCATTTTTTGCAATTAAGATCTAATCGGGTTTATTTTAGTTGTACGACACTAGATCGCATCGTAAAACGTGAAAAAATTGACAATATCATAATTCAATAAAAATTGAATGGATAACTAAAATTCACGAGATAAATCCAACGATGGGGTTTGTTTTGTCATTTGAGTTTTAGAAAAATTCAAGTTTTCAACCCGTACCATAGCAACTAATTACCATTTTGCCCCTTTTTCACAAAAATTCAATTTTTATCGAGTTTTATAGTATTCATAGTTGTATTGACAAGAAACTTAATCAAAGTCATATCTTTAAGAGGGACCACAAAAACTTTAATGTTTCAATCCATACTTAAGTCTAAAGTTGGACTGATTAGGGTGTTTTAATTTTATGCATGAATTTTCCACCCCGCAGGAACATACAAGGTACATCATCTAGTCTCAACTTTCGGTAGAGATTTTGACATGTTATTAGTCTCTCAGGGTCACACTAGTCAAGTATATAGATCTAGTCAATCGTGTTTTAGTTTGATTCATACAGCTTCACTATCTATTGGCAAGAAGGTTATTCTAATCTCCCTATTACACTCATTACTATTATATTCACTAAACTTGCTCAAAATATCCAAATCACCTTTTGGCAGAATTAGAAATTTTGTTCAAGCTAGTGCACCTTGTGGCCTTAATTAGATTTAATTCTCAAAATTTAAGAAAAACACAACCTCTATAGATCGATCACCTTTTGGCAGAGCGCGATTCTACATTAGTTATGTTTCCTTAAACGAACACCTTACGGATCTTCCATAACCTCTAAAGGTAAGACACTCCACCATAAAGGCATAGATCATATGTCTAGGTCTATTAATTTAATCATCCTAATTTAAATTTTAAATAAACATGCATATGCATTGTGAATACCAATATTTAATTTCTAAGAGTTATGGTGTTAAGGTTTCATGTATATGTCAACCTAGGCATATGATCTATATTCCAGATAATGATATGACTATAAAGTCCTACACAAAATATTTCATCATAGGGGTTCTCAACTATCTTAATATTTACTACTCATGAGCCTCAGTTGAATTTAAATTGAACCCAAAAATTATTAAAATAATAATAATTATTATCAATTGGTCAATCATAAAGAAAAACAACAATCATTCAGAAATATTACTATAAATAACAATAAAATATAAAAATAACATAGTATCCAATGATACAATAATTAACGAGTTTGACTCGGTCATAACTATGAAAACTTCTTTTTTCCATATCATTGGATTTTGCTTTCTTATGGATCCATATAAAACAACAACACTACTATGCAACCGCCATGTTCCTTTAAAACAAAATTTTGGGTTGGGCTTCATGGGTTATTTGACCCCTTGATGAAAGGACAATATGAAAACAAAAATTATATGATTTACTAGATGGATCCTACAGATGGTGAGTATGGTGAGTGTGAAAGTATGCTCATATTGTATTTAGTGAAATAAGGATGCATACGTAGTAGAGGTAATTTATTTTCAAATGGATTAAAAAAATTAATCTTAGATGGATTGCAAAAATTAGTGTAAACTAGTTAGAGTCAAGGAGTTAATCTGTTTGAAAAGATTTGACTTAAAAAAAATTAAATATAATTTCTAAATATGATACAGATTGTAATCAATTTCACAATGAAAATTGCTTTTTAGTTAATAACTTAACTTGGTTAAGTGTTTTCATTTAATTTTGATCTTCTTTAACTAATAACCATTAGATCTCAATCTAATGGTTCATGTGAAAGTATCTGCAAGAGGCTCTGATGGAAAACTTCCATGATCGCGCTACTCTATATATATACTAGTTATTGTATGTGCCTAAAAGCACAGAATAATAATAAAAATAGCCAATAATAAATATATTTATATTCACACCTATAATCAAATTACAAACATAGAGTAAAGAAAAGAATTTAAGTACCGGTTGTAGTGGAAGTGAACGGTGGTAGTGGTGGTGATGGGAGACAGTGATAGTTGTGGTGGGTAGTGACAACCGTGCTGATGGTGGCAGTCATAGGTGGCAGTGGTGATGCTGGTGGTGGATTTTTGGTGATTATGGTGGTAGTGACATTTATGGGTGACGGCGTTAATGGTTAGGGGCGACAGTGATGGTGATGATGATGGTGGTAGGGGTGGGTGACAGTTTGTGGCGACAGTGGTGGGCAATGGCGATTGGTGGTGGTTGGTGGGGGTAAGTTTGATGGAGGTGGGTGACATTGACTAGTAGCGATGGCGGACAATGATGGGTGGTGGTGGGTTGTGATAGTGGACGGTGATGGGTGGTGGTGAACAACAATGGTAGTAGTGGATGTTGACGGTGGACGACAGTGATAATGGTAATTAATATAAGAATGAGATGAAAATTGTGGTGGGTGGTAACGGTGGAAGATGATAATAGCAATCGGTGGTAGGTAGCGATGGTGGTGGTTGATGGGGGTAAGTTTGATATAGGTGGGTGACAGTGACTGGTAGCGATGGCGGACAATGATGGGTGGTGGTGGGTTGTGATAGTGGACGGTGTGGTGGTGAGCAACAATAGTAGTGGTGGGTGTTGACAGTGAACGACAGTGATAATGGTAATAAATATAAAAATGAGATGAAAATTGTGGTGGGTGGTAACAGTGGAGGATGATAATAGAATTGGTGGTGGGTAGCGGTGGTGGTTCAGCGGTGCGACGATGATGATGGGGCGGT
>CM042184.1:20292882-20310309 GCA_023539305.1 Ilex asprella
AGTAAGCTTCTTTTGAAATGAAATAATTTATCAATAAAATAATCAGTTTTTTATATAACCTCGAACAAAAAGAGCTCTACAGCTCACGATGAACTATTCAGTTCATAAAAATAAAGAGCTTGTAGCTCACGATGAACTATTCAGTTCATAAAAATAAAGAGCTCTGCAGCTCACGTCGAACTATTCAGTTCATAAAAATAAAGAGCTCCGTAGCTTACGATGAGTTATTCAGTTCA
Source organism: Ilex asprella (assembly GCA_023539305.1). Classification (NCBI taxonomy): domain Eukaryota; kingdom Viridiplantae; phylum Streptophyta; class Magnoliopsida; order Aquifoliales; family Aquifoliaceae; genus Ilex; species Ilex asprella. The sequence goes on from CM042184.1 coordinate 20,293,119, forward strand.
TAAAAATAAAGAGCTCTGTAGCTCACCATGAACTATTCAGTTCATAAAAACAGGAAGAGCTCCAAAGCTCACAAACTATTCAGGTCTTCAAATAAAAAAAAACTCTCAACAGCTCGGTAAAGACTACACAGCTCCTAAAGAAGAGATGAGTTATGCAGATCCCGAAGAGCCTTATAAGGCGAGCCCGCCAGGCTTTAGGAAACAAGGATAACTATCCAGACCATAAAGATTTAAAGAAACGGTGCAAGGTGAACAAACAGTATGCCACGGAGTATCCAGAATACATCAGAAAGGCAACAAAAAGAAAAGTTGTTCGGGTTACATCGAAGAACAAAAACTACTGTTGAAATGAAAGAGTGAGGACCTCTGAAGTCTCTAGTCCTCCCCTCAAGCGTTTCTTTAACTCAGCCATCTCCTCTTTCAAACGAACATTCTCCTCCCTCAACTCTTCCCTCTCCTTCTCGGCCTTTGAAAGTGCCTTTAGAAGCTTGGCTCCAGCAGAAGACAGAAAAACTGCGCCAAGAGAACCATCAAAGGATGAAGAAGACTCGCACAACTTGCATTTTTTGGAGGACGGTTCCGCCCCCTAATCTTCCTCGGACTTAGAGGGAGAGAGATCTGGTGAGCTGCAATAGAAATGAAAATCAATAGAAGCTATCACTGCACTGAACAAGAAAAGATTACCAGACGTCATCAACTCGGAGAAGGGCATAGGGGCGGATTGCTTCACTTGCTCAATCCTGAAAGCCTCCGGCAAATCCGGGTCAGGCTCGACTGCACAATAATGCAAAAGTCAGAACAGAACATAAGGAAAAAGGGAATGATCAAGAAAACCATCGACGCCCTTACTTATGTGATCAAATTTATTCCAAGAGCACGGGATTCTGTTTTCTCGTCGGCAGTCTTCAACAAACCTCCAAGAATCCCCAGAAGCAAAGAAAAAATGACGGTACCACCCCTGGGGTGGGGAAGGAATGTCAAGCACCAGCTGGCGTTCGGAGAAGTGTCTCCATTTGAAGCAGCCGAAACAAGGAACATCGTCCTATTCAAGATTATGAAAATACAGAAACTCGGCGGTTGTGGGGAATTGGTCATTGCCCTAGAGGCGCCAGAACAAAAAAAAGCTGATTAACACAGCCCATCCTAGAGGAGATAAACGGGAGGTGGGAAGACCGTAGTACGCCGAATACACCCGACAGAAGGATGAATAGGGAGACAAAGGCCTATATCGAAGGCACCTTCAAAAAAACAAACTTCACCACGAGGAAGGTAGTTAAGAGGTTCATCTAGAGTGGAAACTCGGAGAGGCAGTTCCAATTCTCGAAAGAATTGTTTCTTGATCCCTTCCAGATCAGAGGAAGAAAGTGAAGAAGAAACCAAGAAGTGAGACTGGAATTGCCAGTCTACCCCGAAAGAGGAACGGTCTACAAAGAGAGGCAAAGTAGGAACAGTCATCAGAATTTGCGAGGAAAAGAATGGAAAGATAATCCAAAAAGAGGAGCAAAAGAGGAACTCAGAGATAAGAATCTTCAAGAATAATGGTAAAGAGAACGAAGCCTAAGAAAGCTAGAGAACACAAAAAAAACAATCGCAAGATTCAAAAAACCAAAAGCAGAAAGAAATACAGAGTCGACTGAAGAAGGATCATGACGCTCAACAGAGGGAGTCTCAGCAGCAGAGGCGAAGCTCGACAGCTCAGTAAGTAAGGATCCAGAATCCGTAGGAGTAGAACCTTCGGGAATGCTAACACCAAGAGCCTCCACCTTGTCTAGTGGCAAATCCTGGGCAAGAGCTTTAGTCACTAGGTTAGTAGAGAAAGCAACTGCAGTTGAAATAGCTGGGGGGCAAGAACCTCAAGATTTAAGCCTTTAGTTGAAGGGGGCAAGGTATTTTCCTCGCTGTCAGACTTAGATTCCTCCAATTCCTCCTCAGTAAGGATAGCAAAGTTAAAGTCTAAGCTTGGGAAGGCCTTTGAAGCTCTGCACTGAAAGACTAGCCATCCAGAGACCCACAAGGTGGTGGTTTCATCCTTCAGCTCGGCGATCTCACTGTACCTCTGCTGAATCAGGACCTTCTGTCCCTCCAAGTCCTCACAAAGCTTACCATTCGCCTCATTGAGGGTGAGATAGTCCTCCCTTGCCTGCTCAAGGGAACTCTTTGGCGTTAACGACTTCCTGGCTGGCTTTAGTCCAGGCCTCAACCTTGAGTCCCAATTCTTCTCTGACAAACCTTAGCTCATCGCGAGCCTCTTTTTCTCCGTCCTCAGCTCTGCCTTTGGTTGCTAGAGAATCTTTGAGGTCAGAGGTTTGCTTCTCCACTTGTTCGTTAAGGCCTCGTATCTGCTTGCTAACGCCTTGCACTTGACCCTTAAGGTCCTTGTTCTCGAGAGACAGCTCTGCAACCTTGATCTCGTAGGCTTTAAGAGCTTTAGTGGAAAGTTCACAAGATCGAATCCTCCTCAGCAAGCCCTTCATGTGGATAGCCATCTGAAAACACAAAGGAAAGTAAGTGAGTCGCATGCAGCTTCGCTGTAAGGTTAAAGAGGAGTACCAATGAGCTAAGATTTACAGTAACAGTTCCCTAAAGAGCTACGAGATGGACTCCTCAATGTGCATAGAGGCGGCCCGCTGGATGTCGGAATCAGGAAGAATCGAGCACACAGCCCCTATAGCAAACTCTGTATTCTCAAAGAAATAACCATCATCCTCCTTCGCCTCAGGTTGATTTCCTCCCTCAACCCTAATCCCTATCTGAGGTGGCTCAATAGTCTTCCCGGAAGCTATATGTCACAAGGACAGATTGAAGCCGAGGAATCACTCCCAGCGGCTTCTAGACCTCCGACGAGGAGGTGAAGCCCGATCCTCCACAGGGATAGGTACGGGGGTAGGCTGAGTCTCTGGGGGAGGAAAGGTTATTACAACTTGAGAAGTACTGGATGGAGGAGCATGCTCTTGAGTTGCTGCATAGGAAGGAGGCACCTCCGACCTGGGAATTTTAGTTCAGGTAACGGGGCCGCTTCCAGAGCCGACCTGAGCCTTCCGTTTGGCGCCCTTCCCGCTCCTCCTTAACATGTCAACTCTAGCTTGGAGCTCCTCAGGGGTGGACCTCATAGTAGAAGACCTGCATGACCTGAGCTAAGTTAGCTCAGTTAACAGAAGGATAGAAAAGAGGGGCGTAGAAACCAATTAAAAAAGGGAATTACCTGTTATCTCGTCAGGACTGACAACATAAAGAGGATGAGAGGCTTCTACTTGATCTCCAAGAGGACTAAATCCTCTCTCTACCAGAACCTAGGGCTGAATAAGCTCAAGATACCTCCTCGGACCACACTTCGACAGTTTTAGCTTCACCGCCTCATCCTCAGCTCTAAGATCAAGTCAAATGCCTAGAAACAAAGTAAAGTAGAATTAGGAATTCATGGTTATCAAAACAAGACCCAATCCACTCAAACGAAGACTTACCCAAATTCTCTGGACGAGACAAAGCCTTAGGGATACCAAGAGTATCCATCATATCAGCAGTGTTGTACTCCTAATCGGTGCCCCCAACAAAGAAGAAATGTTATTTCCAATGTTTATGGGAAGATGGAATATTAGAAATAATTTGCCTAGCATTGGCTCGCTTGGAAATATATAAGAAGCCCTCAGAGGAGGTCAACTTGACATTGAAAAGATCCAGAAGCAAAGGGATGCTGGGAACCCCAAGGCCTTGATCCTTAAAAAAGACCAGAAGACCAACCAAAACACCCCAAAGTTGAGAGAAAGCTGAGAGGGGCAGATATTAAAATGTTGTAAGACACTCTTAATGAAGGGATGTAGAGGGAAGCGCAGGCCATTCTCGAAAGCGGCCTCAAAGAAGCAGACTCTCTTATGAACCTGAGCAACATAAGGGGTAGATATGCCCGGGCACCAAGGTTGGACGCCGGCAGGAAACCCGTAACGAGCACTAAAAACTTTAATAAAGGAAGGTTGAACTTTGCTAGGGCCCACGAGCTCAGCATGTCTAAAGGCAGCTCCTAGGTATGATTTATCATCGGAGACCCCAACCCCGCTAACTTTGCCTTTGCCTTTATTAGGTTTAGGAGGCATAGAAGAAGACGATGAAAGGAATCCCTCAGCGCTCACCCCTGCATCTACGGCATTGACGCCAGAAAAATTGTCAATTTTATCACCCACTTCACCTAAGTCAGTCTCCTCCTCGGCAGATCTACTCCCTATAAGAGGAACGAAGGAGCGCGTGGCCCTAGGGGAGGCAGACATGGCGGGGCAAGAAAGAGAAAGATCGAAAGAGCGATAAAGAAGAGGGACAGTGGTTAAGCACTCTCTGATAATTCTAGGATTGGCGCAGTAGCTACTTACACCAAGGATTCTGACTAGGGAACCCCAATCTACGAAATAAGGAAGAGGAGACAAACAGTGGTCGCAATTCCAGAAGTAAAAGAATTAATAGGCCCAGAAACGCAGCAACCACCTCGAATTCGAGGGATCCAGAACTCGAGAAAGTAAGAAAGGGGCAAAAAGGCGTACCTAAATTAGGAAGACCAACGAGCAGCTGCTCAGAACCAGATTGAAGAAAGGAAGGAATGCGAATCCTCGAATTGAACCCAAAAAACGCGGTCTTGAATAAGGAATCAGAAAGCTTCGAGCCAGAAAACCAGGAAACCGTAAGAGAAGGAGAGTCGAAAAACAGAGGAGAAGATGAACAGTAGAAGAAGGTGGTCCTAGTAGCCGTTTGAGGCATTTAAAGCTTGATGGACCTGGGCCGACACGTGCACGGGAATCGAGAAAATCGTGATCACAAAAATCGTCAAAGGACGTTACCCACGTACAAGCTACAATCACGTGTAGGTCCAGCTCGGATTAGCACAGCTTAGCCCTTGCCCCAGCTCGCTCAGACCAAGGGCTGGGGGCAACTGATGATACCAAAAATAATTCAAAAACATGATCACGGACCTATAGGTCCGAGCGGGAAGTCAGCCTAGACAGAAGAGCTTAGAGAACCAGAGGTCAACTCCATTCAAACGGGATAGCAATAGGAATGACGTGAGGACAACTGGATAGACAACAAGGATCTCCAAAATAAAAAGAATGAGAACGGAAAGCTAGAGTCAAGGCATGAAACTCTCAACCAACCGAAATCATCTCCCGAAAATCAAGAAAAATCTCACTAATGCAAGGCAAAGATCCTAGTGCAGATCCCTTAGAACTAGGAATCAGCCTATATATCCTGAACAGTGCCTCCATTGAGGCACGGGAAAAAAGGGGGGAGAGGCACGAACACCACTATGTGAATCACTCAAATTGTCAATAAAGAGAATGGAGCAAGAGTCTCCATTAAAAAGTGGACTAACCAAGCTTTATAGCTGGTGAACCACTATATTTCCACTATGTCATTGCCTCCATATATCAACCAGTCTCACATAAACCACTCCACGAGCCATGCAACTCTGATCTCTTTCTAATATTTCATTCGTTAACTTCGCTCATCCATCGAAAATTAGACCATCAAAATATATATATATATTATACGTATACATAAACAAATACATATAAATATATGTGTATATATACTTGTTACTTGTTTGAATTTATAGAAATACATATATATATACTTGTTAAATTTTTTAACAAATAAGCTTGAATCAAATTACATTAAAGATAAGAAATTTTGAATTAAATAACTTTCAAATAAGCATTTACGTCTTTGTATCTCAGCCGTGTATTTTTTTTAAAACATTTTATTCTATATACTTTTTATCAAATAAGTCTAATTATGTGTAACGACTTTCAAAGATCCCATGAAATGAAGCAGCATTAATTTGCAACTCAAATGCAAGTTCTAATGCCTTGGAAATTAGAAATATGATTACAGAACATGAAATTTTCAACAAACACAACGATTATTCATTTCTACAAAGGCTGCCTTATTTGTTTTTTGTCCTTTTTCTTATTTTGACATATAAACAAATTGTTCAAGGTAAGATGACGACAACAGTACAAACTACTGACCTACGCTAATTAAATTTGGAATAAATATAGATGACAAGTATTACAATCGGCAGAGCACAAGGCACCATGCAATTGGCCAAATCTTGCCATCTTGGCAAGATGGCTAAGTTTATGCACGGGAAGTTCCGCATGAATGACTACAAAAGGTGGTCAAGGTCAACAGTCATTCACATGGGGTGTCGAAAAGCACAACAGAAGTTCACACCGGAAGATCATAAAAGATGCTGAATTGAGCAAAACAGTTCCATTTAAATTCTTACTTCCATTTCAGAATGTCCAGAAAATTACGGAGTTGATCCACCTAAAATCGAAGTCAGTTAAAAAAACCATAAACATTTAGTACAGGCAGAGAGTAAGAAAGAAGCCTCTGACAGACCCTTCTGTTAGAACTCTGATACTGACTTAACCTTCTCTCTCAGAAACTGCAATATGTGTTCACGTTTCCAGTTGTCAATCCTGCAGGGGATAATACCAAGGGATATAAGTACGGAGTATAATGTAGTGAAAATAATTTTCTTTCCTCCATGCTGCAGTGTTCTTTGAGGGTCTAATTAAACCAAATATGTAAATTTTCGAGAAAATCCTTTATGAGGCCTTTGTTCTGTAAATGCTACCATCAAACATGAGAAAATCCTCTAATGCACAACATAAACTCAGACTCTATTTTTCCTAGAAGTTCCCGAAGAATATAAGGTTCAGAAATATACCAAAGTCTATCAAAGTTTTCTGTTGTCCAAGAGATGCACTGAAAGCATATATTACTAAATGGTGCCCATTACTGACCTTCATTTCAAGACAAGAGTGGTTCAAGGGGTAGACACTCATAGCTGGAAGAGATCTGGCCCATAAATTCAAGTCTATTCAGACCCAAAACCGAGCCCTATATTTATGGGACCCGGGTGAGGAAGGTCGAATTGGGAAGCAAAGTAGCAAGCAGTGTTGATACCCGAGGTAGCACAAGTGTTCATTTTTTCTCACCCCACGCGTCACAAATCAGTGCAAAATATCTCAAATCATTACATACACTTAGTGGGTCAAAGTCTTCCACACGTAATGGTATCAGCGCCTTAACTTGTTTAATTTAAACTCACCTTATGGTTTCCTTATGTTGGCCATCATCATCCAACATGATCAACTTTGGTGGAGAATTATATGCATATTGAACCTTGACGGAAGGGAACTTGTCCTTCTCTTCTTCAATGAAACCAACAATTTCAGGATAGAACACCAGTTTCCTCATGCAGACCTCTAGAATTGCACCAGAATAGATAATCTGCATATGCATTTGAGAGTTGGGTAAAGAATTAGCTCCTTTCGTTGCAGTAGGAAGAACTAGAACTAAAAGACAGGAAAGAATTTTCGTAAGTAGCAATACATGGATCCAAACAAACAGACATTCAAATGGGTAGAGACTTAGCCCCCAACCACTCAAGGTCTAACTCTGAAACCATGTAAGAAGCATCCAACCCAAAAACCATTGACAATAGGTAGAGAAGTCCCTCAACCATATAATTAATCTTGGGCAGTCCTAATGTTTTCCGTTAAGGATTTATACTTCTCTTCACAATGATTTCTGACTAGATTTGGTAAAAAAAGATATTACAGCTTGGTCTATAGTGATTCAGTGTCGGGCACACTTTCTCTTGAATATGACAATCATATTTTCACTAAAATTGGGTCTCTGGGTGATGTGAAACCCTTCTCTTGGTTAGAGTATATCCTCTTTCAAAGCCCACAATTAGACTGTTGAGGCTCAAAGAAATCAACAAGCCTTTTTCGTGTAACAAGACGAGTTCCCTGTGGTTGTTTGAGACATGAGCCCTTACTCCTGTTAGATCAGTGGAGTCTCATTTATGAGTTTAGAAAATCTACATTGCTAGGAATGTCTCACATTATTCTATTCTAAAGATGTCTTTTTTCTCCGGAAGTTACTGTTTCTTGAGTTCCAAGATTAAATACAAATTTCTTATAGGGCCACCGTTGAAAGTTGATGGTTTGGATTAAATGGTTGGTGAAGCATGGCCGGTGCACATGGGTAGGTGTTGAAAATTGGCAAAAGAGGTGCAAAGCCGTTCCTTTGGTAGACAAACTACTCCAAAAGCTGCTGATTAGGTGAGCTGACTATGCAGATAAATAGGCTGCAGAATTTGCCAGATGGAGCATCAAGGTCTAGAGAAAAGGCAAGTACTTTAAGAAAGCCGTCTTCTCTTGGTGGGTATCAGAATGTAAGGTTGATAGGGGTGTACAAGGGTTTAAGGGCTTGGATTAGAGATACAAATTAGAGTTGTTAGCTTGTACAAATATTCTCAATTTCTCTCAAAGTAGATCAAATCACGCCTCGTGAACGTAGACAAGGTTTTTTGCCAACCCCCTAAATCTTTAGTGTCCTTTGGTGTGTGCCTTATTTATTTCTTGTTGCTTTGTAATCTATCTCAATACTCCAATTGGGGGTTCATCACTACAAATTGGTATCAGAACTTTGTTAGTGGGCCCAAGCACCATTGGTGAACCCGAGCACTACTAGTGGGCCCAAACACTATTGGTGAGCCGAAGCACTATTGGTTGGCCCAATTAAAATTCACCGACACAATTCACGGTTCCTGTTCAATCAATACAATTCATTGAGGCCAACATTCTGACTTTGTCAGAATTTTGATTTAAGATTTTGCAATGGCCGCAAAGTTCAACATAGAAAAGTTCAACAAAAGCAATAATTTCAACATGTGGCGGTTAAAGATGCGTGCCTTGTTAGATCAAGAAGAATTGTTTAAGGCTATACAGAAAAAGATGCAAGGGAAAAGATGTCTTCCCCACAACAATGTCAGATGATGAAAAGGAGGACATATGAGCAAAGGCTCACGGTGCTATCAAATTAAGCCTTAACGATATTGTGAAATGTTGCTGATGAAACTACGGCCGCAAGTCTGTGGCTAAAGTTGAAGAGTCTATATATTACAAAGTCTCTCACAAACCGTTTGTATTTGAACGATTATTCACCCTCCAGATACAGGAAGGTATTCCAATCAAGGACCATCTTGACAAGTTTAATAAAGTAATGGTAGATCTAAAGAATATTGATTGTACACTCGATGATAAAGTTTAACCTGTGATTCTCATGTGTTCCTTGACACCCTCGCATGAGCACTTTGTGAATACCATAATGTATGGTAGAGAGTCTTTGTCCATGGAGGACGTTAAGGCAGCCTTGAACTCAAAAGAGTTTAAAAAAAAAAGGTGTCTGAAAATAGACGAAACGTTTGGTTGCAAGAGGACGATCAACAGAGAAAGGGGTCAAGTAGCAGTGGTCAATATAAATCCAGAGGTGAATCTAGAAAAATCAAGTGCTTTTATTGTCACAAGGAATGACAAATTAGAAAAGACTATCCAAAGTGTAACAGCAAAGTAAAGATTGAAGACTCAAATTCTGATAACATTGCTGGTAACATTGCCAATGTTGCAGAAGAAAGTTCTGCTAAATGTTGATGTTCTCACATGTCGTATCAACAGCTCAGGTGATGAGTTAATTCTTGATCCAGGGTGCTCCTGCCATATGTGTCCCAATCATGACTAGTTTACACCGATCAATCGATCAATGGTGGTAAGGTTTTAATGGATAACAATGTAGCCAGTAAGGTTGTCGAGATAGACAAAATACGAATAAGATGTCAGGCATATTCCAAATCTGAGGAAAAATCTTATTTCCTTCGATATGCTTGACTCCAACGACTACATGTATAAACCTGGAGGTCGGGTCATGAGAATTTCTAAAGGTGCTCTTGTCATGATGAAAGGACAGAACAAAATGACCTATATCTGCTACAGTGCAACACAGTTGCAGGTGCATTTGCAGCAACTTCATCTTCAGATTCAAACTCAAACACTACCGAGTTATGGCATATGCGACTAGGGCATATGAGCGAGAGAGAGGTCTAGATGTGCTAAGCAAACGAGGTTTGTTGTGTGGCCAAAAGACAGAAAAGTTGGACTTCTGTTAGCACTGCGTATTCGGAAAAAAAATGAAGGGTGAAGTTCAGTATGGTTGTTCATCAGACTAAAGGTACTTTGGATTATATCCATTTGAACCTTTAGGGACCCTCTTATATTCTCTTTCTTGGTGGAGAAAGATATCTGTTGACCTTCATTGATGACTATTCTCAGAAGGTTGGGTATTATTTTGAAGCACAAGAATGATGCATTTGTACGGCTCAAATAATGGAAGACTATGATCGAGAAGCAAACTGGTAAACAAATCAAGCGTTTGTGAACTGACAACAGAATGGAATTCTGCGGAGGTGCTTTCAATGTGATCAACAAGAAGGAAGGAATCGTGAGACATCGCACGGTAAGAAAAACACCAGAGCAGAATGGGGTTACAGAACAGGTGAATAGAACTCTCTCAAAGAGGGCACAATGCATGCTCTCAAATGCTGATCTATCCAAAAAAAATTGGGTTGAAGTTGTTAATACAACTTGCTATCTTGTTAATAGGTCTCCATCGATAGCTATCGAGTGCAAGAATCCTAAAAAGGTTTGGTCTAGGTCTCCTGCAAGTTACACTGATTTAAGAGTGTTTGGTTGTCCTACTTATGCTCGTGTAAATGAAGGTAAACATGAATCGAGGGCAAGAAAATGCAGCAGATGGGGTGAAAGGTTATCGATTATGGTTTGCTGACACGAAACCATCAAAATGTATTAGCAGAGATGAAACTTTTAATGAGTCTATGCTTAAATACAAGAAGGGGTAGTCTCTTGATATTGGAAAAGTCCACGGTGCTAATAAACAGGTCGAGCTTGAAGTGGAAGCTACAGATGATCTCAAAGAAAATTCGTAAGATGATATCTTAATCAAGCTTGATGTAGAAGAGGAACAAGACTCTGGTGCAGTTTTGCAGAAGCAAGTGTACACACTTGTTAGGGACAAAGAAAGGAGGCAAACTAAGTTGACTTAAAGATATGGTTACAAGGATCTTGTTGCCTATGGGGGTGTTTGGGTAATTGGGTTGGATAGGATAGGATTTGTTTTTTTATATCCTACCCCATACAAGCCAAACCTACTCATCCACTTTAAAATCCTAACCCAAGATTATATTCAATCCCAACCTTTGTTTGGGAAACAAATATGTAATTCAGTGGGTCCCATAGATTACACAAATAATTTTGTAATAGTTTACCATTTTACCCATGACTCTATTATACATCTACAACAAACTTCATAAGGGTATACGTATAATTTATTAACGAATATATTTATCTTGAGGGATCTAAGTGTTACGCGTGTACAAACTTAAATGAGCCTGTGTGTAATATTTCAAATATTAAGAGTTTAAATAATTAAATGACAAATTTTAGGGGATATAAATGTAGTTCTCCCTGGTTAAATCCTTTTTTTTTTATCAGATATGTCAAACCCAAAACTGGCCGTAATGCTTTGCATCTTCCCATAAAAATCCCACCACCACCATTAAACCCACCACCACCAGGACACTATAACAGAAGAATAGCCAAAATAAGGTGGAGATTGAAGGCATCGATTCTGTAGAAGGCGCCGATTGAAGAGACGAAACCAAGGCATGGGCGGGTTTCGTCCTTTTACCAACCACTTCTGCCAAATCACTCCTCATACTACAATCAACAACACCAGAATAAGGTGGAGATCGCCGACGGTTAGCTGTCCTCTTCGACAGTAAAGCGAGAGAGAGAGAGGTGGGGGAGGGGGGATTGATGGCTTATCTCGCCTTCATCGTCGCCTCTGTGCACCAGCCACAGTGATGTTGGACGAGAGTGAGAAGAGAAAAAGAGGGGCAAATATGTCTTTGGAGGGGTTAACCCATTGACTGGGTTTGTAACCCATGGGAGGGGTGGGTTAATTATAACCGGTGTAGGTGGGATATGAGTCACTGTAGCAACCGGGTCAAAGCTAGACCCGGGTTTATTATTCCACCTCAAAAAATTGTCCCAAACAAAGAATAAATGGGACCCACTACCTTGTTTACCTATGCTTATGGTGTTAACCCCCTTTATCCCACTGCCCAAACACACCCTATGTACTTAGTGTGGCAGAAAGTGTTGACACTTATAAGTCAACCACTTTTCATGAAACCATCACTAGTGAAACTTCAACACAATAGGTCATAGCCACGAGTGAAGAGATCGAGTTTCTGCCACACTAAGTACATAAGAATAATACATGGGAGCTGATGAAACCACCTAAGGGCCAAAAGAATGTAAGATGCAAATGGGTTTTCAAAACTAAAGAAGGAACTGCTGGAGTAGAAGATGCTCGACTCAAAGCTCGCTTGCTGGCAAAGGGCTACACACAGAAAGAGGGTGTTAACTTTAATGAAGTGTTCTCTCCCATAGTTATCAAATTGTGTATCGGAAAGCTTATCATTTTTAAAAAATATTGTATCGTATCGTATCGTGTATCGTAAGATACGGTGTAATTTTAAATAACAATTAATAAAATATATATACCTTTGCAAAAAAATCAGACTCATAAAAACATTACTTTCATTAATATTCCACCAACTATTCAAATTACCAACATAGTTCACTAATATTAAAATACAAAGTTCCCAACATAGTTCACTAATTTACACTTCTAACACCCAAGAAACTTCTAATCCAAAATTCTAACATCCATTTAATGGTGTACTTACAGACTTTTTTTTTTTTTTGGCTTTGTTGGGGGGCACAAGATGTAGTCGCCACGAGGCAAACCCAAGAAGGAATGAAAAGAGAGAACATGCAGTCACAGACCAGTCGAAGAAGCAATCGCAGACCCAGAAGGAAGAAGAAGGCAGTTGTAAATCCAGAGGAGGAAGAAGAAGAAGAAGTAGCAGTCGCAGAAGGCAATCGATAGTCTTCTCCCTTCAACAAATTCAATGGTCTTCTCCCTTCAGCAGCTCTAGATCCTGAGGAAGAGGAAGAAGAAGAAGTAACAGTCGCAGAAGGCAGTCGATGGTCTTCTCCCTTCAGCAAATTCGATGGTCTTCTCCCTTTAACAGCTTCAATGACTTCGCTGGGTTCATCGATGAAGAAAAGAGAGAAGACGGACTGGTCTTTGAAGAAGAAGAAATAAGACATTTATTTTTTTTAAAACCCTAGCCACTGAAACGACATCGTTTCAGTGGCCATAGGGATAAAAAATTAAAATTTTGGTTGAAATGATGTGGTTTTAAAAAAAAAAATCAAAGACTTCGCGTATCGTGCATATCGACTGAGATGAATCGTATCGTAAGAAGGCTATCGTGTATCGGATGATCCTATGTAAAAACGATACAGAACTCCAATTCGTATTATTTTTCGTGTGTATCGTGACGTATCGTACGATACTAATAACTATGTTCTCTCCTATCGTGAAGCATAGCTCAATCAAGATAATATTGATCATGGTTGATATATTTGACTAAAGCTTGAGCAACTTGATGTCATGAGAAGGGTCATTGAATGGCCTAATTGTCACACCCCGATTCCAAGGGCATGACTGGCCGTGAACCATAGATCGATAATCTATGGAACACGTAAGCCTAATAACTAAACTAATAATATAGGAGTGAAAAATAACACTAACACTAAATTGATCTCATGTCAATATATCAAAGTCAACATACCTGAACCTGTTTACCTCAATTATTCAAACAAGTAAAGATGGTTATACGATGTATGCTACGCAGGTCACAACACTATTAGTCCCCAAACAATTCCGTGAGTCCACTATCGACACTCCAATCGTTTACCTGAATTTTTTTTATTTTGAAAGCATGAGCTAAAAAGCCTAATGAATGAAAAGACATGCATATTCAAAGTAGCTGAAAAACATATTTGGCATATGACATGTAAATCAAGGATTTGAAAAAATAACTTCACAAAAATAACCAATTTCTCAAGAATAACACAATCAGGTTTCAACAAAAAATCATACTACAGCAGTGAATCATATCATAATGGTGGAGGCTGTACGATATCCAATAATCGATGGGAACCAATACCAAATACCAAAAGATCTCAAGATTGGATCCAACATCATACTTAGAGTCACCACAGCCTCATCCGGGTCTGTTCCCTAAAACGATCTGGTGAAGGTCACCAGGACGCACCAGGCATTGTTCCTTCAACCGTTGAGCACTAGGATCACCTCAACCTCCCCTGAGTCTGCTCCCTAGTGGTCAGAGTCACCGCGCACGGAGGAATAACTTTTCTGGACTTTTAGTTTTGATCTCATTTACCATCACAAAGTCTCACTATATAAACAAGTGATTGAGTCATAATACGTTACAAAAGAATTCATCGTATGCCACAAGTACCTAGACAAATAGTAAAATATTTGATAAAAGTAGTAATGAACAAACATGATGTATCATTTTTAAAATGTTTAGAGATACGAAAATTTTTTGAAAATACGTAGCATGCCAAACCACTCACCTCAAATCCAAATGATATGAATCTTGAGTGTTGCTTGTTACCCGAAGTAGAGTAAGATGTTATCAATGTCTCTCCTCTTTTTCTCATAATTTTCTTTCTCCTTTAATGAGGTGCTCTTTTTTTCTTCTTTTCTCTCTTTGCTCTCTATTCTTTCTTGAAAGTGGAAGACTACTTGTACCCTTGTATCTTAATCCAATTCCAAATGTCCTATTTATAAGCATCCTAGGATTATTCTAGAATATTGACATGTGACATTGTTATGAGATATTCTCTAGAATATTCTACCATCTCTCCTCTCTTAGATCTTTCTAAACTTCAAGCTCATTTTGCACATAGCAATTCCACAAGTATCTAGATTCATCTATAATATTCTAAAGTCTTCTCTAACCTTCTAAGTCTTTCCGGAACTTTCCAGAATATTCTAAATCTCTGTAGAACCTTCTAATATTTCCTAGAACCTTCTAAAACATTCTAGACTTATCTAGATTGTTCTAGAGCTTTTCAAATTATTATAGAAACTTATTCAACATCTAGATTGTTCTAGACTATTCTAGGTTATTCTTGAACTTTCTAGAATTTTCTACAAACTTCTCCAACATTCTTGATTCTACACTATTCTAGATTTTTCTAGAAACTTCTTTAATATTCTAGACTATTTTAAATTTCTCTTTAAAATTTTTCTTATTCCTTCAAAGATAATATTCTCTAACTAGTTCCTTGTCAAAATAGAACGGGGTATTACACCAATGCCCTCAATTAGTGAACAAGAATGCAAAGGCGTCACTTGCACCACCAATACTATGATTGTTGACCAATTTTGGAAGGTACTCTCTATTCATCAACCTGGTACTCTCATAATCTCACCCCCAATGGATTTGTTTACTTCAGGTCCTTCAGATATATTTTGCATCGCCTGGGTCAAAGGTACCACACATCAAATGACCAGTGATTCTTTTTTATTTGTATCTATTATTTCTCCCCCATTTGTATCTGTATTTCTAGTCAATGACACTCAAATATCTTTACCTGGTGTTGGGATAGTTATTTCTCCTCAACTCACACTTCCAAGTGTATATAGATCCCTCGCACACTTTGAATTTAATTTCAGTCAGTCAGTCTACTATTTGACTCTAGATTTTTGGTTCATTTCTCTTCTAGTTGTGTTGTGTAGGATCCACAACCCAATAAGCTGATTGTAACTGGCCGTAAAAAAAGAGAACCTTATGTGTTGGAGGAGTTCCATGTTCCAAAAGTTGAAGCCTCTCCTGTTGATTTATTTTGTTTTTGTTTGAGTCTATAGTCCTATAATTTTTATTTATGACATTCTTGCCTTGGTCATATATCTCATTCTTATTTAAAAATTTTAACCACTGCAGGTAGTTTGGATAGCTTAGAGAGTCATAACATTTATAATTCTAGTGGATGCATGTTGGCTAAATTTACTGTCTTTCAATAAAAGTGTAACTAGCTCTCTTGCACCATTTAATCTTACTCATTCTGATACATGGAGACTTGCTCCAATTCCTGTACATGTTGGATATATTAAGATGAAACGTCGATCTAAATTCTTTTCTCTATTGACTCTTTTTCGTGTCATGGTATGCATTCAATATTCTTCTATTAAATGTTTCCAATGTGATCAAAGAGATACACTACTTTTCGTGATTTGTTGAAATTTGATAATACCCTTTATCAATCCTCTTGTATTTATACTCCTAAGCATGCAAACATCATCACATTAAAGACACGGACTCTCTTTTGATATCAACAAACATCCCTAGCTCTTTTTGGGGGAAGTAGCTCTTACAGCAGTTCATTTAATCAATTCCATTCCTACCATCCTCACCACTGGAGTCTCCCCATTTGAAAAATTGTATGGCAAGCCACCTACCTACTACTCTTTACGTGTGGTTGGTTGAACTTGTTTTGTTTTGCTCCCTAGTGCTCTTCATACCAAAAATTTTGCTCATTCAACTTTATGTGTTTTTTTAATAATAAGGGTCAAAAAGGGTATCGTTGCTATGATCCTATTATAAACAAATTTTATGTCTCTCACTATGTTATCTTTATGGCATATATACATTTCTTTTCAATTTCATCTAGTTCTTCATCTTTGGATAAATCGGATCTCTTATACGTTGATCCCTTTCCAACTCATGTTTCCTATGATACATGTGTTGGTGATATAAGTGCGTTAGATTTGTCATCTTCTCCTCTTCTCCCACTTCTGGCTTGACTGTGTTTGCAAGACTCCTATCGTCTCCTCTACAGATGTGGTACCTCTCCCTTTTCCTCCTATCACTCAATCAGGTTTTGACTCTGTCAATCATACTCCTTGCGATCATCTGTGCTATCAAAAATGTTCAAATAGGTTTTGTTTCCACAACACTTGCTATTTTTCTGATTTTAGCTCATTTCTCACTTATATTCATTCTCTTTCTAAATCCAGATCCTATAATGAGATTTTACTTAATCCTCTTTAGTAACAGGGTATTCTAAACCCAGCTCCTATAATGAGATTTTACTTAATCCTCTTTAGTGATAAGCTATGGATGATGAGTTATTTTACTTATAGTAGACAAGAGCTTGGGAGTTAGTGTCTTTACCCCTGACAAATGCATCATTGGCTTATAGTTTAAGGTTGGGGAATCAGTCATTGACTCGGAGGACTTTGAGACACATCAATTGCGGTGTGGCAGCATCAGGCAATACTACACCAAAAGCAAATGTTGAACATAATCAGATATTCATGTTAAATC
>CM042184.1:20315309-20333755 GCA_023539305.1 Ilex asprella
CAACCAACAAGACCAAACACTTTCCTAGTAACGTGGGCAAATCGTTTTTCTGATGACGATGTAGAAGTAGGCCTAAGTCAAGGTGTTGTGCCACCACAAAAATCAAGATCCAAAATAAGTAGAGAAGGATCAAGTAAAGCAATGGATGATGAAGAGTTCGACAGACTAATGAGAGGTCCGCCAAGACTACGTAAGCTACCTGTCATTGTCACTAGTAGTACTGAGGATGATCATAATGGTGATGGTAGCAATGATGATGGTGGTGAAGATGATGATGATGATAGTGGTAGTGGTAGTGGTGGTAGTGGTAGCGGAGGTGGTGATAGCCATGGACATGGAGGCAATGGAGATGGTGGTGATGGAGGTACGGGAAGCCAAAGTCCACATGGAATTGTATTCACTGTAGAGGAAGGATTTACACATGTTACACAAGATGAAGATCATGGCTCTCGACAAATGCTTCAATATGAACGACGCTCAAAATCAACTCGAGATCGTCAACAAGAGCGTACTCGAAATTTGACCACTCGACATGGTATGGGTGCTATTAGATATGGAACTGATATGATTAATGATGGTTTTTCTACTATGAGTATAAGTGGAAGTGGAAGTAGAAGTGAACACCATAATTATGGTTCATCGTCTTCATATGGTTATGGTTCTGGGCATGACATTCCCTCCTATGATTATGGATCGGGGTATGACACACGAGGATACGAATATGGATCATCAACATATGATTATGGATCTGGCTATGACTCCCAGACATCCTCCTCATATAAACAAGATGAAGGTTGGCCAATGACTGATGCATTCGTTCCCCAGCAAATTGGATGTAGTGTTGCAGACTATCAGAAGTTTGGGAGAGAATATAATTCACATTATCGTAATAATATGAGTTGGAGTAACTATTGTCATCATATTTATGTCACATATGGAGTTTCTCTAAGTAGCTACCCAGAGCCTACACCGATGTATGAACCTGCTCGACACTCCACAGGGGGATGGATGTAGCCATGTAAGTATGTACTCATTAGCATTTCATGTATATTATGAAACTTTAATATTATATAAAAGTGTGTTTATTTGATAAAAATTAAGTGTTTGAAACTAATTTAAGTGATTTTCGCCTCATGTCAAACCTTTTATTCTCTCCAATTTAAATTTATTCTTGTATAAATGGATGTTAACCCAATAAATATGTTGAATTAATCAATTATTTAGCTTATCTTTATAGATTAATGGATTATATTTGTGCTTCCACGCGTTTTCATACTTTTTCTGCGTTTCCGAAACGTTTCCGTTTTTTAGCTGTCCGAAACAGTACTTCGAAACGAAATTTCGATCCTTGCCTAGACTACGATGACTTTTACTCTTGTTCCTAAAATGACTTGTTCATATTGTAATTTTAATCACTATTATTCATCAATGGAGCTTATCTCAGATGAAATGTGAAAAATACCTTTCCCCATAGATATTTATGTGATGAGTTTCCTCTATGAAACTTAGGGATTTCTTAGATGTTGATTAGGTTGATGACTTTATGGATCATAAATCTACCACCAGCTTCTGTTTTTTTTTTTTTTTTTTTTGTGTGTGTTATTCTCTTATTTCCAACAAAAAAAAAAGAAGTAAATTGTCGTTGCTTGTTTCTCCGCTGATGCTGAGTACCATGCTATCAAGCATAATTTTTAAACCCAACAAAGGAACTCGGCAATGGGTCACTAGTCATATAATAAAAAATTCTAAAGTAATTATTAATGATAACAAATATGCTAAAAATTATAAAAATAACATTTTAGTTATCAAAATTCTAAATTCAACCTCGGCATCAATAATCTAGTTTCTCCCTCCCAGCAAAAACTCCACCCCACATAAAGAAAAAATGGTTTTTGCTTCCAATTCCAACTTATACATTCAAATCCATGAAGACTGATCCGATCACTAAAGGTAATCTCAACATCGATCTATTAAAAATGAGCATCAAAAGTAAATCAAGTAAAACCAAAAAAGGGGATTTCTAATACACAATAGATCAACATTGATGATGCACAAATGTGTTTATGCAAAATCAATCAAAGATGTAGTGGTGTATGTGCTGGAGCATGCTTGACACAATAACGACACAGATTAGGTGGTTCAGTCTAAGTGACCAACTCCACAATACGATGCCCTGACAATCTTATTACTCAAGGTGTGTAGAGTACTAAGTTTTGTGTGATGTCTCCATGTGTAGGTGGGACTTATAATTTATAGGCGAATAACATTTCACAAGGGCTATGAGGGAGGCTTGATTAAGGCGCCATTACGGGAGTGGGTATTCAATGAGGCCGACGGCATCCTCGTAATAGGCGAGGTGATTTCTTGAACTTGGCGATGCGCAACCTGATGACTGCGCTCCACGATTCCCTTCCTAAGATGGAAATCCCTAAGTGTACTTAGTAAAAAAACTAGTCTTCCAAGCGGTGTGCTTAGCCCAATTGAAATTGTGATGAGCTTTTGTTGGTCTACATCTGTGACTTGGGTCTAATCTGGGCTGAGCTTGCATTTGTGATTTGGATCTGGTCTGAGTCGGGCCCATCATTTGCCCTCATGCCCAAAGTCAATTGGTTTTTAGGGGAGAGGGCATCAGAAATATATATTAAACATGTCATTTTTATAACTATTGTAATTTTTTAGCATATTTATCATCATTAATATTTATTTTTTATTTTTTTTATTATATCATCTGTTCAACCAGTGACCCAATGGTTGAACCAGTAACCCATTGACACGGTCCTTTCTCCGAGTTCATCTCCGGGTCGGGTTTTAAAACTATGCTTCAAACATGTTTAGATATATTTTGGACATTTAAACTCCCAAGGGAATAGACCCACCCTTAATGTTGAAAAAAAAATTTATTGATATACATATATCATGTTATTAAATATTTTTTAAAATAAATTTATTGTGCCCGCCCTACTATTTTTTATATAGGCTAACACAAAATGACTGAGCATATTACACATATACTCCAGACATGTTTGGATATATTTTGGACATATTTAAACTCGTTTTATGTTAAATCAAAAGTAGGATTATTTTATAAGTAGATAAGAAACATGTTCATAAAATAAAGTAAAAAAAAAAAATTTAAACTTAAAAAAAATCACATATAAACATTGTAATTTGTGCAAGCCTCACACAAGTTATTTCTTACCTTTATATGAAATCCCAAGAGACAATAACAATGTTGTTCATGATTTTTTTGTTTCAACGTCTTTTTACTTATAATTCTTGCCTAACAATTTTTTTTTCTAAACTATGAACTTCAACTAGTCTTTAATTTTTGTTTTAATGTATTTTATTGCAGTAGAGCTTTCTGCAATTAATATATTTTTGGGTATAATTTATGATTTTTTTTGTTTGTACTCTTAATTTAAACTTGAAATTAATTGTAATTGGCCTATAATTAATTTTTAATTTTCTAAGATTGACCTCTATCTAAACAAATATAAATTTATTATTATATTTTTATTGATTAAAAAATATTAATTAAATTTTAGAATTAAAGTGCCCACCCTAAACTAAATTTCTGACTCCGTCACTATTTACTATGTATTTTAGGATTTAATGTAATCGTACAAACTAATAGGGTCCATTTGTTTAACAAGATAATGTTAGAAAATGCGGGAAAGAAAATTTTAAAATTTTACATGTGTTTGTTTAGGATGGAATAGAAAATGATAGAAAAAATAATTTTCTTCCATGCTTAGGTTTTCTAACATCTAATTAACTTTCTTTTCTTGCAAAAAAAACACAAGGAAAAGCAAGAATATTGTGTTCAATAACCAAACTTCCCATTTTACCCTTATTTTTCTTAAAATATTCAATTAATTATTAATTTTAAAAAACTTTGTACAAATTAGGCTAACCATATAATTTTGTCTAGAAATTAGAGTTCGAGTCGATTCTTGTCTCTGAATTAGGTTAGGAGCCAATTTTTTAAAAATTTAAATAATTAAAATATTTTTTTTCTTCTTTAGACTGCGTTAAAATAATTAAAGATAATTTAGACAATAAGAAAAAATTTCTTGTAACTTTCCTTTCTTTCAAACAATAGAATGAAATTATTTTAAAATTTTCTTAGAAGCTTTTCATGCTAACTAAATACATAAATGAAAACATATTTTCTTTCAATTTCTTTTCTATCGCTTCACTTTCTATCATCTTTTTCTTACTAATCAAACAGACCCATAATGATATAATGATATTTTCTCTCTCTATTCTCTCTTGTTTGGTGAAATCTATCGTGGTATCAGAGTGCATTACGATACCTAAACACAATTAAAGCATTAGAACTCAACAAAAGAAAAAAATTGAAGAAAGGGCAGACGTCATCGTCAGACTTGATGATGTCAGCATCAGACATGATGACATCAGCAATCTTCTAGAGCAAGAAAGACGACCTCTCCACTTGATTTTGCATGGGCATCTCAATGGTATGCTTGGTTTTGGACTTCGACGCCATCATGAAAGTCTTGATTTTTCAAAGATTTTCAAAGAATTTTTGTCGAAATTCTTCGATTTCAGATTTTGGAAGATTTCTTTGAATTTGAGGATTGAGATCCCGTCTATAGCGGTCGATTTAGACCTGAGAATGATCCTTTTAACAGTTTTGAAGCATTTGGAGTTGATTTGGGTTGAATATAGGCTTGATCTTGGGTTCAATAGTCTTCCTTTTTACTTCCGTTGTTCTTCCCCTTGATGCTCGTTTGATTCTTTGCTGCTATTTCTCCTAAATTGTCTTATTCTCATATCTGTGGCTTAGTTTTGGCTTGGGTTATTGCTGGTTTGTTGCGGGCTTGGTTGGATTTACCGGTTGCTATATCACAGGAGTTCGCTGAACAGGAACTCTCGGACTTTGAATTTTGGCTTTTCTCTGAACAGTAGGCTGGGCTTTGAATTTTGTCTGTTGCTTTGGCTTGGGTTGGTTGTTATGGGCTTTGGCTGTTTGGCTTGGGTTGGTTTTCTGGCTGATGAGTGGTTTGTTAAGTGTTGATATTGGGCTCCTCTTTTTTTTTTCTTTTTTATTAGACAACTTTGGGCTCAATCTTGGGTTTATTGTTCGGCTGCCAACTTTGAGATTCATATTTGAATTTTTGCTTCTAGTTGAATTTTTATTATTGAAATTATGGCAAATGGTATCTCAGACTCTCTTCAAACAATGAGTGTGAAACTAATTGGTGATAATTATCGAGGTCAAGTTGCTTTGAATGAATATAACTTTTGTCATAAAAGGGACATTGGAAGGTCCAATGCCCGAAATTGGTGAATCTAAATGGTCACCAAATAATTGTCATAAAACAATTGTTGCACTAGTGGATGAGTCTTCCTCATTATCTCCCACCCTAACCATGATTGCTGATCAATTGTAGAAAGAACTCTTTTTTCATCAGCATGGTGCTCTCACAATCTCTCCCTCCGTAAGTGTGTTCAGTCTGGTCTCTCAGGTATATCTCGAACCGCTTGGATCTTTGATGCAAGTGTTATCATAGTTATTAGTATCGTACGATATACGATACATATTCTACGATATGCAATACATATCGTACAATACATCACGATACACCTAAAAAATGATATGTATTGTGTATCCATATCGTTTTTGCATTATATCGTATGATACACGATACGATATGTATAATATAATACGATACGTCCGATACGTGACGATTCTGTTTATTTATTTATTTTGGTTTTTTGGGCTGAAATGATATCGTTTTATCCTAAAACTTATTTGTAAATCACTAACCAATGAAGCAACGTTGTTTTAGTGGTTGTGGTTTTAAAAAAAAAATATGTTGTTAATGTTATTCAATTGAGTTCAAAATTCCTGATTAATATTAAAGCTGTTCAAGCAGTTGATATTTGAACTTTGAATTAGAGGTCTTTACATTTTGATTAATATTAAAGTTGTTTATTTTATGTTCTTTTTACAAAAGTATATATATTATTAATAATTATTTAAAAATTAAAATTACGCGTATCTTCCGATACATAATAAACGATACGAAACACTATTTTTGAAAACGATACGTCTTGCGATATGTGATTTGACAATTATGGGTGTTATACATCACATGACTAGTGATTCATCTTTATTTACTTCTATTATCTCTCCTCTTTTTGTATATGGGCTTGACATGGTTCGAAGTCGTAGTATTGGTCATTAACTCAAAGAGCACTAAAACACAGGTCGCAGCGTCGCCGCACGGTATTAGCCGATACGTAGCTCCATGAAAAAATTTAGAAAATATAAACTTCATCATCCATGCATCATATTTCCATAAATACATCCAAAAACGTATTAAAAACAATTAAAATGAAACACAAGGGCGTCATTAGAAATAATTATGATTATCAATATTTAATTTAAGCATTTAAGAACATATTGAGTCATAATCATTGTCACATTGAATGACAATGAGGCTCAAAATCATCATTATTGTCTTTAGGATAATACGACCATAAGCATAATAATTTAGTATTTGATTTAAAATAAAATACTTCAAATATTTATCTAATAAATAAGTAATCGGAATATCCAACCATTACATTAAATATTTAATGATTTATTAAAGAGTAAATTTAATCCACGTACATTTGGGCAAAAAGTGAACCCAAAAACCAATTATCCACAAATAAAATAAATTAATCACACTTTAATAAATTACCCACACTGAGTATAATAAATTAACCATACTTAAAGTTAATAAATTAATCACAATCAAGTCCCAATAGAAAGAGTCTTTAAAAACTCGATTTGCATCTAATGAATGCTTTGTGCGTCTCAGACACGAGAGAGAGAGAAAGACGACGACGACGACGACGACGAAAGACAAGAAGCAAGCCACAAGAGACCAGTAGAGACAAAGAGAAGCGAAGATCGTCAGAGGCGTTGAGTAGTCATTGAGTAGTCTAGGGTTTTTGCAATTGATCAGCAATCTGATAATGTGATCGATCATGTTGGGTCTCTGTAGCGAAGAAGAAGAAAAGGAAGAACAAATGATGATGTTGGGTCTCGGCTGCGATCTATATTGCTTGTTGTGCAAATGGAAGAAGAGTCTCATTTTTTGCTTGATTTCTTATTCCCCTTTATCCTCTACTTTGGTCTCTTTTTTTTGCATTTTGTCTTTTAATTTTTAAAGAATTTTACCCAAGTCACTACCGATTCAGGTGAGACTCACGATTTTTGTGTTACGTGTACCGATATCATATTAAAGGGGGACGAGTCGGATCAAACTTAGCCAATAACTTGAACCATGGTGCTTGCACTCAATGGGACTCAAATGTCTTTGGCTAATATTGGGTTTCTTATTCCTTCCCAACTTACTTGTCCAGATGTTTATTACATTCCCAACTTACATTGAATTTAATTTTAATTAGTCAATTTTTTTATTCTGGATTCTTGGTACATTTCTCTTCTGGTTGTGTTGTGCAGGATCTACGGCCTAAGAAACTGATTGGAACTGGGTGTAGAAAGTAAGGATTGTATGTGTGGCAGCAAGAACATTTGGACATGTTGCTTCCACTATCGATCTATCTTCTTTTCGTTTGAGTCCACAGTTGTCTAATTTTTATTTGTGGCATTTTCATCTTGGTCATGTTTCTCGTTCACATTTAAATTTTTTGGCTTCTACTGGTAATTTGAGGAGTTTAAGAGTATCATGACCTTTCAAATTGTAGTGGATGCAAATTAGTCAAGTTTACTACATTAGCTTTTAATAAAAGTTTTAGTAGCTCTCTTACACCTTTTGATCTTGTTCATTCTGATATATAGGAACTTGCTCTTATTCCTACACAAGGAGTGCCTAGATATTATGTCTCTTTCATTGATGATCATACCATATACTGTTGGGTATATTTGATGAAATGTCGATATGAGTTCTTTTCTATGTTCACTATTTTTCGTGATATGGTACGCATTCATTATTCCTCTATTATTAAATGCTTTTGATGTGATTAAGGAAGCAAATACTCATTTACTTCTTTTCGTGATTTGTTGCAATCTGATAGTACTATTTATCAATCCTCCTATACTGAAACTCCCAAACAGAAAGGTATTGTTGAGCGCAAATACCGCCACATTGTGGAGACATCTCATTCTCTCCTGCTGTCAGCAAATGTTTCCAACCCCTTTTGGGGGGAGCAATTCTCAATGCATTACACTTAATCAAGTGCATTGCTACCATTCTCACTTTTGGTATATCTCCATTCGAAAAATTATGTAGTAAGCCACCCAATTATTTCTCTTTACATGTGTTTGGTTGTACTCATTTTATCTTACTTCTTAGTGTTCTTTATACTAAGCTTTCTGCTTGCTCAACTTTATATGTATTTCTTGGTTATAGGTAAGGGTGCAACTCGGGCAGGTCGGGCGGATTGAGAGGTCAACCCTAACGCAACCCTAGTTATATAATTCTCAACCTCAACCCTAATCCTAACTTTACCTCAACACGAGTATTGTCCAAGTTTAATTTAGGCGGGGTCGGGTTAAATTCGAGTTGCGTAATTCGAGAAAATTTTGGATTAGAATTCAAGTTGGATTCGAGTTATGTAATTCGGGCTGATTTCGGATTAGAATTCGAGTTGGGTTCATTCAAACCCGAATTCAGTCTGTTGTTCTATACCTGGTACATACTACATAGGATTCACCTAAAATAACAATCAACAACTTCAATCAAATATTTAACATAAAGATTATAGTATTTAAAGCATAAAAATCAATGTTTTAACATAAAGACATAATAACCAAATATTTAACATAAGACTAAACCAGAAGACTAATCCCTAGTGTTTATTTATTTTTAAATATGTTCGCGTTGAGCCCAATTTAGAATTCGGGTTGAGCCCGATTTAGATATTCGAATAGAGTCCGGTAACCCGAGGCCCCAATCGGGCATTGCCCAAATTTAATTCGGTTTGATTTTATTTGCCCAAGCGCAACTCAAGTAATAAAAATCTCAACCAAGCCCAGTTTTTCTCGGGTTGAGTTTGGGTTGAATTCGGATTGACCGGTACAAGTTGCACCACTAGTTACGGAGAGGGTAAAATGGGGTATCGTTGCTATGATCCTATTACACATAAGCTATATGTTTCTCGTCATGTTGTCTTTATGGAACATATTCCTTTCTTTTCGATTCCATTTAGTTCCTTTTTTCTACATAAATCCGATTTCATTTATATTGACCCATTTCCTGCTAATGTTACCACATATGTTAATGATATTACTGTGTCTAACTTGCCATCATCTTCCTCTTCTTCTGATTTAATTTTTAGTCATCCTCCTATTGTTTATATTTATGTTCGCAAAACTTCTATTGCCAATTCTACAGATGCGGTACTTCCCACTTCACCTCATGTCACACAACTAGGTTTTCAAACTGTGGATCCTCCCCCCAATATCCTCAGCTAGGTTTGATTTCTCTAACTCTTGTTATTCTTCCATTTTTGCTTATTTCTCACTTCTATTCATTCTTTTTCTGAACTCATTTCCTATAAAGAAGCTACAGACGATCCTATTTGACAACAGACTATGGATAAGAAACTATCTGCTCTACATAAAACCCAAGGTTGGAAATTGGTATCCTTGTCCCCTAGCAAATACACCATCGGTTGTAAGAAGGTCTACAAAATCAAAACCAAATCTAATGACTATGAAAAGGTATAAGGCTCGCCTTATAGCAAAGGTATTTGTTCAAGAGTATGGTCTAGACTATGATGAGGCTTTTACTCCCATTGACAAGATGACTATTGTTCGCAATGTGATTGCAAAGGTTGTCATTCATCAATGGAGTTTGTCTCAAATGGATGTGAAAAATGTCTTTCTCTATGGCAATTTATCTGAAGAGGTGTTTATGACTCCTCCCAGGTTGGCTAGTAGTCCTAGCCAAGTATGTAGGCTTCAACTGCTATTTATAGCCTTAAATAGGTTTTTCCAATTCTCTTCAGTTATCTGTGATTTGGATTTTCATGTCATTGATTATGATCTGCTCTCTTTCTACGATCAACTGCTTCTAGCTTTATTATTCTCTTACTTTATGTTAACGATATAATTATTACTGGTAATGACATCGTTGGCATACAACTCTTGAAACATCAATTGCAAGACCATTTTGAGATACAATATTTGTGTCAACTTCAATATTTCTTAGACATTAAGGTTGCTTCTTCTCCCAAATGTGATCTTCTTTCTCAGTCTAAGTACATATCAGATGTTATTCAACGAAGGCGGTTATCAGATAATCGAACAGTTGAGACACTGAGAGAGCTCAATGTTCAATATTCTTCTGCAGATGGCATTCACTTGCCTGACTCTACTCTATATCACACTATTGTTTGGAGTTTGGTATATTTTCCTATTACCCATTCGGATATCTCTTATGCTATTTACATTTTGATTCAGTTTGTTGCCTCACCTACCACTGTTCGCTAGACTACTATTCTACGTATTCTTTGGTATCTTCGAAATACTATATATCTGAGTCTATTATTTTCATCCTCCTCTTCTATAGATCTTAGAGCTTTACCCTCTTCTATAGCAATACTATGGATCACAAATTTAATACTGGTTTGTCTCTTTCGGGTAGATTCTCTTATCTCCTGAAAAATCAAGAAACAAAAGATAGTTGCCCGTTCTTCTCTTGAAGCCAAGTATCATGTTATGGCATCTACAGCAACTAAGATAGTATCGTTACGATGACTACTCACTGATCTTGCCATATCCTTATCTACTCCGACCCCTATATATTGTGACAACACCAGTGCTATTCAAATTGCTCACAACTCGATCTTCCATAAGCACACTAAGCACATTGAGATTGTTTGCCACTTTGTGCGCCATCATCTTGAGTTTGGCACACTTTCTCTCTCTTTTCTGTCTTCTACTATGCAGTTAGCAAATTTCTTTACTAAATCTCACACCATAGCACATTTTCGATTTCTCCTTAGCAAACTCTTAATGTTTTCAACTACCACATCATGAGTTTGAGGGAGGATGTTAGAGTAATCTAGTATTTCTAATATTATGGTTAGTTTAGTCATTTTCTATATTTTGTGTTGCCCTACTATAGAAGCGTCTTTACTATGTATTTTAAGATTTAATGTAATTGTACAGACTAATAGTGATCTAATGATATTTTCTTTCTCTATTCTTTCTCTTGTTTGGTGAAATCTATCAAAAATAACATAATGTTTCGGTATTTTTAAATTCATTTGATTATTTATAAATGAATGTTGAAATTACATTAGATTTAGATTTATCCTTATAGTGAAAATCACTTCCCCGGTTTGTATAATTAACTTCGAGCCAATAATAATTGATCGAGTCCTATCCATGTTTAACGTATATTGCATGGATTATGTTGTTTACAATTTTTTAAAATTGTTACTTTTTTTAGAATATCAACCAATTTTTGTGTATCAGTCGATACCATACCGTGACATCATGACCGATGTGTATTAATACACTCTGAGTTGATGACCGATATTGCGACCTTGAACCATGCGTGCTATGGTATCTACCACAGCTAAGATAGTTTGGTTACAAACTTACAATAGCTCCTTACTGATCTTGGCATCTCTTTATCTACTTCAACCCTTATTTATTATGATAACATTAGTGTTATTTAGATTGCTCAAAATTTTGTCTTCCATGAGCGTACAATGCATATCGAGATTCTTCGTGTGCCATTATCTGTAGTTGGGCAGTATCAATCTCCCCTTTCTTCATTCTATTATACAATTAGTGGATTTATTTACAAAATCTCATATCATAGCACGTTTTTGCTTTCTCCTTGGCAAACTCTTGATGTTCTCTATCACCACATCATGAGTTTGATGGAGGGGGAGGGGTGTGAGTATTCTAGCTTATTAGTATTAGGAGTAGTTTTATCGTTTCATTTATTTTATGTTGTCCTACTATATCAAGGCATGCATTTTGCATCTTTGAGTGTGTTACAGAGATTAATATGATTTCTCTTTCTTTCTTCTATCCTTCTTGGCTTCTTGTTTGTTCATAATTAACTCCAACCAGAAATTCATTTCGTTTTCTATGGAAACCAAAACGTTTCGATGAAACAAAATTTATTTCATTGATTCAACCTTGTTAAGTTTAAGGGATTAACATTACATTAGAGGAAAATAGAGAGAGGTAAAAATATTACCTAGCTCTCATACATCACTTGTATTTATAGTCAACTCACAATAATAAGAATTACACATACTACCTTAACACTATTAACAATTTACATATACTACCCTAATACTTTTAACACTCTCCCTCAAGCTGGACTATATGTATCATATAATCCAAGCTTAGAACAAATCGCCGTAAATCGTGTACGACTCAATGCTTTGGTAAACATATCTGCAAGCCGATCTTCAGATTTCACAAATGGAGTTGTAATCTCCCCAACTACAATCTTGTTCCTAATAAAGTGACAATCAACCTCAATATGTTTCGTTCTCTCATGAAACACCGGATTGGCAGCGATATGGATAGTTGTCTGGTTGTCACATAACAACTGTAAGGCTTTGTTTGGTTAGCGAGAGAATGGTGGAAAAAGGGGGAAAGAGAAAAAAAAATTAATTTGTCGTTTGTTTAGCAGGAAACGAATGTTTCTCGAAAAAAAAAATTTCTCGCATGATCAAATTTTTCTGTATCTAATGGTTTTTAATTTCCTACAAAATCTGCATGAAAATTTTTTTTCCCCGTGAAACTTGCCAATCTGTTTCACTGTTTACCACCTTGCCCCTATTTTAACACACCACAACTCCTCTCAGCCCTCATCTTCTCAACCACTTTTGAATAATTATATATAAGGGTAATTCAGACAATTAAATAAAATTTCTTGTAACTTTCTTGCTTTCCAAACTACAGAATGAATTTTTTTAAAAACTTTCTTACAAAATTTTCATCATAATCAAACACATACAAGAAAATATATATTTTTCACTTTCCTTTCTTTCACTTCACTTTCTATCACTTTTACTTTCTATCATCTTTTTCTTTCTAACCAAACGAACCCTAAAGGAAGTTGAACTGGAAACCCAATTTCCTGAAGGAAGTGTAATAGCCAAGTCAATTCACTCGTCGCATGCGGCATTGCCCTATACTCAGCCTAAGCACTGGATCTTGCTACCACGGGTTGTTTCTTACTTTTTCATGAGACAACATTACCTCCTAAGAGAGTACAATAACCAGTGGTTGATCTCCAGTCAGAAGGAGAGTCAACCCAATCAGCATCTAAGAAACCTTCCACTCTAAGATGTCCACTAGCTCGATATAAGAGACCAAGTCCAAGAACACGTTTGAGATAGCGCAAAATACGAATAACTGCCTCCCAATGTGGTACTCTAGGACACCACATGAACTGACTTACAATACTGACTGCATAGGAAATATCCGGTCAAGTAATAGTGAGGTAATTGAGCTTCCCGACTAATCTGCGATATCGACCCGAATTATCAAACAGTGCACCATCATCCATCAAGAGTTTTGATTTGGATCCATAGGAACATCAATAGGTCTGCCACCCAACAAACCTGCTTCCTCTAGCATGTCAAGTACATATTTCCTCTAAGATAAACAAATACCCTACTTAGATCGAGCCACCTCAATACCCAAGAAATACCTGAGTTTTCCTAAATCCTTAGTATGAAATCGATCCTGCAAAAATATTTTTAACTTGGCAATCCCCTCAGAATCATCTCTAATAATCACAATATCATCTACATAGACCACCAATAGAACATATCCAACATCTGCCTGTCTATGAAACATATAATGATCTGTCTGACATCGAAGAAAACCAAACTCTAAAACTGCATCTGAAAACTTACAAAACTATGCCCTCAGTGACAGCTTCAATCCATACAAAGATTTCTTTGACTGACATACACTCTTACCATACTCCTCCTGAGCAGTAAACCCAAGTGGCTGCTCCATGTATACCTCTTCAACCAAGTTACCATGGAGGAAGGCATTCTTGACGTCTAACTGAAACAATGGCTAATCAAGATTAGCAGCCAAAGAAATCAAGACACGAACAGAGAAAATTTTAGCAACAGGAGAGAAAGTCTCCTCATAATCAATACCATAAATTTGAGTAAAGCCTTTTGCAACAAGCCGAACTTTGAGACGTTCCACAGAACCATCCTAATGAAATTTAACAGTATACACCCAACGACAACCAACAGTTTGTTTACCAAGAGGTAAAGGAACGAGATCTCAAGTCCCATTATGATGTAAGGTATCCATCTCCTCCTCCATAGCTTTCCTCCAACCCAGATCAGATAATGCATCCTGTAAATACTTAGGAATAGATATAGTAGATAATTGGGAAGTAAAACAAGAAAAGGCAGGAGACAAGGCATCACATGAAACAAAGTGAGAAATGGGATGATTAGTAACACACGAACGAGTACCTTTCCGAAGAGCAATAAGTAAAGAGTCTAAATTACCTGATGGACCAGGATCAGAAGACGGCGAGGAGGACGGTACGGGCACCTCTGTCGATAGGTGAGGACAGCGAGAGTAGACACGGAGAGATAAAGGAGATGGTAACACAATGGGCAGTGAAATATCTGAAGATAAGGAAAGAGATGGTGGTACAAGAGATGACCCAAAGTCCAGATCCAAAGGCTGAGAAGGTGCTGAAAAATATGAAATAGATTCCTCAAACGTGACATCAGCACTAGTAAAGTATCGACACAGAAAAGAACTGTAGCAACGATACCCCTTCTGCGTCCGAGAGTAACCAAGAAATACATATTTGGTAGCTCAAGGGTCAAGTTTGTCAAACCCAGGTCCCAAATTGTGAACATAACAGACACATCCAAAAACTTTAGGGGTCAGAAAAAATAAGGGCTTACTAAGAAAAATGACAGAATATGAACTTTGCCCATTTAATACAGAGGATGGCATACGATTAATAAGGTAATAAGCAGTAAGAACAGTATCACTCCAAAAATATCGGGGGAACATTCATCTGAAATAACAAGGCACGAGTGACTTCCAACAAATGACGATTCTTGCGCTCAGCAACACCATTCTGTGGAGAGATGTAAGCACAAGAAGTCTGATGAATAATACCAGTTTTACTAAGATAAACTGAAAAATGATCAGATTCATATTCCCGAGCATTATCAAAATATAAAGTACGTATACGACAACCATACTGAGTTTTTATTTCCTTACGAAAGCTCTCGAATATAGAGAATAATTCAGACCGAGCTTTCATTAAAAACAACCAAGTCACACGAGAATAGTCATCCACAAATGACACAAAATAAGGATATTTATTAGATGAAATATTCCTTATTGGACTCTATACATCAGAATGTATCAACTCAAATGGACTAGACACACAATTATTGACTCTAGGCTGAAATAACATACGGTGATGCTTACTAAGTTGACAAGCTTCACAAGACAAAGACGACACACCACTAAAACTGGGAACTTGACGCTTCAGATTCTGGAGGGAGAGATGTCCAAGAGACAATGCCATTAAAAAGGAAACAAAGAGGTCTGTAGAGCCCGGGTAGATGAATCAAAGTCAATGTAATATAAACTACCAGCTCCATGCCCTGTACCAATCTTCCTCTTCATCTTGAGATCCTGAAAGACACAATAAAAGGGATAAAAGGTAACAGAAAAAATTGAGAGAACGGGTAAACTTGCTAATGAAAAGTAAACTAAAAGGAAACTGAAGAACAAATAACACAAAAGATAGAGACATATCAGAACTCAAAGTGAGTAGTTCCCAGACCTAAAACTTTAGAACAAGTGTCATTAGCAAGAGTAACACTACGTATAGAAATAGCAAACTGATAATTAAAAAAAAATCAAGCGCACCAGTCATGTGGTCAGAAGCGCCCGAGTCTATGATCCAGGGACTCTGAGTGGAGGTCAATAAACAAGTGGAAGCATTACCTGACTAGGCAAAAGTAGCAGTGGAGAGAGATGGGATAGCCTGACTGGACAATAATTGAGCATACTTCTCTCGTGTAATAGTAACCGACCCAGTGTCTTGCTTGGGTTCCATAAGTGTAGCAAGCTGGACTGCTAAACAAGACAGCCTGAGGTCACTGGATTGATGAACCGAAGTAGAAACTAACTGAATCATGTTGAACAAGTGTAGAAACTAGGTGAACCGGACTGCAGAAGCTTACTGTATTGATGAACCAGACCAGAAAAGCCCACGGGAGCACTGAACCGGGCTAAATAGGCCCACTAGAGCGCTGAACCAGGCTAGAGAGGCCCACTGGACCACTGAACCGGGACTGAAAGAGGAACTAGACCTCTGAACCGAACTGGTTTAGCCCTCTAGACCGCTGAACCATACCGGTTTAGCCCTCTGCACCACTGAACCGGACCAGTTTAGCCCTCTGGACCGGACAAAAAACAGACGGATCCTGCCTAAACTGGTCTAAAATTGACTGAACCGGACAGGCTGAAGGTACTGGACCACTGAACCGGGCTCGAAACCTGAGTTGAAACGCTGAACCGGGCCAAAATGAGCTCCTGAACCGCTGGACTTGGGCTTGACCCGATCTGATCCATACCCGACTCACGGGTTGGATCCCTTCTTCCTCGTTGAGATTAGGGCTCCACGAGAGATCCCCTGGTCTTCGACGGCGCCAAACAGTAGCACACCACCACGACGAAGCTACTAGAGGATGAACAGGGACCACACCACCACCACGGTCGTCCACGCTCACTGCACCAATAGGAACCACCACTATAACAGTACCACCACACCACGATCGACGATGACAATGCTACTCAGGGATGAACAGAGACCACACCACCACCATCGCAGAACACAAAGGCACCGATGAGCTTCAACGCCTCACACTGGAAACCTCCAGCAAAGACGAAGCACCACCACTACGCTGGCACCACTTCGACAGCGGCACCACAACCAACTACAAATGACAAACCACAACAGCCACACCACCACCAAGACAACACAAACCACCACTAACGATCAACTCAGGCTACCACCAACGATCAACACAGACCACCACCAACAATTAATTGATCTGAAATTTATTTTGGATTAAACATGCTCTGATACCACGTTAAGTTTAGAGTATTAACATTACATTAGAGGGAAATAGAGAGAGGTAAAAATATTACCTAGATCTCATACATCACTTGTATTTATAGTCAACTCACAATAATAAGAATTACATACTACCCTAACACTATTAACAATTTACATATATTGCCCTAATACTCTTAACAAACCTTATCTATTACAATCCAAAGCCATAATGGGGAAAAATTATGCAGTCCCTCTGTCTTCACAAATCTTACAACCACAAGGAAATCTTGAAGATGAATAAAATTAAACAGCATCCCTCAATAATTTGAATTGTTCTCCTACATAAAGTAACAATACAAGCGCACTGTGGTTAAAAATGTTTGTTTACAGCATTATACTATAGTCACTTTGGTCTTCCAATTTTTCTTTTTTTCTTATTTAATTTTTTTAAGTTATGTTTGGTGTTTCTTCCATCAATCATCTGAATATACGTTGTATATCAACAGATTATGGTTTCAGGGTCCATCCATTACGAAAAGACCTTCCACTGCATGGATATGTGGAAGAACACTATGACAATCCAAAGAAATGTGTGGTTTCTGAACCCATTGAGATGACCCAAGAATTTTCCTAAAAATGTTGTTATTTACTATGGCATACTCTTGTCCCATACTCCACGCTACTATACTACATTAAGGGACTAGCCTAGCTATTTCAGGGGGAAGCTCCTAACCTGTTTGTATAAGCACGTTATACGGATTGAATGTTCCCTCCCAGGATCAAAATGTCGTTTCGACACGTCCGAAACGTTTCGGAATTTCAACACACCGACACGAAACATGGGTTGACTCCCAAAATTCTAAAATTTCGGTCAAAACATCACTGTGTCGGACCGTTTCGATCAAAACAGTACCGTTTCGATCGAAACATGTCAAAACACCTATGCTACCTTTTATATATATATTTTTTTATATATAAGTAATAAACAATTACATTTAATACCCCACTACATTTTAATTTTTTACTTTTAACTATACATAACTACCATTAATTTAAATTGATACCTTTCATTATTTTTTTTCCTTTTTATTATTATTCTTTTATGCTATTATTATTTGTTAAATTTGCATATTAAATAACTACAAGTAATTTTATTAATTATAGCTTATTTGTTAAATATCTAGAATTAAGTATTTATGTGTTTTAGTCATTGTGTACAGAAAGATTTTAATATTAATGAAATACTATTATTTATTAATTTGAAGACATAATTTAAATTAATAAATTAGTATTATAAATATATGTTTCACTTAGTATTATTAATTAGTAAATTAGTATTATAATAAAATT
>CM042184.1:20345969-20381620 GCA_023539305.1 Ilex asprella
TATCAAACTAACATGTCTTACATATATCTCGAATCAAAAGTTCAAGACTAATTTTTTTTATCCCTTAAGAAAACTCAATTCTAATATATTCTTATAAATTAATAATTTTGTAATAGCTTGTACTAATTAAAAAAAATATTTTATAAATGATATTTGTAGATAATTTTTTGATAAAAAATATTTGGCAATATGCTTTTTGAAAAATTAAAATTTTAGTTTGTATTAGATTTAATTCAATTTCGAAAACTTGTATATAAATTAATATTTTTTAAAGTTAATTTATAATATAAAACATGACAACTTCAACAAGCCGTTCATACGGTCTCAAATTCATTCATTCAACGGTCAAAAAATTATAAATTTTTCCTTAATATCTCCCCCCCAAAGTCAACTATTACAGCTGATCTTAGACATATATTATGGTTTCAAATCCATTCATCCAACGGTCAAGTAATTAACATTTGTCTTCGTTAATATTTTTCTTTCTAACCAGTCAACGATTACGACTGATCTTGGAGCACAAGATTTTCTCTGACATAAAAATTAAATTGGTCAAATTTGTCATTAATATCATCGGTGTAGTATAACATTTTGAGTTTGTATAAGACACAATGATAGCATTTTGATTAGAAAAAGCTCATCACTTTAAGAAAAAAAACTAGGGGTTTTTATTTATTATACTTAAAAACATACCTCAACACTATCAATCTAATGGTCATAATACATTAAATACCTAAATTATGTCTCAATTGCATTGGTGAAAACAAAATTAATTGGGTCAAACAAGTTGGGTACTAGAACAAAAAAACAAAAAACAAAATGTTCATACCAAATCTATTAAAATTTGGAAACAAAAATTGATTCCTTATAATATTAGTATGATTTGTTGAAGTCTCATTTAGTAAAAAAATTATGGAATGTATAGCCAAAAATGAGTAAAATGTGAAATTTGAAAAAAGATTAAAAATTATAGAATATTACTTCTATTTGTGTCAAATAAATTATATAATTGATTCTTAATATATAGATGTTCTCATATTATTTTTTTTTCAAACAAACCCCTTTTATCTATTATACACACTTTAAGTATCTAATTTGATATAAAAAAATATAAATATATCACATTATTTTTATCTATTATACTTAAAGTGTGTTCACCCTAAATCATTTTTTTGGCTCCGCCGCTGTTATAAGAGATCTTCACTTCTCCAAATTAATCGGTTGGTTTACGTTGCACCGTGCCTTCAAGCATAGATTATCCCAAGTGAATTTATGTTTTAAAGTTTAATGGGTTTTTGAATTTTGAAACGGGTTTGAGATTTGAGCATGATTTGGGTTAATTTTTTGGTATGAATGAATTTGGGGGATCTTGAGGAGTTGTTTAGTGGTGTATTGGTGGTTTGCCGTTGTCTGTGGTGGTGTAATGGTGGTGTGAGGGTTTGAAGAAGTGAAAATATGATTTTGATAAAAACTTGTTTAAGCTTCGTAAGGGGGCTTGGGTCTAGCTAATTTGGGGTCAAGGAATCCATTTATGGCTTCAGAATTGTAATTTGAGGTCATTTGGGGGGTGAAACAAGCAGTTTCAGATCTGGCCATGTGTTTTAAAAAATAGTTTTTGGCTAACTTTGACCTTTTTATTTTATGGGTTTAAGCTTAATTCAAAGCTTGAGAATTATGGAGTTTATTAGAGTGATGTGTTGTGAGTGTTTAGGTTCAAAATTTAGTTGAAAAGGTGTATTGAGTAGGGAGAAATAAGGGTGAGAAGTAGGGAGGTTAGAGCTGGTGGAAGGAACATAATGTTTTGGTCAAGGTGACCAAGGAAGAAGATGAAAGACACCAATGCACCCTGACGGCGCGTCTAACCTCTGATTGACCTCTGGCTGGTTCCAAAAGTTTCGTAACATCCTTTTGGAGGTCCTGGTAAAATTTCATGTCGATTCGACGGTTGGATCAGAATGAGAAGTAAAATGATTGTTTTGCCCTCTGGGGTCAATTTGACCTAGTTTGTGTGATTTTGTGAAAATAAATTTATATTCATATTTAGGTTGGTTAATTGAGTATATGTATTAAATTTCATCAGAAAATAACATTGTTCAATTTTTGGTTATTTCAGATCAAAATACCAAGCAGGTAGGGTTTCTCAATTCCGGAACAGGCGATGCTTTCCAAACTTCTTTCTAAATTATTTCATATGTTATTTATGATTTTTGAGCATGTTCTGAAATATATGATTGAGTGTTTTGAATATTGACGTGAATTCAGACCCGGATCAAGATTTCTGAGTGCGATTTGCACTAATGTTTTGGAAATGATTATATTATTCTTATTGTTCGTATTGAATGAAACTCCGGGATCTTTTTTAATGAAAACATAAGTGCACATGGGTCGAGTGGCAAAAAATTTTACATTCCAGTTTGAGGCCGTAGATAATACTCATTGGGTTTGTAAATGCCTGGGTGACCCCGTTGGTCTTCGAACTTGGGTACTGAATTGGATCATATTGACTTGAGAGCGTATCTTCCTGAGAGTGAAAGTCCCCTAAATTATTAGATTGTATGGATCATATTGACCCTGAGTGGTCTATTAGGATGAATTTTCCACCAGTGTAACACTGTATTTGAATTTTTGAACTCTATTTTACAGTTTTACATGAAATGACGTTTTTGCTGACATATACGTATCAAATGCTCACTTTGAATTTTTGACCAATCATGCTAAACTAAAGTATTTTCAAACTGGTTTGCTTGAAAATTGAGTTACTCTACTGAGTTGTTGATGCTCACCTACATTACTTCCCCTTTTTCAAATTAGCTGGTGGCGAAGAAGTCCACATATGTTTGAACTGTCAATGTTTTCTTTGTTTTCCTTAGTAAAGATTTGAAAATGTGTTATGTTATATGGATTGAGTTGAAAGAGTTTTATAACTGAGACATGTAAGTTATAATAGTCTGGAAGTATCTGTTTGAAATATATATGAAATTGGTATCAGAGTTTATTAATTTAGAGACTATATCATTTTGTGATTGTGAAGATTATTAGCGCTCTTGAAATATTACGAAGTGGATGAGGGTGTTACATCAATCCTCTCCATTCTTTGCTAATGCAGTCTGGTCGTCAGTTGTACTATGTGTCTCACCTGCAACCTGATCGTATCATGTAATTTAATTTTGGAGAATTCCAAGTCAAAGGATCTTATCGGAAGCTTGATGGAAATACTCGTCAAAGCCTTCTTCTAAGTAGCCAATTCCAAATTAGGTGAAATCTATTGAATTTTGGAAATTAGCTACAACAACAGCCTTACCCTCATGAACCTGGCATTGAGCACCCTCAGTAGAGGCCTTGAGCTGATCAACAAGTTCCTTCTCTTTAGCACTGTCTTGGATCATTTCTTATCTTGAAGCCCTCAAGGTCTTCTCTTTTTTTCTTTTAGAAGCCAGCTCACGAGCTTTGGAGTTCTGGATGTGATCATATTCACAGTGAACTTTTGCTAACTCTTGATCATAGGTTAGAAGCTCTTTTTTAGCAAATAAGGTGTCCTTAAAGGCACATTCAAGCTTTTATTCCATAGGACATCAGTTGGTGTAACGATGTAGGTAATTCCCTTGGTTAACACAGAAACTTGATAAGGATAAGAGAAGGGGAACAATTAGAAGGAAAATGAAAGATAATAAGAGCTAGGGAGACCCAACAACTCATTTTACCTTGCAAAGTTAATGGCCCAACATCCTAGACATCTTCACTACTCACTAGTTTAATATATCTTGAGCCTCAAGACTTGTTACAAAGTTTTGAAAACTTTTTAGAGCATAGTCCTCGCTATTCTACATGTTCTCGGAACTACCACCACTAGGTTCGATAATAGGAGTAGAGTTGGGAATTGCCTCAATAAATTCAGGCATATGCATTTTTCTTCACTAATATTCTTCCTTCTCTTGGCTTGGCTAATATCAAGAGAAAATTCAACATCCAGGGGGATCACTTCATAAGAAACAACATGAAAAATCTTCATTGTAGGAGATGCACCTTATCTCAACCTATTGGCAAGGGGAGAAGAGGGTTGATTATGCCTTTGAGGACTTACGGGCCCCAAAATCTCTTAGGGAATTCTTATCGATCTTTGGAGGGACGCCTAAAAAATGAAATGGGAGAATTTAATCTTAAATAAGGAAATGGTCTTAGTTGGCACTACCTTTACAAATGTGACGGTTGGCTGATCTATTAGCAAGAAAGAAAAGCTGGAGGAGTACTGAGCTCAGATAATCAGCTTTTCCAACTCGGGGGAAACCACAAGGATGGTAAAGCTTATCTTGAATTTTTCGGAACCTTTTTGGCCAAAGGTCCACTCAAATAGCGAATTCATTTAAATATTTTGTGGAAAATATGGCGGTCCACGGATAAGGATAAGAATATACCCTCGACAAGCCTTATCCGCGTGATCAAATAGACTCCAAAGCACATTTAGGACTCTAGATGGTTATCCCAACAAGGGATAAAGTCCATATAATTCAAACATCCTCAACCAAAAGGTAATCAGGCAAATTCAAATTACTAAGAGAGCCTAGAGTCAACTCTCCCTAGGACACATATTAAAATACTATAAGGGGGACCTTCGGGGTAAGACCCAGGAAAGCACACTGAGCCTAGTTCAATTGTTTTATGTTTACTTCTCAAATATTGACTTGGGTATTGGAGGGTCGACCCCCGGAGCACCCATCTAGTCTTTGACTTTCTTTTTAGGTACCATACTTGCCAAAAACCTCACCCAAAGCTGGGAAAAAGGTGTGGCCAGGCCCAAATTAGTTGCGAATAACTTTCAGAGTAGTTTGACACATTTTTTACTCTAACAGTTTGACACTGTCTGTGGGAAGTGGCTTGACAACCAAAGTTGTTTCTTAATTTTGCTATATACAAGTGGATGGTGTCAACCAGAGCCATGAATACCCATCAAGACAACCCTACCAGAGAACAACCTACTCAAGGGAATGTTTAGGTTGAAATCCCAGATCCAAAACCTTCTCACCTCAATAGGCATAAGGTGGCCCAACAGATTCTCAACCTTAAAAGGAATATGGATTAGATGAAGCAAGCCATAAAAGGCATGGCTCAACAAACCCAGCAAATTCAACAACTTTTGCAAAACGTTGTTTGTCCTTAAAATCAATAAGGAAATCAGGATCTTCATTCTGAAGGTGCCCATCCCAAACATGAACCAAACTTGGTCGACTACTGTAGTCAAAATGGTTCTCTACAACATCATAAAGAAGACGTCTCTTTGAATCAAAAGTTCAAGGAGGTGCACAATAGAATTAAAGAAGTGTTGAACACCGTGAAAGTTAAAGCTCCAGAAAATAGTGGAAATGTTGGTTCAAAGGCTCGAGTCACCTTTTTCTCAGGATGTCACCAACTACCCTCTCCCAACAAAGTTTAAGATGTCGACCATCAAAACTTTCAATGACAAGAAGGATCCTTTGGATCATTTGGAAAGCTAAAAATCTCTTATGTTATTGCACAACGTCTCTGATGCCATTATGTGTAGAGCTTTCCCTACCACATTAAAGGGAACAACTCATCTTTGGTTCAATAGGCTCTTTGCCGGGGTCTATTGGATCCTTCCTAGCACTCTGTAAATCCTTCCTTTCCTATTTTATTGGAGGAAAGACTCCTAAGAAACTTGCCACTTCTCTCCTCAACATCAAATAGAAAAAATAAGACTCTTGGGGTAGCATATAGCAAGGTTTATGGAAGATTCCCTTTAGATAGGTGATGTTGATGACAAGATAGCTTTGACAATCTTCATAAGCAGACTCATGTCTTCTAGGTTATATTTCTCTATCCACAAACATTCTCCCAAAATAGTGGTGGAGCTTCTTTCTAGAGCACAAAACCATATGAATGCAGAGGATGTAGTCATTATGAAGAAATGTGTGGAAGGACCTACCTCTAAGAAGAAGAGAAATAGCCAAGAAAAGTCAGACAAAATAGATACTTCGAAGAAAGGGAAAGCTGATCGTGTCCCAACCAGGGATAGGTTAGGCTCTCACTTACCTGACGTACACTTCCCTTAAACGCTTTAGTTGAACAAGTCATCGTTTAAGTGCAAAATGATAACCCCTTGAAATGTCCTAGAAAGATCAAAACACATCCAAACAAACGAGACAAAGATAAGTATTGCCTTTCACCATGACCATGGGCATGATACCAAAGATTGTTTCACCCTCCAAGATCAAATTGAGAATTTAATCCAAAAGGGCCACCTTGGAAGGTTTGTGGAAAGGAACCGTGAGAATAAAGAGCCCCCTCAAGAGCCTCGAGAGCATCAGCAACCAATGGGGGAAATTAAGGTGATCTTTAGAGGATTTGCTTTAGGGGGAAAATAACTCGGCAAGGAAAGCTTATGCCCATAGAGTTTTGGCAGAGGAGGAAAAAATCAACCTTATTCAACTAGGAAAGATGTCTTATAGAAATCCTCTCATCATATTCACAGATAAAGATCTTAAAGGGATCTGCACTCTACACGATGATCCTTTGGTGATCTCTGTGGTTACTTCCAACTATATTGTTCGAAGAGTTCAAGTAGACAATGGCAACTCTGTAGATATCATCTTCTTTAATGTCTTTAATTAGTGGGCATAGGGAAGTCAAAACTCCACCCTCTCATGGCCCCTTTGGTTGGTTTCTTAGGAGAAAAAACCTATCCAGTGGGGGCAATTTTAATTCCTATTACTTTAGGGAATCTCCCTACCAGTTGATACTCATGGTAGATTTCGTAGTAATTGATTATCCTTTAGCCTGTAACATGTTATTAGGGGCGGCCAACCCTTAGTACCCTTAAAGCAATACCATCAACTTATTACCTTTTCTTATGATTACCAACAAGTCAAGGTATTAGAGAGGTTCGAGGAGATCAGACCATAGCAAGGGAACACTACATTGCATTAGCAAGGTCCTCTCAGGTTTCTAAAACTTGCCAGGTGGATAATCTAGATCCTACAGATCCAAAAGACCTAAAGAGAGCACGCCTTAAAGAATAGTTAGTTCCCATAACCTTGGGAGGGAAATCTGACCAAATTACATATGTAGGTTCTAATCTTTCCCCTCATATTAAAAATGAGGTGGAGAAGTTCTTACAAGAAAAAACATGTCTTTGCTTGGGTTCACGAGGACATGCCAGGCATAGATTCGCAGATGATAGTCCACAGACTCAATATGGATCCCTCATTCAAGCCAAGAAAACAGAAGGGGAGAGATTTTACCCTTGAAAGGGGCAAGGCAATCATTGAGGAAGTATAAAAACTCCTACAAGCAAAGTCAATTTAGAATTCCACTATCCCGAGTGGATAACCAATGTTATGCTCGTAAAGAAATACAATGGAAAATGGAGGTTTTGCATAGATTTCACGAACCTGAATAAGGTGTGCCTGAAGGACTACTTTCCACTTCCAAGGATTGACCTCTTAGTGGATGGAACAACAGGTTTCTAGCTTCTCAAGTTTATGGACGCATTCTCATGGTATAATCAAATCTGCATGCACCTAGAGGACTAAGAGAATACCTTATTTGTCACAGAGCAAGGGCTGTATTACTACCAGGTCATGCTCTTTGGCCTAAAGAACACTGATGCCACTTATCAAATTTTGGTCAATCATATTTTCAAGAACCTTATTCGAAAAAGTATGGAGGTCTATGTTGAGGACTATAGAAGTGCAAGATGAAGGCGAACCCCGTAAAATGTGCTTTTGGAGTATCCTTAAGAAAATTTATGGGATTCATGGTGTTTCATAGGGGAATTGAGGAAAATCTAGAAAAAATCCAAGCTTTGATGGATATGCACCCACCTCAAAATATTAAGGAGATGTAGTGCCTTACTGGATGTGTAGTAGTAGTCAGTAGGTTTATATCACAGGCCAGTGATAAATGTTTGCCTTTCTTTGGGACCTTGGAGAAAGGTTTCAAACGGATGCCAAAATGTGTGGTTGCTTTCGTAAAGCTAGAACAGTATTTGGGGGCAACCCCATTATTATCAATGTTAGTTGAAAGAGAGGTTTTGTAGCTCTACCTAACTTTTTCAAATGAAGCCATTAGTTATGCCTTGATAAGAGAAGAACAAATAGTTTAGAAGTCAGTATACTATACTAGCCATGTCCTGAAAGGAGTAGAAGTCAGGTATTTGAGGCTAGAGAGAGTAGCTTTGACATTTATCTCTATAGTGCGAAAGTTGTGCCTATACTTCCAAGCTCACCCAGTCATTGTCATGACTGACTCTCCAATCTGGCAAGTTTTATAGCAACCAAAAATCTTTGGAAGGCTTGCTAAATGGACCATTGAGTGGGGTGAGTTTGATATAACATATCATTCAAGAACAACCATCAAGGGGCAAGAATT
The DNA here is from genome assembly GCA_023539305.1 of Ilex asprella. Taxonomy (NCBI): domain Eukaryota; kingdom Viridiplantae; phylum Streptophyta; class Magnoliopsida; order Aquifoliales; family Aquifoliaceae; genus Ilex; species Ilex asprella. The sequence goes on from CM042184.1 coordinate 20,354,352, forward strand.
GACGGACTTTATTGTTGAAAATACCTCGCCAAAGAATCCTAGTCGTCAAATAGCTTAGGACAAAATAACTAGATCATCTTTACTAATGGTTCATCAAATGTCAAGGGAGAAGGGGCATGAGTAATCCTAGTTTCCATGGATCACCTCAGAAGGGAGTAAGCCTTGAGATTCGAGTTTGGAGCTTCAAATAATGAGGCGGAATACGAAGCTCAGCTCATTGGATTGAGGTTGGTATTGTCACACAAAGTCAAAAATCTCATGGTAAAGGTAGATTCCCAATTAATTGTTAAATAGATCAAAGGAGAGTACATGACCAAAGATACAGGGATGGCTGCGTACTTAGCTAAGGTTGCTGAGTGTATATCTCATATGGAAGCCTTCAATATCAAGTTGATTCCTAGAGTTGAAAATGCTCATGTTGATTTTTTAGCTTGCTTGGCTTCATCATTCTATAATGAGATCCCAAGTATAATCCCCGTGGAGCTCCTTCCTAAACCTATCATCAACGAGGTTGAGGCAGAGGTCAATGTTGCCTAGCAAGAGAAGGGGTGGACCTTTCTTATCGTTTAGTATTTAACAAATGGTATAATCCCCAAGGAGAGGACTGAGGCGAAGAAGCTTCCTTGGAAAACTGCAAGGTACTCTGTTATGGGCAGAGTTTTATATAAAAGAGGTTTCCTCACTCCTTATTTATGATGTTTAGAGAAAGAGGAAGGTTAGTGTGTTCTCGGAGATATTCATGAAGGAGAATGTGTGAATCACCTAGGGGACAAGCTCTGGCTTACAAAACACTCCACCAATGGTACTATTGGCCAACCATACAGCAGGATGCCATGCAATTCACAAAAACCTTTAATAATTGTCAGATATTTGCCAATGTATCAAAGAAACCTCCACAAGAGCTTTCTCCTATGACAAGTCCTTGGCCATTTTCCCAATGAGGCATTGACATAGTCAGACCTTTGCTAGTCTGGAAGGGTCAGAACTGATTTGTAGCTATGGCATTCAATTACTTAACCAAATGGGACGAGGTAAAACCTCTGACCACTATCACAGAGAAGAGACTTTGAAATTTCTATTCGAAGTCTGTACTTTTTTGATTTGGGTTACCTCATGTTTTGGTGTCGGATAATGAAAAACAGTTTGATAGTGATCCATTTAGAGAATTTTGGTATGGATATAGAGTCTGCAATCATTACTCATCCCCAGCCACCCACAAGCCAATGGTCAAGTAGAGGTGACCATCAAAACACTCATGTAAGGAATCAAACCCACCTGAAGGAGTGAAAGGGACTATAGGTAGAGGAATTGCCTTGAATCCTGTGGGCATATCGCATGAAGGTCAGAACTCCAACAAGGGAAACACCATTCTGCCTCGCCTACGGAATAGAGGCAATAATCCCAATCGAAATAGAGATGCAAACTTTCAGAATTCAACATTACAATGGGGAGGAGAATGAAGAAAATTTCCGCACTAACCTAGATCTCTTGGAAGAAAGAAATGAGCAATCTCAAATCAAACTGGTAGCTTACAAGGCCCAAAAAACCTTGTGATCCTAAGCATTGAAAGTTGGGTCCTGAGCATTTAAGGATCCTAAGCATTGAAAGTTGGGTCCAAATTGGGAAGGGTCCTATAAATTTACTTAGATAGTAAGGCCCAAAACTTGCGAGCTGTAGACATTTGATGGAAGGAAGCTAACACATGCTTGGAATGATGAACATCTTAAGAAGTACTATTATGAGAATGGTTTTTTGAAAGCATAAATAAAGGATGGTTGCTCACTTTGATTTCTTTATTTTGTAGTACGCCTTGTGGCAAAATTTTCTTATAAGGAAAGTTATCAATAAAGGATGTATGTTTGGAAATCCTTTGAGTAAATCTCATGTCAAAAAAACCTCAAGAAAGCTCAATCTTGAGGAACTAGGTTTTCAGAAAGAAGGCACCTTAGTTAATAAGGTTAGAAAAAGAAGAGCACCTCTAAAGAAAACGCCTATCTCAAATAGAGAAAAGAAAAAGGAAAGCTAAGAGGCCTTCCATTCACTGGATTGATACCTAGGCTTGCTGGGGACCAACTTGGTTAACCACCAATTGAATAGTTGGACAATACTCTAAACTCATCAAAATACTCTCGATATTGAATAGAGAGGAAAACTAACAGGGAGGGAAACCCTGTAAGTTTGACTTCAAAATAAAGGCAATTAAAAAGCCAAAAGATCAGCTAGACAAAAATAGTTGAAGCCAAAACAATATAAACAAAGAGCAGTTTTTAGAAACTACTAAGTTACTTTCATTACTTAGTTAAAAGTTTATGTACAAAAAACTCAAAAGTAAAAAAAAACAAGGAGTAGAACAACCTTATAAACATAATCCTCTCCATCCTTTGGCAAGGAATCTTCCTTATCAAAATCATCTTCACCCTCCTCAGCAATAGGGGGAGCAAAGGAGGTAGGTGGAAGAACAGTAGAAATAGAAGCTAGGACAGAGGAGTCAAGCTGAATGTTGAAAAAAACGTTATTAGGGTAAAGCGCCATAGCTTGCTGGCAAAAATCTTCAAATCCAACATCCCCATAGCTCACCTCAAGCTCGAGAAATTCAAAATAATTCTTGAAATTTTCTACTGCTTCGTTAACAACATTCTTTAGGGCAGCTTAGGCTTCATCATTCATGGAGGAAAGCTTGTTGGCCACATTCCCTTAGCGTTTTTGGCTTTCTTGGCATCCTTTTGGGCCTTCCTCAAAGCCTCCTCCAGACCACTCTTCCTAGCCTTCTCGATCTCCAATGAGTTTTTTGATATTGTCTAAGTCAACTTGCACAGACATTAACTCATTTTTGTAAGAGTAAAGAAATTGCTTTGAAGACAAAGCCTTAGAAAGAGCTTTCTCTAGCTACTCCTTGATGGGTGCTCTTTCATTAAAGTTAGACAACTTATTATAGAACAAAGAAGAGTCAACTAAAACAAAGAAAGTCTCTATTAGGTTAAGAACATGGAAGGGTAAGGAAAATAGGGGAAATAGGTACCAGCTTCCCCAAGTGATGAGTCATGGACTCAAAGACTTTCAGAGACCCCATCTTCACTATCTTCTCCACATCTACCCCTGGGATAACATCTTGAAACTACTTTATAGTGAATTCTTGGTTGCTTCAGACTGTCGAAGTAGTGTTCTTGGATTTAGAAGTTAAAGTATCACCAGGAGCAATGACAGATAGCCTGCCCTCAACAGTCTTCCTTTTCTTGATTAAAGAAATATCTAGAGAAGTCTCCACGTCAATAGGCTCCTTAGAGCTAGAAACTACTAGAGGTGACTTGGAAGCAGTGAAATCTCTAGACCTCAACCTCTTTGAAATATAAAAAGGAGGGCTGCTGAATTCTTCCTTATGATTGGCTCTCACATTCTTAATAGTCTCTCTATCTAGATTTATATCAAACTAGGGAGCTAAGCCTGCAGTAAAAATCTCACAAGATGAGAGAAAACTAAAAACATAGCACATACATGAATATATAATAAAGAATTTACTTTTTAGAGGAATGATAACAAGAGCAGTAGAAATAGAAGCTAGGACAGAGGAGTCAAGTTGAATGTTGGAAAAACATTATTAGGGTAAAGCGCCATAGCTTAAAATTGAACTCACAAAGGTTCCCAAAAAATAAAAATTATAAAATTTCCTTAAAATTGGATAAAATTTCAAATAAAATTAATTTGAACTTAAATCCGGATCAAATAAATTATTTCAGGGTAAAAACGGACCCGAATAAGTGAGGGACACTTGGTGAGATTAGAGCCAAGCCTTGAAAAATATAAATAGAGGTTAAAATTAGATATTTTGACACAAATATCAACTGAAATCTTCATCCATCGTACGTTGGAGAGAAAGAGGGAGAAAAGTGATATTTCAAGATTTCTTTTGCCGATTCATGGAGTTCCATCGGTCAGAATTCGTCGAGCCAAGACTTAAAGTTCATCTCCTCGATGAGGACTACGTTGCAATACCAAGAACGAGGAATTTCACCAAAGATCCAAAGAAGAAAGTTTGGAAAATCAAGAGCTTTGAGCTTGTTTGGTGTTATAGAAGTTTTCTACACTTCTATTGAGGTATGGTTTTTTCTACTTGGGTTTTATTCCTAACCTTTGATGTTATGGAAAAGTATTTAGTATTGAAATTGACCTAGGGTGTATCTATGGTCATGGAAATGAGAAAATTTGGCATTGAAATGTCTAAAGACCAATTCTTGCTTGAATTTGGTACATGAAATTTGCTTGGGTTTATTCCTGTAACTTTGTGAAATTTGAGGCATGCTATGTGTTTCATAAATTGTGCTTTGAAGGCGTTTGATTAAATGCCTTGGATAATTAAATATTGTTATTTTGATGTAATTGAAAAAAAATGTTTGAGGTTGTTGCTATATGTGGACATATGCTTATTGATATATTGAGCATAATGATGATTTATGGAAGTTATATGCATATGATATGAATTTTTATGGAATATGTTGATATGTGGTTTAATTGATTCATATGACATTTATACATATGGGACATGATTGTCATTGCAATGGTGCATCACATTACTTATACACGAAAATATCTCATCACATGAGTGTGTGCATAATTGTTGTCAATACCACACTTGGTGATTGACAAAAGGCTTGGGAAAGTTAGGCCGAAGGCCTAGCTAAGCCGCATGGTTGCATGATAAATTAGGTTGGGATAGCAAGAAGGGGCTAGAAGATCCCTCGGGTAAGAGACTAGGTGATTGGATACCCACTCCGTTGATATAAGAGCCCATAAAGTGTGTCGATGTATGCAGAACCATTGGTGGAAGTCCATGAATTCCGTATAGGTTGGGTGACCTTTAGTGTAAGTCCATGAATATCCACCCCAAGAAAGACCCTAAATTATAAATGTCATTCGATGTGTAACATGAATGATGGATACGTACACATTGGCACTTGCATGTGTTCAGGAGTCGGGAAGGGCTCGAGTTGAATTGAATGAGTGAGTCTCATCTCATTTCATGGCATGATATGATAAATTCCAACATTGAATGTATACATTTAATTGGAATTGTTGTGATGATTGTTGTTGTATGTGAACACTTCATGTGCATCTAGAGGGGAGTAGCCTCTATAGGAAATATTCTAGAGGGGAGTAGCCACTTCATGAACACTTCACATTTTAGGTGAGGGTCGTACGCCGGTGGACGGCTCTCATCCAGGCCATTAAGGGTGAAGATGGGCCGACATGTGGCCTTTAAACCATATTTTGTAAAACATTGTGAAAGTGATGTTTTTGACATAAAAAATTATGTGAATGAATGTAATAGAACTTGTAGGTAACAAGTTTTAGTTTGGAAATGTTGTATATCATGTATGAGATGATTGTGAAAGGGTTTGGAATGGGTTTGAAATCAAAAATGGTTAAAACAGGCAAAAAATGATAGATTGTACCAGTATGTGTACCGGTATGCTACTCTCTAGAGAGTTAACTGCCCTGGTACGCCCAACTCCAGTGAGAAAATTGTACTGGTATGCGTACTGGTACGGTTTCTAAAATTTTGAAATTTTAAAGGTGTTTTGCCATGCTTTCAGGCTAGATTTTTCTTCCCTCCAATGATACAAATGGACATTAAATAAAGTATATTGAGGCACATTGGACCTGATTGGATTAAATGATTAAAGGAACACGATTTACACGTTGGGGTTATAATCCGGGTTATGGGGATGCGATTGACTTGGTGTCGGGTTATGCGATATCCACGGGTATTTTCGCTGGTTGATGGGTTATCAACGGACTTATTAATGACCCCCTGAAATTGGGGGTGTCACAGCTTGGTATCAGAGCTTAGGTATACGAATTACCTAGGGCTTGATGGACATTGAGTCTAAACCATTGCATTCATTGTACATTTCATATTATGTGCTTTACTTGCTACATGTTATGTGAATTATATGCATGGTGCTATGTATATGAAAAGAGGAACACTAGGTTTAGAAAATATAACCTTGGGTTTCGAAAAAAAAAGAGGATGATCGGAATAGTTCAAGGGGTAAATGTTTACTTGTATGCGACATATGTTTTACTAGGGGGACAATGAGAAAATTCTCAACATTTTGTGTTTGATCCCCAAATTAGGATACTATGTGAGACTCGCTTACTATCTGACATATGTAGATGACTAATCGAGGAAAAGGACATCGAGGCGGTGGGTGGAACAACCAACCACCACCAACCTTTGATCACCAAGCCTTTGTGGAGGCTATTGGTAAGGCGGATGCTACTATTGCACAGACTGGTGCTAACGTGGGCCAGGGAGGCTTAAGTAATCTCCAGAAGTTCAAGGCACACAAGCCTCCGATCTTCTTGGGATGAGGGGATTTGATGGTAGCTGACCATTGGTTCCGGCAAGTTAACAAGATCTTAAGGGCTACGGAGATCACCTCCGATGCCACTAAGATAATGCTAGCTACATTCCAACTAGAGGGGGAATCCCAAATGTGTTGGTATTGGGTGAAAGCCTCAAATAACTTGGAGGCAATGACATGGGAAGAATTCCATGAGCTCTTCATGGGCAAATACTTCCCGGCGTATGCCCGACATTCAAAGGCTCGAGAGTTTCTAGACCTGAAACAAGGAACGATGACGGTGCTCGAATACTTGGATAAGTTAACTGAATTAGCGCGTTTCACCGATGATTATGTGGCCACTGACATGGCCAAAGTGAGGAAGTTCGAGGATGGTATAAAATTGTCCATCCGTGGTAAAATTGTTGGTCTTCTCCTGCAGGACTTGGACACCATGGTCGAGACTGCAGTGGTCATTGAAAAGGAGGTGGATGACGCTAGGAACATCTGGGAAGCGGGTGTTAAAGATAAGAAGAATGAGGGTCAATCTTCTTCTTCTAGTGAGGGAAAGAAGCAAAGGACTTTTGCTCCCCAAGGACATCAAGGCCAAGGTTGAGCCTATCAAGGCCAAGGCCAAGGTCAATCCTTACAGGGTGGGGTAAACTTTAGGACTACCTACCAGGCAGGCCAAAGGACTTGTTTTCATTGTCACCGACCAAACCACATGAAACGGGATTGCCCTCAGAGGTAGGGATCCCAGGGGTACGGGACATCTCAGTCGCAGTCTTTGGTGGGGTAACCACAGACACATTTTGTTCCTCCTTACCCCACCATGGGCCATGGAAGCCAATACCAGTTCTAGGGTTCTACACAAGAGCCTACTACTTAGGCCAGATGGGTCAGGGTATGGGTCGAGGCCAAGGATAAGGCTCTCAGGCTAGGACAAGGTTCCTAGGCCCATGTCTACGCCATCACACCTCAGACTGAACTAGTGGATCAGTCAGTCATTCAGGGTACATTTCTACTCTTTTGCTTATGGGCAAGAATGTTATTTGACTCTAGTGCATCTCATTCTTTTATTGCTGCATCATGTGTAAAAGATTTGGGCTTAGGGGTAGAAACCTTAGAAGAACCATTGTATGTGAGTTCTCCCCTAGGAGCTAGGGTGAGTGTTGATCAGAAATGTCAAAGTTGTGAGTTAGAGTTCTCAGAAATTCTACTCACCGTGGAACTTAGGGTCATAGACGTATAGGAGTTTGATGTCATCCTTGGAATGGGCTGGTTGACGGCACATCGAGTCGTAATTGATTGTGATCGACAGAGGGTCACCGCATATACGCCAAATGGTAGTGTTTGTTTCAAGTTCCAGGGGAAAAAACATGACATTTTACCTCAAGCAGTGCATGACTCCCATTGACATGTGCAGTTGATGGGTTGGCTAGCAATCCTTACCCTGGAGGACGAGGCGAGACAAGAGTTGGTCTACCTCAGGTGGTTTGTGAGTATGAGGATATTTTTTTGGATGAACTACTGGGATTACCTCCATATAGGGATGTAAACTTTACTATTGAGTTACACCCTAGTACATCTCCTTTTTCTATGACTCTGTATTGAATGACACTAGCTAAGTTGCAAGAACTCAAGGTCCAACTACACGAATTATTGGATAGGGGCTTTATTAGACCGAGCACATCACCTTGGGGTGCTCCGGTGTTTTTTCCAAGAAGAAGGATAAAACCCTTCGACTATGCATAGATTATCGGCAGTTGAATAGGGTTACTATCAAGAATAAGTACTCTTTGTCGTAGATAGATTATTTATTTGATCAACTGAAAGGAGCGCAGGTCTACACCAAGATAGATCTCTGCACCAGTTTCTATCAGTTGAGGGTTAAAGAGATTGATATCCCTAAGACAGCGTCGCGGTATGGGCATTTTGAGTTCATAGTGATGCCATTCGGATTGACGAATGCCCCGATAGCATTCATGGATCTCATGCATAGGGTGTTCCAACCCTACCTAGATCAGTTCATCGTGGTCTTTGTTGTCAACATCTTGATCTACTCCAAGTCTAAGGAGGAGCATGAGGGTCACTTGAGGGTTGTTCTCCAGATCCTGAGAGACCATCAATTGTACGTCAAATTTAATAAGTGTGAATTTGAGCTTACTGAGGTAAAATTTTTGGGACATGTGGTATCAGCTCCGAGTGTATTCGTGGACCCAGAGAAGGTTGAGGCGGTCATGAATTGGGAAAGGCCGAAGTCAGTCTTCAAGATACATAGTTTCTTGGGATTGACAGGGTACTATCAGAGGTTCATCGAGGACTTCTCCTGATTAGCTACGCCTATGACAAGATTGATCTAGGAGGAGGTCAAGTTTGAGTGGAATGACTCGTTTGAGAAGGCATTCTAGGAGTTGAAGAGGAGGCTTACTTCAGCTCCTATTCTAATAGTCCTAGAAATGGGACAGAGGTACACGGTGTTTTGTGATGCCTCGAAGGACGGACTTGGTTACATTTTGATGCAGTCTAGGAGGGTAGTGCCTTACAGTTCTTGAAAGTTAATAAACCACAAGCAGAATTACCCCACACATGACATAGAGTTGACGACATTATCTTTGCCTTGAAGGCTTGACACTACTATCTACACGTTGAGCAGTTCGAGGTGTTTTTGGACCACAAAAGTTTGAAGTACATCTTTACATAGTGGGACTTCAACATGAGGTAATGTAGGTGGATGGAGTATCTGGAGGACTATGATTTCACTTTGCATTACCATCCCGGTAAGGCAAACGTGGTAGCTGATGCACTCAGTCGGAAGTCAAGAGGAGTCTTGGCTAGTATGGCTTCTCGGTAATGGAAGATGCTCGAGACTGTGGGATAGTTTGGGCTACACTATACGGGTCAGGCTCAAAGTACTTCGGGGAGTTTTATGGCTACGCATTCCCTATTGAGTAGATTGATTGAGTCCAAGGGACATGACATGGAGATATTGTCTATCATGGATCGGGTACAGTCGGGTACCAGTGATAAGGGTTGGGCCATTCACACGGATGGTGGTCTTCGGTATAAGAGAAAGGTTGTGGTTTCCCAGACGAAAAATTTGAGTGAGTGTTCCCCTTTTGCTGTACATTCGGGTGGTGATTGATTGAGAATACCTAACCTCACTAACCCCTAATTACTATCCCTCAAATAATGCAATGTATGGATGGGGAAGAAGGATTTCTTCTCCTAGGGATAGTGTCAAAAGAAAGGGCAATGAGGAAAGGGAAATGGGAAGATGTAAATGTGCGATGTGTGTGCACAAAAATGCTCCCCAATCGCAAGGAGACTTTCGTGTGTTGTGAGTTACTTGGAAGAGTATTCTAAGATCGTATCCACAGGGAAGGAAGTGGATCAAGATTGCAGTGATTTGGTGAAAATGGAAATGTAAAATCTTTTATCTTTTGAGTTGGTTTGTGAAGTGTGTGCTAGTGAGAAAACAAGAGTTGGCACTTCCAAGAGGTCATTCTACTAGGTATACAAACTCAACTCAAACACATCCTCCGATCATGCATAAATGAACGAATAATTTCTGGAAAGCCGAGGATGAGGCCGATGAGTATCTAAGCATAAACCGTGACTAGGCCTACGGTTTATCAAAGATTCACTTAATCATCTGCCTTCAACCCGATTAAATCGAACCATTGGTCTTTGAAGAGAGGAATAGAAATGAGTTGAAGTCATATGCCTAAGTAGAGGTTCCCCGTGGTCATGCCAACTAATAAATTAGCTAGTCATATTTGAAATGTAAACAATGACGAAATGAAGGTGCATTGCAATGAAATAGAATTCTAGAATAACAAAATACAATAACTTACAAGATAGGAATGAAAGAGATGATAAACTAATTCTTATCTATGGAAAATGAAGAACTTAAAGCATTAATGGAAAAACATTAAATGAGCATTCAACTAACCAAACATGAAAGGAAAACAACATTAATGGCATTCAATGAACTACTAAGATCCTTACTCAAGATTACAAGACAAATGCAGTAGAAGAAATGCTGAAATCTGAACTTTCTCTCTCTAGAATACACTATTCATCATCTCTACGCTTGAGAGCTTCTCTCTCTACAAAAACTCTAATGCCCTCTGGTCTCCCCTTCCTCTCCTTCAGCCCTTGCAATGGAGATCATCCTTTAGCAAAAATATGCCAGGAGACAAGGGCTAGCCTGGAGATGTGATCTCCATCAATAGGTAGCAAGTGATGGCTTGGACAGGGCATGGTAGGGCACTCCTCAAGACCCATTAGCTACATCTTCTCACTCTTCTCATTAATGCACTCTTGCAATCAATGTCCAAAAGAGGTGTGAACACAATGAATAGTATTGTGGGCTTGCAGAAAGCAAGTGGGAGAAGACATGGTGGGGCCCACAAAAAAAACGGCTGAGGCGTGAACCATAATTGGGCAAAAAATCCTTCGGGCGTACCGGTACGCAGCACTCCAGTAGGATCATCGTACCGGTACGCGTACCGGTACACTAGGCTTATTTTCCTGATTTCTTGCTGTCTTCTCCCCTTTGGTTTCCTTTGGTTCTTCTTTCACCATAACTCCTCATGACTCATTTGAAAGGCTTTAAGAGGGTATACTGTACATCTTAACCTGCACACATCAAAAGCTATAGTTGAGAAATCATGAACACAACTCCCAATCTTTAATTATAAAAAACCACTTCAATAACATTGATTTGTACAACAAAAACGTACAAAATATTGTGCTAATCAGGTGGCACGAAGATGTATCATGATCTTCATCGCTAGTATTACTGGAGTGGAATGAAGAGAAAAGCTGGTGACTTTGTTAGCCGGTGTCTCACATGTCAGCAAGTGAAGGTTGAACACCAGAGACCAGCGAGGTTACTCCAGCCTTTGGAGGTAGCAGAGTGGAAGTGGGAGCATGTCACGATGGATTTTGTGACCCAATTGTCACAGACATCGCGAGGACATGATGCAGTGTGGTGATAAGGGACCAACTTATGAAGTTGGCATACTTTTTGACGGTGTAGATGACCTTCACACTGGAGGAATTTTGCAGGTTATATATACGACAGATTGTTTTGTTACATGGGGTGTCCGTATCTATCGTATTAGATCGGAATCTCAGGTTTACGACTCTTTTTTTGGAAAAGTTTTCAGCGAGCTATGGGGTCTCAATTGATGATGAGCATTGCTTTTCTTTCCCAAATGGACAGTCAGTCAGAGAGGACCATCCAAACTTTAGAGGACATGCTATGGGCATGAGTCCTAGACCTTAAGAGTAGTTGGGAAGAGCACCTACCCTTAGTGGAGTTCGCTACAACAATAGTTATCAAGCGAGTATATAGATAACACCCTATGAGGCACTATATAGGAGGCCTTATCATTCTCCGGTTTGTTAGACAGAAGTACGGAAGAGACCCTCTACGGGTCCAAAATTGGTTGGAGATACCTCTAAAAAGGTGAACTTGATATGGAAGCGTCTTCTCACGGCTTAGAGCCGACAGAAGAGCTACGCTGACAGACGACGACGACCTCTAGAGTTTGAGGTGGGAGATGATGTCTTCTTGAAGGTGTTGCCTAAGAGAGGAGTGGTCAGGTTCGACAAGCGGGGAAAGCTGTCGCTGAGGTATATCTGGCCCTTTGAGGTACTAAAAGAGTAGGTACAGTTGCTCATCGATTGGCGTTATCGCCAAATCTATCGGGGGTTTACGCGGTGTTCCCTGTCTTTATGCTCTAGAAATACAACCTAGATCTGACTCATATGGTGGATTGGGGCGAGCTTGTTGTTGATGTGAATGAGACCTTCAAGGAGGGACCGGTGCGTATCATGGATAGCTGGAATCAGATTTTGCGAGGCAAGACCGTGAGGCTAGTGAAGGTGATGTGGCAGAATCGAGAAATGGAGGAGACAACATGGGAGCATGAGGACACTATACGTACCAACTATCCTTTCTTGTTCAAGGATGGAGGTACACTTTAATAGTCAAATAGTATTGTATGACTCTGGCATATGCGTGGGATGCATGCATGTGTGTGTGAATTTCGAGGACGAAATTCTTTTAAGGGGGAAAGAATGTGAAACTCGGGTAAATTTTAACTTTTTTTGACAAAAGGTAAAATGGTAATTTGCCACTATAATGTGTATTTAAAATACTCATATCTCTTGACCTCGGAGGGAAAAACAAAATTCACCATTGGATTCGTAAAACAAAATCTAATCACCCTGTCGAATTTCTTCGAATTCTAACATAGTCAGATGTTGTTCGTCGTTCGAGATGACTGGGTGGCGATTGACCTCACAAAGGTCCCCAAAAAATAAAAATTATAAAATTTCTTTAAAATTGGATAATAGCTTAAATAAAATTAATTTAACTTAAACCGGGATCAAATAAATAGTTTCGGGCAAAAACAGACTCGGATAAGTGAGGGACACTTGGTTAGATTAGAGCCAAAACTTGAAAAATATAAATAGAGTTTAAAATTAGATATTACACAAATATCATCTAAAATCCGCCTTCACATGTTGGAGAGAAAGAGGGAGAAAAGTGAGATTTCAAGATTTCTTTCGCCGATTCACGGAGTTCTGTCGTTCGAAATCCGTCGAGCTAAGACTTAAAGTTCATCTCCTCGATGAGGGCTACACAGCCATATCAAGAACAAGGAATTTCATTGAAGATCCAAAGAAGAAAGTTTGGAAAATCAAGAGCTTTGAGCTTGTTTGGTGTTATAGAAGTTTTCTACACTTCTATTGAGGTAGGATTTTTCCTACTTGAGTTTTATTCCTGACCTTTGATGCTACAAAAAATGATTTAATATTGAAATTAACCTAGGGTGTATCTATGGTCATAGAAATGAGGAAATTTGGTATTGAAATGTCTAAAGACCAATTCTTGCTTGAATTTGGTACATGGAAATAACTTGTGTTTATTCTTGTAACTAGGTGAAATTTGAGGCATGCTATTTGTTTCATAAATTGTGCCTTGAAGGCGTTTGATTAAATGTCTTGGATAATTAAATATTATTATTTTGATGTAATTGAAATAACATGTTTGAGGTTGTTGCTATATGTGGACATATGCTTATTGATATGTTGAGCATAATAATGATTTATAGAAGTTATATGCATATGATATAAATTTTCATGGATTATGTTGATATGTGGTTTAATTGATCTATATGACTTTCATACATATGGGACATGATTGTTATTGCAATGATGCATCACATTACATATGCACAAAAATATCACATCACATGGGTGTGTGTATGGTTGTTGTCAATACCACACTTGGTGATTGACGGAAGGCTTGGGAAAGTTAGGTCGAAGGCCTAGCTGAGCCGCATGGTTGTATGATAAATTGGGTTGGGATAGCAAGAAGGGGCTAGAAGATCCCTCTGGTGAGAGACTTGGTGATTGGATACGCACTCCGTTGGTATAAGAACCCATAAAGTGTGTCGGTGTATGCAGAACCGATGGATTTGTACACATTGACACTTGCATGTGCTGAGGAGTAGGGAAGGGCTCGAGTTGAGTTGCATGAGTGAGTCTTATCTCATTTCATGGCATGGCATTATAAATTCCAACATTGAATATATACACTTGATCGGAATTGTTGTTGCATGTGAACACTTCATGTGCATCTAGGGGGTAGTAGCCTATGTAGGAAATATTCTATTGAGCGTGGCTCACCCTATACGGGAACACATTTTAGGTGCGGGTCGTACGCCGGTGGACAGCCCTCATCCGGACCATCAGGGGTGAAGAGGGGTTGACATGTCGACTTTAAACCATATTTTGTAAAACATTATGAAAGTGATGTTTTTGACATATAAATTTATGTGAATGAATGTAATAGTACTTGTCGGTAACAAGTTTAATGTTGAAAATGTTGTATATCATGTATGGGATAATTGTGGAAGGGTTTGGAATGAGTTTGAAATAAAAAATGGTTGAAACAGACAAAAATTGGCAGAGTATATTGGCCCACGTACCGGTACGCTACTCTCTAGAGAGTTAACCGTACCAGTATGCATACCGGTATGCCCAACTCCAGTGAACAAACCGTACCAATACGCGTAACGGTACGGTTTCTAAAATTTTGAAATTTTAAAGGTATTTTGCCATCCTTTCAGACTAGGTTTTCCTTCCCTCCAATGATACAAATGAACATTAAATGATGTATATTGAGGTGCATTGGACCTCGATTGAAGGAACACGGGTTACTCGTAGGGGTTATAATTCCGATTAAGGGGATGCGATTGATGTGGTGTCGGATTATGTGACATCCACAGGTATTTTCATGGGTTGATGGATTATCAACATACTTATAAATGGCCCCCCGAAATTTGGGGCGTAACAAAAAAATTAGCTCACAGACTCTGTGGATAGAGATAGGCACTCTATGAAGGTCCTCATGGTGCTCATGGTCTCTAAGGCGTTGGGGTCGGATGATGGAGCTTCTAATTTTGTTACTAAGGAGACTTGGATTCATACTAAGAAGCTATAGTATGCAAGCTCCAGTATTTACCACTCGATCACCTTCTCTGATTCGGATGATGAGGCCACTAGTTGATCGCAGTAGGTCACTTAGGTTTTAGGATCGAGTCATAGTAGTCAAGTTTTAGTTTAAGCCTAGTAGAAGAACCTATGGATGTAGGCTTATTTTTAAGTCTTTTGAGGTGCTTATTTACTTGAAAGACTATGGTTTGGTTTTAATGAATACATCTTTTAATCTTAATGCTTTGTGTTCTTTTAGATATATGCTTTATAGTTCTATTATTTTCATTGTTGACATCTAATTTAGGCTTGCTAACTAACTTGTTTTACTTAGTTCATTTTGTAGCTTAAGCCTTGATTTTGGTGTTGCAATTATTATAAGTATAAATATGGATTTTAGCGTGGAAATGATGACAAGGTACACAGTGGCAATGAGTTGATCGGTATTAGATGAAGTCGGAGGTCTTGCAAAGACAATTGGGGAAAATAGAAGAACTACTGGTAGTTGTTTTACCGGTATTAAGAAAGAAAGACAATGTTCTTCCCGTAGGAAGTCAGTTCAACCGGTAGCTGAGTTTTCAGAAGTTTACAAGTTTTCATTAGAGAAATTTTACCCGCAGTTGTAGCACATTCTATTGGTAGCTGAACTCTCAATACTTTTATCAAAAGAGTCCTACTAGTCGGAGAAGCTACAAAAGTCTCAGAAGTTCCTGATAGATAAAGAATTACCGGTAGATCTATTGTGCTACCAGTAGATCAGAGTAGATATTCTCAGGAAGCTTAATTAAAGATCAAATTTTGCTAAATATTTTGGGATTCTCAACCAATAGAGTTGGGAGATAATTTTGGGATTCATATCTTTTAAAGAAACTGTAGATTCTCCTTCTTAATCGTTATAAATAGAGACTCTTTAGTGAATCAAAGGGGGACGTCATTCACAATTTTACATGGGTTTTAGGAGTTTTCTTTTACAAGGTTTAGGGTTTGTTCTATAGAGTTTCATTCAAAGTTCAGTCTTTCATTTCTCAATTGTCTTTACTTTCAAACCTTTTTATTTACATTTGGTTTTTCAATACAAGCACTTAATTTCAATTATGTTATTTACTTTTATGTATTTAATTATGTCTTCTTCTAATCTTTACGTCATTTTCGTAATCATGAGTGAGTAGTCTTCTTCTAGATGATACGAGGAAGGGTTCTCAAACCTATGAATTAGCGTGTATGCCTTAAACTAGGGTTTTAACGTTTATGTGATTGATTGAACATGTTATGTTTTTGAAAACTTAATTGGTTTGCATACGTCCCTATTATTTATATGCAATTAGACTTGGTACAAATAATTGTAGTGTTTCTTGCAACTTTTTGAGTACTGATTCTTTCATCATAAACCCTCTTTCAATTGCTACATTAGTTCTTTTCAAGTTTTTAGTTGAAAATCTTCCATCTGTAATAGTTTGAATACGAAAGCAAATGAGTTATAAGTTTAAGATAGAAACTCTTATTCATAGGTGGGATGAATTCTGAATATTTTCCAGTTTTTCTAGTTATTGAATTTTAATTCATTAGTAGTTAACTGTCAAAATTATCAACTTCAAAGATCTTTTTCATTTTATTTTTTTATCACCTTGGATTCCAATTCTTTCCCTGAGGAGATGATTTTGGACTTTTTTTAAAGTTACTACACGATACATTTATCTTACGCTTGGGAGCTTTCATGAAAGTACAACCTCTTTGGAGGGCAAGCAGCTTTCTCTCGACGTCTAGTGTAACTTTACTTTCACTACTCCGTCACACGATTTGTCTAGGTCTTGAGAAATCATGGGCATGCGAATAATCCCCAGTATGCACACACAAATGATTTTATCACTAACAATATCTTTTCCTCCAAGTTGTGAGGTTGGGTAGAATCCTAGTGGTACCCTTTAGATTTAGAGATCTAGGTTGTGGTGGAAGCTCTTAAGGTAGAAAAATAATTTTCTCTCCTAGAAATCTCACAGGAGGCTTAATCTAGTTCTAGGAAAGGCTCTCCCTATTTATAGGTCCGAAATAAGGGTAGTCTTAGTAAATAAGAAAATTCATATTTGTGAATGAATGCCCGATCAGTGGGAGGGCTATGGTTATAGGGTGATTGTCACTGGAATAAAAATCACATTTCAATCTTGACTAAGGCATGCACTGCTCGAGTGACCATGAACCATTGCTTGAACAACTATGAAGGACCGCTCGAGCGGGCTCATACATCGAGCTGCCTTCCGTGGACTTTTCCCATCTAATTCCCTAAGTCATCAAGAGACCAACCTAGCCAAGGCTAGAGAACATATCTCGGTCACTGCCAATTTTTAAAGCACAAACCCAAGCAAAAACTAGTCCTTTTTAACATTAAAGGGTGTAGCTCAAAGAGGGGTCCAATTATGACTCAATTTATGTTTTCAAAACTCATAAATAGTTTATAAAATATTTTCTATTAAAATCATCTACGAGTCATAGTTGGATTGTTTTTAATTCCATTTTCATCCTAATCAATCTAAATAAAAAATAACTATGGGTTCATCTTATGTGTCTAGGTCATTACCTTGTCCTAAGCATGAAGGTGCATATGGAGGTTGAATGATATTGCTTTGATGCTTGATCTCCTCCCTTCAATGACGCTTTCAGATTTTCAATTTGATAACATCATGACCATGAAAAAGGTTTAGATTTACAATGGACTCCATGAAATTAGCCAATTACAAATGTGATCTAACAATCTCTCCCTTTGGAAAAATTAAGATTAAAACCTAAAAATGTTGAACAAAAATATTTGTAAATCTAATCTCAACACTCAAGTACACGTCCTAAATCTCTATCTAGTACAAGAATCTACTTCTTTGGATGAAGCTTGAAGATTGTAGTCCTGCAAATCACCACTCAAACCAAAACCTCGTGAAAAACATCATAAGTTAGACAAATACATAACATAATCACAAGTTTGGAAAGCACCAAGATAGGCATAGGGAATAAGTAAGTATACATCATGCAAGTGCAAATATACATGTTAGAAACTAACTTGTTCAATAAACCTATTGATCTATCAATATGAAACACATTAAGTTCTCCCATTTTGTTGATGTTCACGAGTAAAATAACAAGTGAAAAATAAACAAAGTAACATAGGTAACTTCATGCCAAGTTTGCAAATTTACTCCTTCAGAGTATTTGAACAAACTCCCCCTTTCTTTGTTCACATGCATCCTATCTAGTCTATTCAAGAGTAAATCTCTTTGATTCCTCTCATATGTACATAAAATGTGTTTCCCCTTTTATCACAAATGCCAGCTCAATGATAACATATAACAAACATGGTACCTAACCAATTTACCCAACGTATTATTATCTTATTTGTTATAATGGTAAATCAAATGAAGACCTATAACAATCATGACATATAAACATAATATAACAATAATGTATGAATGCACATCAATTATCCAAATCATGCAAGTAAAACTAAACAAGGGACAAACGACGCATATAACACATAGTCAAATATGATAAACAATCAAGAGTAGGACCAAGAACAACAAACAAAAACTAAACAAATAAAAGACAATAAAATGTAAAACTCAACAAAGAAAAAGAAAAGAGTACTTTAGTACTAGCCATTGATCCAATGTAGCTACAGGAGGTGTCCTATGGAGCGGGGTACGTGAGGAATGGCCTCGTGCCTACCTCTATGGTGGTGCGTGAGTCAATGTACCAGCCTTTATAGTAGTAGTAGGACCATGTTGCTCAGCCTCAATCTCTTCACCCTCTACCTCAACCTCCATAGGGTCAAACATATGTCGAGCATGTGTCTCGCTCTGTCTCGAAGACTCCTTCCCTACAGGTCTCTTGGCCTCTACAGCTGATCAAACTCAAAAGTACCAGCACCCTTGTCTAGACAAATATGGGTGATCAAAGAACCAAATGGAAGTGTCAATAATTCTCCCCTCATCGATTGAAATCTCTCCGAATGACTCAAAAAATAACACATGGTGGATCTATCTCCAAAACCTATACCAATAGCATGTAACAAATAAGCTAGTGGCGTAGAAAAGTGAAAATATGAGTCTTTAAGTCAATGTTGTAAGATAAAATCAAATTTACAAACCTATAAGCCCAAGTCAAGTCCTTGTAGTAACTAGGGATGTCAATGGACTGAAGCGGGGGCGGGGGGCATAGTCTCCATCCCCGTACCCGCTTAAAAAATCTTCGTCCATCCCCGGTTCACCCCCGCTAACGGGTATAATTTTCATCCCCATCCCCGTCTGCGGGTAAATTTATAATCCCCGTCCCCGTCCCCGCTTCCCCCATACCCGCCTAAGCCTAAGCCTTTTTTTTGTTTAAAAGAAAAGAGAAAATTTTATTTCATGAAATCCCAACGCTTAACCAAAAACAGTATAATACTTGCCTTCGAGTGTTGGGTTCTTCTTCCACGGCCTTCATCTCCCACATCTGCGGCACAAATTATGGACTATGTACAAATAAGGTTGTGATACCATTATTATCAACAGTTGGAACTTCAGACGGTATCAACAATCCTAGATCCCCCAAGAGTGATGATAGTTGAAGGCTTTGTCCCACGTGGCCATCATTTTTTCTTGAATAGCTGGGACTTCAGACTGTATCATCCATCCCCATCCCCACCCCCACCAGGAGTACTGATATGGTACACATGGTGCCAAGCACAACACTATCTCTGTGCTTTACGAGAAAGAAAGCAGTCGCGAGCTGCTTGTATCCTAGCATCATAGTCTTCAGGAGGCCCACCAGCATTAACATCTTTTTTCAGCAGGATCGGGTTTTCTCCTTCGCTCCTCTCTTCAGATTGACTTGATCCACCACCGCTTCATACAAATAAGGCTCAAGCTCAATGAAATAACACAAAGAAGGCTGACTAACAACTAAAAAATGGAACATCTGAATATTGTTAATGTTAAGATAGAGAGAGGAAGAGGTGGGCGGCTGAAGCAGCTGATCGTTAACATTAGGGCTAAAAGAGTATTTATGTATATATAAATATATATATATATATATATTTAACGGGTTACGGGGACGGGGCGGGGGTAAGGGTAAGTTCATCCCCCCCTCCATCCCCGCACGGGTTTATACGGGTATCCTTGTATACGTCCACCGTCCAATACGTATAGTCCATCCCCGGTCCAAATGGGGCGGGTTTGAACGAATATCCGTTTTTTCCCGGTCCACTGCCATCCCTAGTGGTAACACAACTGGCAGTTCCATCCATCTTGATAAGGGACTCCATTCAACACTAAGACAACTTATGACAGTGTGGGTATAACACACTCAAGTCTAAAGTGATAGGGATCAAGTGCTACTTGGGGAAGATGTAGGCTGGTGGCAATAAGTGTGACACCCCAATTCTTGGGGGTCCCGTTTAACCTGTTGATCATCCATTAACCGGCGGAATAACCAGTGCTACCACTTAACTCGACAACATTTAGTGATACCCCCCATTCACTAAGGTGTATAACTTTAACAAAATCCGAACGGAGTCTTCTAGATACGGGGAGCTCTACCCAAAACCCAACCTGAACCTATGTAACCCCAATGACCACACGGGGTCCAATATCAACATCCAAGATATTGAATATTAACTAACAACCATTCGTGTACAACACATATTCATTATCGAAAAAGAATAGATATATAGTGTCAACATACATACCTTTAATCCAAAATACACAAATCTTTGTACAAATAATTACAATGCCAAACTTTGGCTCCATCGTCAAAGAGGGCCTATAGGAGGGCCTCCAAAGGAGACACGTGCAATAGCTGAAAAAAGTTCTCGTAAGGGTCCAACGCTCAGTAGAGTATCTCCTATGGACAACACCTCCCAAACCATATGCATATGAAATTTCCCATAATCATAATATCTTTCAAACATTCATTCACATATTTACAGTGCATATAATGCTACACACCATGCTATGCCATAAAGTGGGAACTCATACATGCAATGCCAACACTGAGCCCCATCCTGAGCCCCCACAACACAAACAATATCATGCGTATAAATCTAGATATTCCAAACAAGTACCATTGATGTTAAATATCCAATGAGCATCTAGTTAATTCTGTGTCTTTTTGCAACGACAATTTATGGTCTTTCACCAAAGGGACACCACACCGTCAATAGATCTTCAGGACATCCCACATGTGACTCCATTTTTTCCGTTACACTTTTCTGAAATTTTATAGCCAAAAAATGTATAAACCAAGTGGCTTGCACCCAAGAGAGAATCTAGCCCTAAGTCAAAAGCTAAACATGTGATACTCACACCCATAGCCCTACCCATTTCATTTAGTAACCCTAAGTTTAAAGTAAGCCTTGATTGGAGGGAATTATACATCTTATAGCATGCGCATGAGGTAGAATGACTCCTCACGATACCAAACGCTTCTTTGTACGACCTCTAACCAAAACTCCAATTTTTTCCACGTGTTGAAAACAACCTTGGTTGGTATTGGCATGTAGCCCTCGTAGTTATGAGCAATTTTAATTCTTTCCCCAACTTGATACATCAAACGGATCGTCGTAGATCAAATAGAGAAGGAGAAGAAGATGAAGAGAAATGGATTCTCTCTCTCTCTCTCTCTCTAGCGAAACTTGCAAGAAAATGGGTGAAAATCGAAACTTCCACTTTAAGCCTCTTTATATACTTATCCCACATTACACCGCACGTCTCATTTTAACGGATCCAATTTTATTCCAAACCAATTAAATCTCTTCGCGGGTTAAGTTTACTATATTTTTATTCAACTAACTTTAAATTATTTCTTAGGTCCCACGAATAAAATTTGATCGTGATAATTTTATTCGCCGACTTGGATCGCTTCGTAACAGGTAAAAAATCTGATTGTCTCAAAATTCAATAAAAATTGACTGGGTAACTAGATTTCGCGAGATGAATCCAATATTAAGGTTCATTTCGTCATTCGAGTTATGTAAAAATTCACATTTTTTACCCGCTTAACAACTTAATTATCGTTTTATCCGTCACTTAAGATATTAAAACCCCTAAGTTTTCAATCCTTCCCTAATTTCATCTCCGAAATTACACATGCATGCCACATAATAAATACATATCTAGTATAACTTACACCCAACTGCACACACATGCAACATGTAACATGAATGCATCATGCTAAAACTTTAAAGTGTACATCCATCGTCGAATAGAAATGGATATGTAGCTCTGATAGTGTCCCTGCGTTCCCATATTGCCTCCTCTATACCATGATGTTGCCACAACATAATCACCAGCCTCATAATCTTGCTACACAATACCTAATCTCGGCTATCCGTGATACACATCGGTCCCTCCTCAAAGCTCCAATCAGTATCAACAACCAGCTCACCCCAATCTATAACATGTGTGGGTTCTGGGGTGTTCTTTCAGAGCATAGAGATATGGAACATTATGTGAACACCCGATTGATTTAATGATAACATCAATCGATATTCAACTGTACCAACCATCCTGAGTACCTCAAAGGGTTCGGTATACCTAGGTGACAACTTTCTCCGCTTCCCGAACCTAACCACTCCCCTCTTAGGCATGAGCTTCAAGAAGATGTGATCTCCAACCTCGAACTCCAAATGTCTCCGCCATCTGTCAGCATAGCTCTTTTGTCGACTTTGAGTCATGAGAAGATGCTTCCGTATTAGGTTGACCTTATCTAAGGTGTCCCTGAGCAAATCTAGACCTGTAGAAAGTTTCTCTCCAACATCTGTCCAATAGACTGGAGAACGGCATAGCCTCCCATAAAGTGTCTCATAGAGTGTCATCTGAATATTCTCCTGATAACTGTTGTAGTAAACGAACTTCACAAGTGGTAGATAAACTTCTTAGCTACCCTTGAGATCTAGAACACACGCACCAAATCTCAAATTCTAGGTTGAAATGCACAAATTCTCACTCTAAATCATGTTTAGTATAAAGGAAATGCAATGGGTAGGCTTGAAACCGAGTGGGTCTTTGTTTGGAATGTAAATCATGAGTCTTTCCCATTGAAAAATATGTTTTAAAGCTTTCTGGAGCAACTCCCAAAGTAGACCACTCGAGGGAAGTATGAGGCCACACAAGCGAGCCATAAAACAGATGACCCCTTGGTCCAGTCTTTCAAGCTCACTTCCACATGACTCCAATGAGTCCTAGCATGCATGTATGATGTATATGCACTCTAAAAGCAATTCAATTCAATGCACGGATGAATTTGGATTTAATTTCAATGCACTTTAAAATTGTGCTATTTTTTTCTAAAAACAAAAAAAAAAAGGTATTTTTTTGAAGCAAACAACAAATATTACAAAAAAAATAATGCACACATACAAATACAACACTTCTTTGAATTATACATTGCGGGAGGTAAGATTTTGGAAGCCCCACCACAAGAAATTATTTGTTATATATATTGTGGGAAAAAATTCAACACTTCATGTGTAGTATCTTACCACTTGATTATACACGAGGAATTGCACATTAGATCTAGAAGGGGCAAAGAGTTTACTAAAAATTTTGCTTAGACAAACAACAATTTTAACCTATTTTGACCACAATTACCTCTTCTCACAATGATATAAAAATTTAAGGGAGAACCCCTTTTAAAACACCCCAACTCAAAGCACCCATGTAAATTAGTGTATTGATTTTATCTAATTATTGATTAACACTCACTCTCACTCGACGATCCCAACCAAGGCAACCCAAACTCAATCAAGCAACTATATTTGATGTGTAAATTCAAACAATTAATTCATCAAACACATAGTGCGTGTGTGTGCATCAAATCACAAATGTCTATATAAAGTAATAAATAACAAATGTGATTTATTGATGCGGAAATCCTTCTGAAAAAAAAACCATCGGGAGCCTTTTCAATTCATCAAATCCCAATCCACTAAACCCAAAGTCAATCCACAAGTACTCAAGTCTTATAACTCAACTAATCCACATGGCTAGACACTCCTTTTCTTCATAGATCTCTCCCCCAAAGGCCCTCTTTTGACGTTATAGCTAGCTTCTCATGAATTTTCTGTTGATCGGTTCATTTAATGCTTGCTCTCAAAAGTGGGTTAAATTACAAAGGTTTTTCAAGCGTAGGAAAATTATTGTATTGTAACTCAATCGATTACCGAGGTCGTCTCCTTAGAGAAAACGAGTGGTAAGCGAAGAAAAGTAAAAACTCTAAGTTTTTAGAAGATTGGTTGAAGAAATTATCAACTAAGGAATAACAATTAAAGAAAAGATCAATTAATCATCAAATTTCATCTCACCCTAAACAGATATTTTGACCCAATTTTATAACTCACTCTAGATTTTACTCAAACGCACTCAAGTGAAAAATATTCGATGGACTCCCATTAAAAATAGCAATTGTGTGTTTATGTTGATTGACCTAATTTTGAAAGAATTACATTCACATTAATTATAGTGATTCCAAGAATTATCCATACCAAACTTAACTGTCTACGGGTAAGTAAGAAAATATACATCTCAAATGTATTTTCAACTTTAATCATTCAAACAAACAAATAATCCTAATTAGATCAAAATTCTCATTCACGGATGATATTCCCCCTCATCTGGTCAAACTAAAAAATGACTATTCACTCATTACGAAATTGAAAACAAAAGCAATTGAGGAAAAAAATAATTGTAATTAAACAAGAAATAAACTTGAGTTGAAATTACAAGTAAAATAAATTACCTTGAAATAAATTGCAAATAATGTAAATCATTCAATAAAGAGAATTTAAATTAATTACCTTGCAAGAATTAAGAAATAGAAGTAGAACAACGCTTGGAATTGAAAACAATGGAGAAAATTCTTGAAGAAGGATAAACCCTAATTCTAAACCTAGGAGAAGAAAGAAACGTATAAACAACTATTGATCAATCAATCAATGATATCTTATCTCTGGCAAGGCTTGGGTATTTATTGGAGAGTATCCGTTGAATATCCTCTCATTTGATCCACCAATCATGGCCCTTTTCAATCCAAGCACCGGTAGGACTGCATTATGTTTTTGATGAAAGGGTAGTTTTTCATGACTACTGGTAAAACAACCTTTTGTTTAAGACATACATGCAGAACAATATCAACCTACCAGTAGCAAAGTTTCTATTTAACTTCTACCGATAGGAATGAACTATTACTAGTAAAACTCAATTGTACTTGTTGTTGAGCCGGTAGGAAACCTATCGGAGAACTAGACTTTTTTCCAACTATGCTTGCAATGCTCTTAGCTTGACTTCTAGATCTCCTAAGTCCTACTCCATAGCATTAAAATAACAAAGATGAATGATATGAGACCTAAATTATACAATATTATGTTCTCATCATTTAGACCATAACAACCTTCAAAGCTTTACACCTAAGACTTTTGGTTCGCACACATCAATGAGTTTGATTCAATCCATCAAAATCTTCAAGTCCAAGTAGTGAGGTTGGGTAGAATCTCTAGTGGTAGCCTTTGAATTTAGGGATCTAGGTTAGTGGTGAAAGCTCTCAAGGTAGAAGAATTATTTGCTCTCTTAGAAATCTCACAAGAGACTTAACCAAGCAGTGGAAAGGGCTCTCCTTATTTATGGCTTCAGAATAAGGGTAGTCTTAGTAAATAAGAAAACTCAGATTCGTGAACAACTGCTTGATTGGTGGGAGGGCGATTGACACTGGAATGAAAATCACGTTTCGACCCTGTCTAGGAGCAACACTGCTCAAGCGCCCATGAGGACGGCTCGAGTGAGCTCTATACATTTCCCCCACGGTCTTTTCCTATCTAATTCCTTAAGTCATAAAGAGAATGCTCTAGCCAAGGTTGTTGAGCATAGCTCAGTCCCTATCAATTTTTAAAGCACAAAATCAAGCAAAAACTAGTCTTCTTGAGCACTATAGGGTGTTGCTCAAGAGGGGTTCGATAATAGCTCAATCCATATTTTTTGAACACAAAATTGTTTAGAAAGTCTTTTCATTTTAAATCACCTAGGAGCCATACACAAATTGCTTCTGTAACGCCCTAATTTTTCTCTTCTTTTTGGAGATGTTAATTGATATAAAAACACCCAAATAAAATAACAGAGTGATAATGGTCCCAATAAAATTTTATTTATGAAAATCATCTCCCAAAACAAATGAATCCGTCAATATACATAAATCTCTCAATATAATTAAAACATCAATTACATCGACATCTCCTCGTCTTTAATATCGAGTATCACAAAGTATCTCAAACAAAAGATATCATTATCAATTTTACATATCACACGCCATATAGAATCTTAACATAGATCTAACACCTCACCAATCATCTACCTCAACTCGATTCCACGGGTTTCCCGGCTGGCAATGCATCGGCTATTGACTGTCACGATCCCATCTCAATATCTGCATAACACGATCAATGAGACAAAAACATTCATTGATATTCAATCGAAAATTTAAAATAATGATAACATAAGTTGGAATACAAATCATAGGATAATCAAAGAAATACTCTTTGCAAAGATATTTAAGAAGAGCATTTTGCATACCACCCCACACCTCAAAGTCATTGTTTGTATTTGATAACTCAGCTTTCTTCCTCTTTTTTCTAACTTCTCTTGCCTTCTCTCTGGGAAGTCACCAATATGTTTTCCTCCTAATTCCATAACCAAGTCCCCTATTTATAGGCCTTCATGACTCCTACGAATATTCTAGAGGAATATTCTAGAATGTGGAATATCCTAGGAATTGTAAACCCCCACGTGTGTTATAGTGATATAACGATAAAATTGTTTAGTAATTTAATAAATGTAATGGCGTAGGAATGAATCATATAGGTTATAAATGTAGGAAATGCTAACGTTGTAAATATTAGCTAAAAACTTAGTTTTAACTTATGAATATATGAAATAGTTTGTAATAGAACTTAGACCAACTATGTTTGGCTTACAAATGTATGTTGTATAAGTTTAGGTTGGTTTTGGAAATGAAAAACAATGGACATAGGCAAAACTGGACAAAATGTACTGGTACACCCGAAAGAAACCCAAAATTTTGTACAGTAAAAGTCAGGATTTGACCATTTAAAACACCCATTTCCACTACATATTACCCCATTCTTCCATTCCACTCTCACCCTAAATATTTTAGAACCCTATGAGAAGATAAAGGAAAGAAGAAAGAGGAGAAATGAGGTCTCTAGGGCTTGGAATTTTGATTTGAACTTTGGAATCTTTGCTTCAAGGTGGGGTTTTCTTCCATTCTCTTACATTCAGGCTAGGGTTTATATAAATATACATGTTTTGACTCCTAATCATATGTATTTTCTATGGGTTATTTGTTTCTTGGTCCTCTTGTAATTATTATCATGTTTTACATAGT
>CM042184.1:20386620-20416129 GCA_023539305.1 Ilex asprella
CCCCCTCCCCTCCCAAAAAAAAAAAGGAACTGAATTCTCAAATTGGGGGTGGTTCGGGCTCTTTCTTTTACAACCTATAACTCATGCATGTATGTATGTATGATAACATTTTTGCAACTAAAATGCTCATGTAGGGATGAAGATGGATCTAATGTAATGCAATTATCAGTTTAAATAGTTGTAACACCCCAAAATCTACTTTGTACGCCATTACTATCTAAAACCATTCACATCTTGAGAGCAACTAATAAAATTCATAAATATAGAAAATTTCATTCATCATACATAATATCTACAACATCTTTCAAAAGAATGTGCCAAACCATGGCTGCCAAACCATGACCATTACATCCAAAAATCAAATTTGATCATGCAGCGAAATAAATAAAATATCATTCATACATTGTCTCAAAAGACATCTCCTAGTCTAGGACATAAAGAGAACAACTCTAAACATCTCCCTCGGGATCCATGCTTCCATCCAATTGAGTTTCCAAAGCTACATGCTCATCAAATATGAGCTCTTCCTATAAATCAAAATCTGAAAATGTTGTTTGTAGGGGGTGAACACTAAGATCTGTAGGAAAATTCTCTCAAGCTCGAACAAGGTTTGAAAAATATTTGAAACAATTCGGTTTCATTTCACAAATATCATATATAAATTTGAAATAAAACAGTGACAATTTATCAGATCTCAAGTTCCCGCAATATCAATAAATGAAATGAAGAGTAAAACCAATTCCCAAACAATGAACCATTCCAAAATTAAACTATTTCCAACTATAAACCATTCCAACAATAAACCATTTTGCCCACATTTGTATCTGTATAAAATAATTTTGTATCATTATCCCCAATTATACCATTAACACAATGTACCATTACCCACATTATGTATCTGTATCTCAGGTAGGTAGTAAGACCTCGCATGAATATACAAATTGAGAATATCTTGGCCCACACACACACATCCAATCCTTGCAAGGATATAAAACTTTAGCAAGGGCATATACCAATGTATCGACAGTGACAAATCCAACCCAAGAATAGTATACTAGCCCTTAACTTCAATACCACTTGAGCGAATAGTGGTTCGGTCGTCGCAAGACACCAACCCCACTATGAGTGGTAGGGAACCTTCAAACCCACACAGACTAATAAACGCATCTACCCATTTTACGATACCCAGTCAACGGCCACCCATGTTCATCCAAACATCCACACAATAGATACAATACCAACCAATTCCTCAAATCACAAGTAAATCAAAAACCGCCCAATTCCATGTATTTTTCCTATGGAACAATTTAAAAAATGTGCAAGAGATCATCAAATATATAATTTTAGTGTTCAAAAAAAGAACTAGAGTTTTGAAATCAAGAATTAATGAATATAAAGAGAAAAATCTCTATTTCTTGAAAAAGTAGGTTTTGGCATCAAGAACATGAATTTTATGGCTATCAAACCATAACTTCCCTAAAAAAATGGTAAGATTTTCAAGAATATCATGAAACAAGGATTTCATAACATATATCTAAGATTTAGAGTCAAAACATATACATATATAAACCCGAGCCTCAATGAACAAGACTTAGAAGAAACTCCTACCTTTCTTCCTTTAGTGTTGTGTGAAAAACTAGCAGATTTGATCCACTTCAATGTGAAAATCCCTCTTGATCTAGTGTTTCTCCTCTTCTTTCTTACTCTCTAAGGCTCTCTAGGGTTAGAAATGTTGAAATGAGGCTATGCGAGACGGCCTTATGTATTTATAGGGTGAGAAAAGAGTCCAACCGACGTAAATCTGATACTCTGATTCGTAACTCACGTTCGAACATCATTTTGGCGTTCGAACATTAGTTGCCCCCAGTACCCTAATTTTTCCATCAGACAAAATTATTGGAATGAACTGTCGTTCAAACGGACTTTCATGTTTAAACGAATTTTCATGTTAAACGGATTCCCATTTTTTTGCTGAACTTCCAATGAAGTTTTGACCTATTTCGAGGTCGATTTGGAATTTTTTTGTGAAATACCCTGGTAGTCTAGTGTCTACGGTAAAAATTTCAGTTCAAACGGACATCAGGGTAAAAAGTTATGATCCAAATTCTAAAGCCGTGTCAAAATTCTTTATACCCAAGTTATATCTAAAAATGTGTTTTAACTCCAGAATACTTCCTAACTTCTAATACACTCCATAATACCTCTCCTAATGTTTCTCAAGCTTCCGAATTCAATGGAAATCTTATTTTGACCTAAAAATATTTTGAGCTTACCTAACAACCCTTCCCAAGTTTAAACACCTTCGAAACTTAAACTTCACAATCCATTTGTCCCCCAAGTATTTATTTCTTCTGTTATAATCTATATGGTTCCTTCTAGTTCATTACATATATTAGAATTAATAAACAATTATATTTCTTTATTAATAGAAACAAGTGGGGGTTTACAATCCACCCCTTTTAAAGAAAGTTTCATCCTCGAAATTTACCTTAAGTAGAAGACAAATGAGGGTACTTCTAATGCATCTCCAGCTTTGGTTCCTAGGTAACTTCCTCTACCCCATGATGTTGTCCCATGACTTTCACCAATTGGATTACTTTATTGTGAAGCACCTTCTCCTCGGTATCGAGAATCTCCACTGGTTGTTCTTCATATGTGAGTCTATCTTGAATTTTAGTTTCCTCCAAATCCAGAACATGCGTTGTATCCGATTGACACTTTCTTAACATTGACACATAGAACACATCGTGTACCCCTGACAACTGAGCTAGTAATTGAAGTTGATACGCCACTTTGTCCACCGCTTTGATAACTTAAAATGGTCCGGTATATCTTAGAGCTAATTTTTCTTTCTTGCCAAATCTAAACACTCCCTTCTTGGGTGACACCTTGAGGAACACATAGCCCCCCTCTTGGAATTTCAATGGACTTTTTCTTCTATCTGCATAGTTTTTCTGTCTACTTTGTGCCGTGCATAGTCTTTCCCTAATTAGTTGAATTTTTTCAGTATTCTCCTGAACAATTTCTGGCCCAAAAATACTACTTTCTCCACCTTCTAACCAGCAAGTCAGGGACCTACATAGTCTCCCATACAATGCCTTATAAGGTGTCATGCCAATGTTAGATTGAAAACTATTGTTATATGCAAATTCCACTAACGACAAATGATCACTCCAACTTCTCTTGAAGTCCAACACACAAGGTTGTAACATATCCTCCAAAATTTATATCACCCTCTTGGATTGGCCATCCATTTGAGGATGAAAGACAGTGCTAAAGTGCAACTCTGTACCCATAGCTCGTTGTAAACTTTGTCAAAATTACGCCACAAAATGAGAATCACGATCCGATACAATAGAGAGTGGAACTCCATGTAATCTAACAATCTCACAAATATAAAGCTTGCTCGAGGTATCTAAAGTGTTAGTGGTCTTCATACTCAAGAAATGAACGGACTTGGTGAGTCTATCTATAATGACCCATATGACATTATGCCCTCATGACGTCCGTGGAAAACCAGACATGAAATCCATGGTGATGTGATCCCACTTCCAGTTTGAGATAGGTAAGGGCTATAGTAATCCTTTGGGTTTTTTATGCTCCACCTTCACCTGCTGACACACCACGCACTTTGCAATGTCCTTAGCCACATCTTGTTTCATCCCTTTCCACCAATATTAACACTTCATGTCTCTATACATCTTAGTACTACCCGGATGCATGGAGAATTTTGAACGATGACACTCATCCAACACTTCTTCCCTTACTTGGTCATTGTTTGATACATATGGTCTTCTACGAAACTGTAACTCATCATCATCTATAGACTAGTTATCAACAACCTCATTCCTCCCCAATCTACCCCAGATAGTTTCCAACTCTGTATCTAATCGTTATAACACCATAATTCTTTTTCGGAGGATTGGGTGAGCTATAAGATTAAATAAGCATAGTTGATCCTCCTGCCTATCCACTAATAAATCAAATTCCTCCAAAGCCTCTATCATCTTCCACCTATTAATCACAAGCACATTAATTTCACCCCAAGACTTCCTGCTAAGTGAATCTGACAACATTAGCCTTACTTGGATGGTAGTTGAGTGCAAAATTATAATCTTCTAGATATTCAGTCCACCTTCTTTGCCGAAGATTGAAGTCTTTCTGTGTGAATATATACTTGAGGCTCTTATGATCAGAAAACACTTGAAACCTTCCTCCACATAGGTAACACCTCCACAACTTAAGAGCAAAAACCATAGTGATAAGCTCCAAGTCGTGAGTGAGATAGTTTCGCTCAAGAATCTTTAGTTGTCTCGAGCCATAAATAACTACTTTACCTCCCTGCATGAGCACATATCCCAAGCCTCGTAACGAAGCATTAATGTAAACGTCGTATCCTTCCTCACTGCTAAGAATAATGAGAATAGAAGTTGTTGTCAACCTTTCCTTCTAGGTGCAGAAGGCTAGTTCACAATCTTGAGTCCATGAGAATCTTTCCCCTTCTTCGTAAGGCGAGTCATTGGCATCGCTAGTTTTGAGAACCCTTCCACAAATCTTTGGTAGTAGCCTGCTAATCCCAAGAAACTAAGTACTTTGGTCACATTCCTCGGTGGTTCCCATTTCATCATGGCTTCAATCTTTGCGGGGTCCATAGCTACACCCTATTTTGACACAACATGGCCAAGGAATGTCACTTCCTTCATCCAGAACTCACATTTATTCATCTTAGCATATCACTTATGCTCTCTCAAGGTCTAAAGCACTACCGAAAGATGGTGTTTATATTCCCCTTGCGTTCGTAAATAGATTAATATGGCATCAATAAACACAATGACCAACTGATCTAGATACGGTCTACACACAAGGCCGCAGAAGCATTAGTCAATCCGAATGACATTATCGTATATTCGAAATGACTATACCGGGTACGAAAAGTTGTCTATGGAATATCCTCCTTCTTGATCCGCAGTTGATGATACCCTGTGCGAAAATCAATCTTGGAGTAATACTTAGAACCCCTTGGTTGATCAAATAATTCTTCATTGTCACTCGATTCAACCTTCGGTAGTCTGTGCATAACCGAAGTGTTTCATCATGCTTTTTCACAAAGAGGACCAGAGCTCCCTAAGGTGAAATTCTTAAATGGATAAATCCAATAAACAAATGTTAGTCTAACTGCTTCCTTAGCTCCTTCAACTCCAAATGTGTCATTCCATAGGGAGCAATGGATATAGGTTTGGTTCCCAGATATATATCAATCATTAACTCAATCTCTATCTGTGGGGGTAACCCGAATAGTTCATTTGGGATGACATCCAGAAAATTTGACACTGTCAACACCACATTATAATAGGATTTATCCCGATTGTCTCCCATTAAACTAGCTAAGAAACTCAAATTTCTCTCCGCCTTAGCTTTCAAGAATCTTTTACCCATAGTGGGAAATGGGTGGAAAGAATTTCGATCATTAATGAAACTGAAATAAATTCTGTTTATGAAAATAATTCATTACCACATGGAAATAGGACAACAAGTTCATTACAAATATTATGTCACAACCCTTCATATTTAATGCCACCAAGTCTACAATCAATTCTTGCTCCCTAACTCCAAGCACACAACCTCTACACACCCTCCTAGTATCCAATCGTTCTCCCGTAAGCATGTCAATACTCATGGAATGTTCTAGATTCCCAAGTTCTAATCTCAATTTAGTAGCATATGTAGTGCTACTAAATTACGTGCCCAAGAGTTATAGAGAAGAATAATTCCTTCCATTACTGCATTGAAAACGTCTTCCTCCGGTTGGGTCAAAGCAAAAACTCTTCCTTGATTGTTACCGTCTGGGGATATAGCTCCTAACGGTTTCTGCTATAGTGATTTTTGTAGTGGTGGCTTATTTGCATTTACTTCTCCAACCGTCTGGGTATTCTTTTGGGGTGGAAAAATAGAACACTGATTTCGAATATGCCCCAAACCTCAACATGCAAAGCACGCTCGTGGGTCTATTCCTACCCTCTCCGATAAGCCTCCAACTCCTCGAGCTGTCTGAATATTTGTCCAACCTTCTGGTCTGGACGACGGTATGGTGCTGCCTTCTACACTCCACTACTGCTAGCACCGGTCCTGATCAGACCTCTCCTCGCAAAGTTCTGTCGTCTTTGGTTGTCTTATGTGTCTCTGTCCACCAGTGCAGCATTGTCGACAAGATCCTCATAGTCCCAGATCTTGTGAGCCACTAGGTTCTCCCTTATGACAAGTCTCAAGCCCTGCTCTAATATTTTAGCCCTCTTAGCCTTAGTAGATATGAACTTTGTGGCATAGCGGGATAGCTCATCAAACTTTCTCTTATAATCCACCACAGTCATGCTACCTAGTCTTAGGGCCAGGAAATCCGTCACCATTTTATCCCTGACCGATTAAGGAAATTAGTTGTCTTAGAAAAACTGACCAAAATCCTCCCAAGTAAAAGCATCAGTGTTCCTCCCTTTTTTTACCGAATCCCACCATTGATCTGCCTCCCATTCTAGTAGATATGGAGCTAGGCTGACTCGTAGATCCTTGGCAACTCCTATGCCATCACACATTTTCTTCACCCAGCGAATCCACTTATCTTCCTCCAAATGGTGAAAGTTTCCTTGGAAAGTAGGTGAGTGTTGCTTCAAGAATTCTCTAAGAAATATCATCCTTTTATTCTCGTCCCTGTTGCCTGGTATAGGAGCTAATAGTTGAAACCCCCCATTGTGGTTGATGTTTCCATTCAGGTGTTGTACTAGAATGGTTAGCTCCCTTAAGCATTGATAAATGTCATTCATGGCATCGGGAGGTGGTACTGGTGGTAGGTTTGCTTGACCTCCGCCCACGCCCACGTCGACGTCTATGTCCCGTCTATCCTACATATTAATTTACAATTTAATTTCCTCGAGGTACTGGACAACCTAATTATCACTTTAATCCCAAAGCATAAGACTTGTATAAGATTTAAGTCAACAATTCATTCGACCTAGTCCTACTTCCCTAGTGGTAATCCATAACCTACAGCTCCCATATAAGACCTAATTCCTAAGCTCTGATACAAAACCTGTAACACCCCAAAATCTACCTTGGACGGCATTACTATCTAAAGTCATTCACATCATGAGAGCAACTAATAAAATTCTTAAATATAGAAAATTTTATTTATTATACATAATATCTACAACATCATCCAAAAGAATATGCCAAACCATGGCCATTACTTCCAAAAAAAAAATTAGATGTTGAAGCAGAATAAACAAAATAGCATTCATACATTGTCTCAAAATGCATCTTCTAGTCTAGGACATAAAAAGAACTACTCTAAACATCCCCCTCGGGAACCATGCTTCCATTCGATTGAGCTTCCCAAGCTACATGCTTATCAACTCTGAGTCCTTTCTCTAAATCGTTATCTGAAAATGTTGTCTGTAAGGGGTGAGCATTAAGCTCTGTAGGAAAATCCTCCCAAGCTCGAACAAGGTTTGGAAAACATATGAAACAATTCGGTATCATTTTACAAATATCATATATAAATTTGAAATAAAATAGTGGCAATTTATTAGATCTCAAGTTCCCGCAGTAGCAATAAATGAAATGAAGAGTAAAACCAATTCTCAAAAAATAAACCATTCCAACATTAAACCATTTCCAACAATAAACCATTTCCAACTATAAACCATTTTCAACAATAAACCATTTCTCTCCCATTTGTATCTGTATCCAACAATTTTGTATCATTATCCCCAATTATAACATTAACCACAATGTACCATTACCCACATTATGTATCTGTATCTCAGGTAGGAAGTAAGACTTCGCATGAATACACACATTGAGAATATACTGGCCCACTCATACACACATCCAATCCTTGCAAGGATATACAACTTTAGCAAGGGCATATACTGACCCATCGGCAGTCATGAATCCAACTAAATAATTGTATACTAGCCCTTAGCCTTGATACCATGTGAGCAAATAGTGGTTTGTTCCTTGCAAGACACCAACCCCACTACGAGTGGTAGAGAACCTTCAAACTCACACGGAGTAAGAAACGCATCTACGAACTCTATGATACCCGGTCAACGACCACACATATTTATCTAAACATCCACACAAGAAATACAATTCCCAACCAATTTCTCAAATCACAAGTAAATCAAAAACTGCCTAATTCCAAGTATTTTTTCAATGAAACAATTTAAGAAAATATGCAAGAGATCATCAAATATATAACTTTTACTATTCAAACAAAACACTGGAGTTTTGAAATCAAGAACAAATGAATATCAAGAGAAAAATTTCTATTGCTTGAAAAACTAGATTTTTCCATCAAGAACATAAATTTTATGGCTATCAAACCACAACTTTCCTCAAAACATGGTAAGATTTTCAAGAACAACAAGAAACAAAGATTCCATAACATATATATAAGATTTAGAGACAAAACATATACATATATAAACCCTAGCTTCAATGAACAAGACTGAGAAGAAACCCCTACCTTTCTTCCTTAGTGATGTGTGAAAAAACTAGAAGATTTGATCCACTTCAATGTGAAAATTCCTCTTGATCTTGTGTTTCTCACCTTCTTTCTTGCTCTTTAGGGCTCTCTAGGGTTACAAATGTTGAAATGAAGCTATGGGAGGCGGCCTTACATATTTATAGGGTGAGAAAAGAGTCCTACCGACGTAAATTTGATACTCTGATTCGTAATTCACGTTCGAACATCATTTTGGTGTTCGGACACCATTTTGCCCTTAGTACCTTTGTTTTTCCATCAGACAAAAGTACTAGAATGAATTGTCATTCAAACGGACTTTCAAGTTCGAACGAACTCCCATTTTTTTCTAAACTTCCAATGAAGTTTTGGTTTATTTAGAGGTATAGTTGGAAAATTTTCGTGAAATTATATTTTATAGCCCTGGAAGTCTAGTGTCTATGGTAAAAATTTCAAGCCAAACAAAAATCAGCGTAAAAAGTTAAGATCCAAACACTAAGGCAGTGTCAAAATTCTATCTACCCAAGTTCTATCTAAAATGTGTTTTTACTCTGAAATACTTCCTAAATTCTGACACACCCCATAATACCTCTCCTAATGTTTCTTGATCTTTCAGATTCGATGGAAATCTTATTTTGACCTACAAATATTTTGAGCTTACCCAACAACCCTTCCCAAGTTCAAACACCTTCGAAACTTAAACCATTTGTCTCCCAAGTATTTACTTCAACTGTTATAATCTATATGGTTCATTCTTATGTCATTACATATATTCAAATTACTAAACAATTATATTACTATATTAATATAAACATGTGGGGGTTTACAACAATAAAAGCTCAATGTTTATAATCATGAAGATTACACAAGTTCACGTTATAATGGCTCCATCCAAATTTCATCATCTTATCACATTATTCTAAGGTATATTCGAGTAATATAAAAATCAATTTCATGCATCCTAATGCAATGGTTTCTCACTTAGTTCATTTCCTCTCATACGTTTCAAAATTTTGTTCAACTTGGATTAATTCAAGTGCAAAATATGTAAAATCAAACTCTAACACAATTAGGATTTTGCTTAGTTTAAATTGTTAAAAAATTTAACAAAAAACCTTAATGCATCGTCTAAGTGAATACATGACATGTTAGTGAGTTCCCTAATGATTTTCTTTTTAGAAAACTCCCCTTCTCTTTTATCACTTTTTTTCTGTTACTTCCATAACTCGATTGGGAATTTTGTACTTTAAAATATGCTTCTTATCAAGATTAGTCTGAACACTTTGAGCTTTAATAGTGAGTAATGTATTTTAAGCATAAGTACTCTCAACAATTCAAGTGCAATTGTTTTTAGCCATTATCTATGCTGCACATTTTAAAGATTGGCCACATTGGGCTCTTTTCACATAGTTGTCCTTGGACATCTTTTAAAGGATTGGGATTTAACTAACTTTTAGTCATGTGTTCACCTATCACCAATAACTATAGTCATTTAAGATCAGTAATAGTGCAAACTAATTAGACTCCTAAATATGAAGGTGAATGGTTGGCGTGCACTTGGTTTTGAATCTTTCAAATGTGAACATTATCTAAGCATGTTAGGGAAAAAGAGACTTTAGCTAATAAATCATGCAATATGATTTATGCAACTAAGTTCTCTCTATATATAATAAGGGAGCTAGCAATTCAAATTCTTAATTTTCCTTAAGCTTTTCACAGCTCAGATCGTTTGAGAATTATTGATCTAACAATCTTAATTGATTCCCAAATTTCATTTCCCACCCAAGATTTGGATTAGAGTTTCATTCCATTTCCAACCGTAAAGCCCCATCTCTCACTCTTCCAATATCTCTCTTCTAATCCCTCCTATCTCTCACATGTCTCTCTCTCACTTTCTCAAGCTCTCTCCCTTTCTCACTTTCTCTCACACATACCACTACCACAGTGCTACACCGCCATCGCCTCAGCCTCTAAGTACTTTTCATCCCTTTCCTCTTCTCTGCTTTCTAAACACACACACACTCACACAAACACACATAGAGAAAAACTCAAAAAGTAGAAAATACACACATAGAGAACACAGAGCCATCAACTTCTAACCATGACAACCACATGTTCAACATAATTCCTCAAAGAGCTTCAAAGTCTTTGCGATAGGTGGAGTAGTTTCTTACTTTCCTTTTTGAAGTCCTAAAATTAATTCGTGGTTTTTAATTTTCCTATTCTATTAATGGATTTTGTTTCAATTTTTGCATAGATTATCTCAATAAATTGCAAAAAAGGAGTCTTACGATTGATTTTATTGCCACAACACCTTCATGAGACAACTATTTCCTAGGTATTTCTCTCCATTCCCTCCCTTTTTTTGGTTTCTCTGCTTCACAAATACACACAGAACAAATGAACACTCATACAATTTCTTTCTATCCCCAAACCCTAATCATAATGCTCATTAAATATTTGTTGAAATGTCTAGGAGAAATACTGCCCAAATTTTATCTCTACCAAGCCACCAACCATCACATATTGACACCATGTGTTCGATAAAATGTCGCTAAGGGTAATTTTTTTCTCCCTCCACTCATAAATTGGTAGGGTTCTCAAGATTGTTAATTTTGAGTTTGTTAATTTTTTGGTGAAGTGTCTCTTTTTAAATTCCTTGCTTACTTCGGATTCAAACCAAGTCAGGATCGTTCAAGGATGGTGAACTACAAGTGAAACATAAACGGAGTTTGAATTGTCTCTCAAAGCGACATTGAAACTGTGAGCAATACTTTAAAATTCAATTCCACGATTTAAGTTTTTTAACTTATGTGTTGATATTTTGCTTCCATCTGGTAGATTAGTTGCTTTATCTCGTATTTTCTATTTATGCTAATAAGTTATCAACCATTTTAACACTTTTGTCAAAACACTTTTGATTAGTGATATCATCTTCTCGACACATGGATATTTTGTTTTAGGGGGATGATTTTAAATTCTCATGTGATTGTATGTTCACTGTGTAATTTTGAACAAAGAGATGGATTATTGTCTGTGGGTCTCACTATTTCAGACGAAAAGTGTGTTTCATGTGTAAGTTTGGACATTTTTGCCCACTCACTTTTACTTGGGCTAAAAATATTTTTGAATGTAAAATTTTGTTTAATAAGGTTCAATCATGACTCATGAGTGTTGTCTTCGTGCATTTGTCATAAAAAATATCAAGCATGTAATTTTGGTCAATAAGATTCGGTCTATTTTGCCTATTTTCTGTTGTGTTTGTGGGTTTGCTACTTGAGTCTCTAATTTATCTAATTTATAACCTCTTCATTGCATGCAATTAATTGGCCAACGTAAAAAACACACAGACACATACATGTAGGTTGTGCCTTTGATTGGTTCCTTGATCATTTTTCATTTTGGATTTGTTTTTCTTGATATCTAATGCTTGCATTAATGTTTAATTCATTTAGTAGATGTTCCTTGATATCTAAGGTGGTTTTCTTGAGTGTAGCAGTTGCAAATGTTCATGAATTTTAAAGATGAGTATAAAGTTTTGGCTTTTGAAATGAGTTAATTTTGGATTAAAGTTCCAAAAATTAGTAATAATGACGTCCATCAAATCAAACCTACCAAGTAGTAATGATTAAAGTTCCTTTCTTTTTCATGCTTTAAGTTTAATTAGTTCTTTTTTTATCTACTGGCAAACATATAAAGGCTAAATTTTTTCTAGAAATTTGATTATATTTTTTTCAAAGGGCTTCCTAGTGTGATGTGATGAGATGATTTTTTAATTTTTGTAGGAATTGGGGTGCACTGGAATGGTTTTTAATTTGTAGGAAAGTTATGTGATTTAATTATTGCTTTGATTGGAAATATTTTCATGGGTTGAATCTCCATCTTGTGGTAATAAGCATATTTAAATAGGTGTCATTACTTATCAAACCAGTGTATATATTAAGCTTCTCTCCAATTCCCTTCCACTAATGAATGAATGATTTTTTTCGTCATATAGGTGTCTCCTAGGAAAAAAATTTGACAAAAGAGGTATCAATGTTGATAACTCTGCCAGTGTTGTATTCAATACTGTCAGATTCAAGTTAGGATAAAGGAAGAGAGTTGTGTTATGCAGCTGACAGCCAACATAAAATTTGGTCGGATCCACTATGATAAGCTAAACAATGATATATGTGTTAATGCTAGGTCGTTCTGTGACGCCCCAAAAATCTGGGGGTCTTTTATCAACTGTTGACAACTCGTCAACCCGTAGAAATACCCACGGATGTCGCTTAACTCGACACCATGTCAATAACGTTCTCCATAGTAGGAATTATTGCCACAATTGAAATCCGTAATTCTATAATCATCTAATTCAACCGGGGTCCAATGTAACCTAATATATATCAATTTAAGTCTATTTGTGCCATTGGCACCCAAGAATTCAAAGTCCAAAAGCATACAAGAAGACTTGAAAATTTCAGAAATCTTAGAAACCGTACCGGTACGCGTAATGGTACAGTGAACTCTCTGGAATTGAGCGTACCGGTACGACAAACTCTCTAGACAGCAGCGTACCGGTACCCTCTGCCAATAATTGTCTGTTACA
Organism: Ilex asprella; assembly: GCA_023539305.1. Classification (NCBI taxonomy): domain Eukaryota; kingdom Viridiplantae; phylum Streptophyta; class Magnoliopsida; order Aquifoliales; family Aquifoliaceae; genus Ilex; species Ilex asprella. The sequence continues at coordinate 20,399,727 of CM042184.1, forward strand.
CATCAAATGACATTTTTAATATTCAGGGTCTTTCTTGGGGGTGGATGTTCATGGACTCACACCAAGGGTTACCAACCCACACGGAATTTATGGACTTCCATCGAGGGTTCCGCATACACCCACACACATTTATGGACCGAACCAAGGGAATCTATACCCCAACTATCGAGCCTTTTGCCCGAGGGATCTTTTAGTCCCTTCTTGCTTCCCCAATCCAATTTCATACAACCTTGCGGCTTAGCTAGGCCTTCGACCCAACTTTTTAAGCCATTCGTCAATCATTAAGTGCGATGTTGACGTCAACCATGCACACACCCATGTAATGAGATGTTTTCGTGCATATGCAATGTGATGCACCATTGCACAACAACGTAATGTTCAATATGTTATGAATGACATATGAACAATTCCAATATATCCATGGTAAATTGTATCATAAGCATACAAATACCATTCTTGTCACAATGTCAACACATGTATGTCAACAATTCCTCTAACCAAATATCCAAGCATGTTCTACACAAATCATTACAAAACACACATAATTTCTCTTAGGCATTTTATCAAACACCTTAAGGACACCAAGTCATATATTCATATAACTCATATACAAGTATAAATATGAAACACATAACATGCTTTAGGATTTACCAAGTTACAAGAATCTATTCAAGCAACTTCCATATTTCAAAACAAGTTAGAATTTGGCCTAAGCCCTTCTTCAACTCTCATTTCCTCATTACCATAACTTTAGACAAGTATAGGGCTAAATTCAATAATTAAACCCTTAGACTACCCATATCTAGGGAAAGAATAATCCAAGGTAGGAGGAACCCTACCTCAATAGAAGTGAAGAAGGCTTCTATAACACCAAAACCCTTCCAAAAACCTTGACTTCCCAATTCTCCTCATTCGGATCTTCGGTGAAATCTCTTGTTTTTGGCACGTAGATGTAGCCCTGGTGACGGAGAGCGACTTTAGTTCTTGGCTCGATTGAATCCGTGCGACAGAACTCCGAGAAATCGAAGAAGAAAGGTGAAGAACTATTTTCTCTCTCTTGGGCGGCTGAACCAGCAGAAAATCTGATTTTTGGCCCTATTTATAATTTTTGAGACTTGGCCTAGATCGTGCCAAGTGTCTTCCGCTTATTCGGGTCCGATTTCGCCTCGAAACGATTTGTTACATTCTGTGTTTAGCTCAAAATAATGTTATTGATACTTTAATCCAATTATACTAATATTTTAAGATAATTATTTTTAGAGACCTTTGTGGGATTATTTGCCACCCAGTTGCCTCGAACAATGTGCAAAAATATGGCTATCTCAAAATTCGACGAAATTCGACAGGGTGACTAGATTTTGCGATACGAGTCCAACGGCGAACTCCGTTTTCTCATCCGAGGTCTAGAACACGAGTATTTTAAATACGCATTATTATGGTAAAATAACCATTTTGCCCTCTCTAGAAAAAGTTCAAATTTTCCCAGATTTTACATTCTTCCCCTCTTAAAAGAATTTCGTCCCCGAAATTCACACCCACATACACATATAATCGCACGCATATGCAATACTCATCTAGCATATACCACAGTCATCTAACACTAAATGACTAACAGAAAAATACCTCCATCCTTAAATAAGAAAAGATAATTGGTACTCATGGTGTCCTCATGCTCCCGTGTTGCCTTCTCCACTCCTCGGTGCTGCCATAACACCTTCATTAGCCTTACGGTCTTACCTCGCAAAACTTGATCCCAGCTATCCATGATACGCACTGGTCTCGCCTCGAAGGTTCCATCCATACCAACATCAAGTTTGCCCCAATCCACCACATGAGTTGGATTCGGGGTGTATTTTTGGAGCACAGAGACATGGAACACTGTGTGAACACCCGATAGACTTGGCGGTAGCGCCAACTGGTAAGCAACGTTACCCACCCTCTCGAGTACCTCGAAGGGCTAAATATATCTCGGCGATTGTTTTATCCGCTTACCAAACCTGACCACTCCTCTCTTAGGCATTACCTTCAAGAAGATATGATCTCCCACCTTAAACTCTAGAGGTCACCGTCGTCTATCGGCGTAACACTTCTGTCGCCTCTGAGCCTTAAGAAGATGTTTTCGTATCAATTCTGGCTTCTTTAAGGTGTCTCTAACCAATTTTGGACCTGTAGAGGGTCTCTCTCCCACTTCTATCTAACAAACTAGAGATCGACAAGGTCTCCCGTATACTGCCTCATTGGGTGCTATCTGTATGCTCGTCTGATAACTGTTATTGTAGGCGAACTCTACCAAAGGTAAATGATCTTTCCAGCTACCCTTGACATCTAGGACGCATGCCCGTAACATGTCCTCTAATGTCTGGATGGTCCTCTCTGACTGATCGTCCGTCTGGCGATAAAAAGCAGTACTCATCATTAATTGTGTCCCCATGGATCGCTGAAAACTCTCCCAAAAATGAGTCGTGAACCTGGGATCTTGATCTGATACTATAGATACGGGTACCCCATGCAACTGGACAATCTCCTGTATATATAACTTGCTTAATTCCTCCAGTGTGAAGGTCAACCACACAGCCAAAAAGTGCACCGACTTAGTAAACTGGTCCACTATTACTCATACAACGTCATGTCCCCGCAATGTCCATGGTAAGTGAGCCCAAAGTCCATTGTGACATGCTCCCACTTCCACTCGGCTACCTCCAAGTGCTGGAGTAACCCTGCTGACCTTTGATGCTCAGCCTTCACTTGCTGACACGTGAGGCATCAACTGACAAAGTTGCCCACTTGTCTCTTTATTCCGCTCTAGTAATACTGGCGACGAAGATTATGATACATCTTCGTGCCACCTGGATGAATTGAAAAATGGGAGCAATGAAACTACCTAAGGATCTCCTCTCTTAGATTCACCAATTGAGGAATCACAACCCTTCCTCGATACCGAAGACTATCATCCGAGTAAATGGCCCAGCCCTCGTCACCTGTACCTGTCTGTACACTGTCCCGGATTGAGAACAGCTTTGTGTCCTGACTCTGGGACTCAATCACCCTGCTCAGTAGGGAAGGTATAGCTACCAAACTCCCCAAAGTATCCTAAGCCTGACCTATATAACGTAGCCCAAACTGTCCCACATTCTCGAGCATCTGTCATTCTCGAAAAATCACTCTAGCCAAGACTCTCCGTGATTTCTGGCTAAGTGCATCAACCACCACATTTGCTTTATCAGGATGGTAATGCAAAGTGAAGTCATAGTCCTCCAAAAGCTCCATCCACCTGCGTTGCCTCATATTGAGGTCCCGATGTGTAAAGATGTACTTCAGACTTTTGTGGTCCGAAAACACCTCAAACTGCTCACCGTATAGATAATGGCGCCAAGCCTTCAAGGCAAAGACAATAGCTGCCAACTCCATGTCATGTGTGGGGGTAATTCTGCTCGTGATTCTTTAACTGCCAAAAATCATAAGCTACCACCCTCCTAGACTGCATGAAGACATATTCCAGTCCGTCCTTCGAGGCAACACAATACACTGTGTACCTCAGCTCCCTCTCTGAAACTATCAGGATAGGAGCTGAAGTAAGCCTACTCTTCAACTCCTAGAATGCCTTCTCACAAGAATTATTTCACTCTAACTTGACCTCTTTTCGGGTCAACTTCTCATAGGTGCAGCTAAACGAGAGAAGTCCTCAATGAACCGCTTATAGTACCCTTCCAATCCCAAGAAATTGTGTATCTCAAAGAATGACTTCGGCCTCTCCCGATTCATGACTGCCTTAACCTTTTCCGGGTCTACGGATACACCCAAAGCTGACATTACATGTCCCAAAAATTTTACCTCGGTAAGCCAAAATTCACACTTACTGAATTGGGCGTACAACTGGTGGTCTCTCAAGGTCTGAAGAACAATCCTCAAGTGACCCTCATGCTCCTCCTCAGACTTGGAGTAGATCAAGATGTCGTCAATGAAGACTGCAACAAACTGATCTAGGTAGGGTTGGAACACCCTATGCATGAGATCCATGAATGTTGTTGGAGCATTCGTCAATCCCAAAGGCATAACGATAAATTCGAAATGCCCATACCACGTCCGAAACGCTATCTTAGGGATGTTCGTCTCCCAAACCCTCAATTGATGGTAACCAGTCCGGAGATCTATCTTAGTGTAGACCCACGCCCCTCTCAGATGATCAAACAAATCATCAATCCTTGGTAAAGGATACCTATTCTTGATATTAACCCTATTTAACTGTCAGTAATCAATGCATAATCGAAGAGTCTTATCCTTCTTCTTGGCAAATAACACCGGAGCGCCCCAAGGGGAAGTGCTCGGTCTAATGAACCCCTTGTCCAACAATTCATGTAATTGAACCTTGAGTTCTTGCAACTCAACAGACACCATCCTATGTGGAGTCATAGAAATAAACGATGTACCGAGATGTAACTCAATGGTGAAATCTACATCCCTATGTGGAGATAATCCTGGTAGTTCATCTGGAAAAACATCCTTATACTCACAAACCACTCGAGGTAAACCAAATTCCTGTCTCACCTTGTCCTCCAGGGTAAGGCTTGCTAGTCAACCCATCAGCTGTCCGTGTCATCAGGAGTCATACACTTCTCGGGGTAGAGCGTTGTGCTTCTCCCCCTAGAACTTGAAACAAACACCCTCAGGCGTATAAGCAGTGACCCTCTTACGATTACAATCAATAACAACACGGGGTGCTGTCAACTAATCCATCCCAAGGATGACATTGAACTTTGATATGTCCATGACCTTAAGGTCCACAGTGAGTAGAATCTCCAAGATCTCTAACTCACAACCCCGACATATCTGATCAACCCTCACCCTAACACCTAGGGGAGAACTCACATGCAATAACTCTTCTAAGGTCTCCACCTCTAAGCCCAAGTCTTTCACACATGAGATAGAGATGAATAAATGTGATGCACCAGAGTCAAATAGTACTCTTGCCCATAAGCGAGAGAGTAGAAATGTACCTTAGATAACCGACTGATCCGCCAGCTTAGTGTGAGTTTTAATGGCGTAGACATGCCCTGAGGTCCCCAAAGTCCCGACTTGTGAGCCTTGTCCCCAGCCTTGACCCATGCCTTGGCCCATCTGGCCTGTTTGCGGAGTCCCTGCTCGAACAGTGATAGGTGCTTGTGTGACACCTTGAGACTGATACTAACTCCTTTGACCCATGGTGGGGTAAGGAGGAACAAACTGGGTCTGTGGTTGTCCCACCGAGGACTGAGACTGGGATGTATCGTAGCTCTGAAATCCTTGTCGTTGAGGACAATCCTTCCTCAAATGACCCGGCTAATGACAGAAATAGCAAGTCTTCTGACCTTCTTGATAAGTGGTCCTGAAGTTCCCCCCCTTGGGATAAGCGGCCTTGGCTTTGGCCTTGATAGCCGCAGCCCTGCCCATGCTGTCCTTACGGAGCAGAAGTCCGTTACTTCTTACCCGTACTAGAAGAAGAGGATTGACCCTCCTTCTTCTTGTCTTTATCACCTGCTTCCTGGATGTTCCTTGCATCAGCCACTTCTCTCTCAATGGTCATAGTAATTATGACCATCGTGTCTAAGTCTTATAGAAGAATACCCACAATTTTGCCCCGAATGGACAATTTCAAATCATCCTCAAACTTATGCACTTTGGTCATATATGTGGTCACATAGGCGTCAGCGAAACGATCTAATTCAATGAATTTAGCCACGTATTCCATCACTGTCATCTTTCCTTGTCTCAACTCTAAGAACTCTTTGGCCTTTGTATGTCGATCAGCGGCCGGGAAGTATTTTCCCATGAAAAGTTCATGGAACTCTTCCCATATCATTGCCTCCAAATCCCTTGAGGGTTTGACCTAATCCCACCACACTTGGGATTCTCTCTCTAGCAGAAAAGTAGCCAGAGTTATCTTTGTGGCATCGAAAGTGATTTCCATAGCCCTCAAGATCTTTTCCACTTACTGAATCTAATGGTCAGCTACCATCGGATCCCCTCCTCCTATGAATGTTGAAGGCTTGTGTTCCTTGAACCTCTGGAGGTTACTTGGCCCTCCTTGACTCATATTTGCACTAGCCTATGCAATTGTGGCAGCAACAGCACTAGCTTGTGCGATGGTAGCAGCCATAGTACCAATAGCCTCCATAAAGGCTAGTTGGTCAAAGGCTGGTGGTGGTTGATTGTTGTTCCGCCCACCGCCTCGAAGTCCTCTTCCTCGATAAGCCATCTACATAAATCAAATAGCAATAGAGTCTCACATACTATCCCAAAATAAGGATTAAAATTTAAGCATTGAGAACTTTCCCATTGTCTCACTAGTAGAGCATATGTCACCCACTAGTAGACATTCATGCCGTGAACCATCCCGTTCATCCCTTTCTCCAAACCCAAGGTTGTGTTTTCTACGCTAGTGTTCCTCATTTCCATATACATTCTACAATGCATATTATTCTCATGTCATTTAGCATATAACATATAGCAAACAAAACACATAACATGAAATGCACGTGGAATGCAAATGGTCTAGGCCCAATGCCCATTAAGCCTTCGGTAATTTGTATACCTATGCTCTGATACGAAGCTGTGACGCCCCCAAAATTCGGGGGTTCTTTATCAACCATTGACAACTCGTCAACCCGTAAAAATACCCATGGATATCACTTAACTCGACACCATATCAATAACATTGCCCATAGTAGGAATTATTGCCACAATTGAAATCCATACTTTTATAATCATCTAATTCAATCGGGGTCCAATGTACCCCAATATATATCAATTTAAGTCAATTTATGCCATTGCACCCAAGAATTCAAAGTCCAAAAGCATGGCAAGAAGATTTGAAAATTTAAGAAATCTAGGAAACCGTACTGGTTCGCGTATCGGTACGGTGAACTCTCTGAAGTTGAGTGTACCGGTACCGCAAACTCTCTGGATAGCAGCGTACCGGTACGCATACTAGAACCCTCTGCCAATAATTGCCTGTTCACCTATTTTTCATTTTTAATCCATTCCAAAACTTATCAATTTCATCCCCAAACATGTATAATTATGTTTTCTACATTATACAAGATTCATACAAGTCCTATTACAATTGTCCCAATATGATTTCAATATTTACATACCAAAAATCATTTTAAATCAAAATTTTTTCAAACTTCAAGGTTAAAGACCACATATTGGCCTCTCTTCACCCTTGAGGCCCCGAGTGAAAGTCATCCCCGGGCGTGTATCCTCCACCTGAAATGTGTTCCGGTATAGGGTGAGCTACGCTCAGTAGAATAATTTTTATACAAGCTACTCCCTACCTAGATGCACATGGAATGCACACATACAACATTCAAAATTTTCAACCATTCCATTCAAGTGTATGTAACCAAATGATGGAATTTATTATGATATGAAATGCAATGAGGTGAGACTCATTCATGTACTCAATCCAAGCCCTTCCTGGCTCCTTAGCACACGCAAGTGCTAATGTGTGTGAACCAGTCATCCATGTTGCACATCAAATGACATTTACTATTCAGGGTATTTCTTGGGGTAGATGTTCATGGACTCACACCAAGGGTCACCAACCCACATGGAATTTATGGACTTCCACCGAGTGTTCCGTGTACACCCACACACATTTATGGACCGAACCAAGAAAGTGCATACTCCAACTACTGGGCCTTTCACCCGAGGGATCTTCTAGTCCCTTCTTGCTACCCCAACCCAATTTCATACAACCTTGCGGCTTAGCTAGGCCTTCGACCCAACTTTTTCAAGCCTTCCGTCAATCACCAAGTGCGGTGTTGACGTCAACCATGCACACACCCATGTAATGAGATATTTTCATGCATATGCAATGTGATGCACCGTTGCACAACAATGTAATGTTTAATATGTTACGAATGACATATGAATAATTCCAATATATCCATGGTAAATTGTATCATAAGCATACAAATACCATCCTTGTCACAATGTCAATACATCACAACACATATATGTCTACAATTCCTCTACCAAATATCCAAGCATATTCTACATAAATCATTGCAAAACACACATAATTTCTCTCAGGCATTTTATCAAACACCTTAAGGACACCAAGTCATATATTCATATAACTCATATACAAGCATAAATATGAAACACATAACATGCTTTAGGATTTATCAAGTTACAAGAATCTATTCAAGCAACTTCCATATTTCAAAACAAGTTAGAATTTAGCCTAAGCCCTTCTTCTACTCTCATTTCATCATTACCATAACCTTAGACAAGTATAGGGATAAATTCAATAATTAAACCCTTAGTCTACCCATTTCTAGGGAAAGAATAATCCAAGGTAGGAGGAACCCTACCTCAATAGATATGAAGAAGGCTTCTATAACACCAAAACCCCTCCAAAAACCTTGACTTCCTAATTCTCCTCCTTCGGATCTTCGGAGAAATCTCTTGTTTTTGGTACGTAGACGTAGCCCTGGTGACGGAGAGCCACTTTAGTTCTTGGCTTGATTGAATCCGAACGACAGAACTCTAGAAAATCGAAGAAGAAAGGTGAAGAACTCTCTTCTCTCTCTTGGGCGGCTGAACCAGCAGAATAATGGGGATATTTTGTGCTAAAAATCTTATTTTTGTCCCTATTTATAATTTCTGAGACTTGGCCCAGATCGTGTCAAGTGTCCCCCCACTTATTCGGGTCCGATTTCGTCCCGAAACAATATATTGCATTCCGTGTTTAGCTCAAAATAATGTTATTGATACTTTAATCCAATTACACTTAAATTTTAAGATAATTATTTTTGGACACCTTTATGAGGTCATCTGCCACCCAGTTGCCTTGAACGGCATGTAAAACATCCGACAATCTTTGAATTCGACGAAATTCGATAGGGTGACCAAATTTCGCGATACGAGTCCAACGACGAACTCCGTTTTCTCATCCGAGGTCTAGAACACGAGTATTTTAAATACGCATTATTATGGCAAAATAACCATTTTGCCCTTTCCATAAAAAGTTTAAATTTTCTCGAGTTTTACACGTTCCCCATAAGTGACGTGTTTCACCTACCTTGGGGTGTTTCAATAAATAAGTTAGGGGCGCCGCATCGGCGTCTTGGGTACAGTGATAAATGGGCAAGGGTCTCCACGTTATGGATGGACGTGGGGGGTAAGTAAACTAGTCCACGATGATAGACTTAGATTAGCAACATGGAACATAGGTACACTCATCGGCAAAATAATGGAATTAGTAGACACTATGAGTAGTTGAAAATTTAGTATAGCATGCTTACAAGAAACTAACTGGGTAGGTGAGATGGCAAGGGATATAAAAAATACAAAATTTAAGATTTACGATACAAGAAATGATAGACGAAGAAATGGAGAAGGAATAGTTCCAGATAAAGGCCTAAAAGATGCCGTAGTTGCAGTTATAAGGAAACAAGATAGGATTATATCTATCAAACTTGTAGTCGGAGAGAATATAATTAATATGATTAGCACTTATGCACCTCAACTAGGGTTAGAAGAACATATTAAAAATCAATTCTATGAGCAAATGGATGAATTAGTACAATATATACCTATAAGAGAAAAGATAATCATAGGTGGAGATTTAAATGGACATGTAGGAAAAAATAGGACACAATATGAGAGGAGTCATGGTGGTTATGAACATGGTGATCAAAATGAAGCCAGAGAAAGTATTTCAGAATTTGCAATAGCATTTGACCTTGTATTAGCAAATAGTTTATTTAGAAAACGAGAAGATCATCTAATACCCTTTAAGAACGGACCACACAAAAGTCAAGTAGACTACCTCTTAAGTAAAAGAACGGACCAGTTTACATGTAAAGATTGAAATGTTATCCTGGTAGAAAGCTTAACATCTCAACATAGGCTAACAATCCTAAATTTATATATTAAAGGGCAACATAGCGTAAGGAGAAACATTAGGAAAACAAGAACGAGATAGTGGATTCTAAAAGAAGAGAAACTAGTACTATTTAGGAGTAGAATGCTTAAAGAGACCTTATGGAACATAGAGGATGAGACTTACATTATGTGGAGTAGAATGACGTAAGACATTAGGAAAATTTCAAGAGAAGTTCTTGGGGAGTCAAAGGGTAGAGGGCTTGTGGGAAAAGAAACTTGGTGGTAGAATGACGACGTACAAGAGGTAGTTAACGCAAAGAAAGAATCCTTTAAGAGATGGAAAAATGATAGAAATCGAGAGAACTTCTGAAGATATAAATTAGCTAACAAGGAGGTTAAAAAGATAGTTAGAGACGCTAAGTTAAAAGCCTACTACAAGTAGTACAAAAAACTAGATAGTAAAGAGGGAGAAAAAAACATCTACAAACTAGTTAAAATTAGAAAAAGGGAAATAAGAGAATTTAACCAAATGAAGTGCATCAAGGGCGAGGACTCAAAAGTTTTAGTTAAAGATGAGGAAATAAATGATATGTGAAAAGACTATTTTGAGAAACTATTAAACGAAAATCACTTAGAAAACCTAGGAGAGAAAGAAAATGGTGGAATCAATAAAACTTGCTTTTGTAGAATAAAGAATTTGGAGGTAGAGTTTGTATTGAAAAAAATGAAATTAGGCACGGCTTTAGGACCGAATGAGATTCTAATTGCGGTTTGGAAGTGCTTAGGGAATGAGAGGGTGTCATGGTTAATGAAACTATTTAATAGAATCATTGCTACTAGAAAAATGCCCGATGAATGGAGAAAGAGTAATTTAGTACCTATCTATAAAAATAAAGGAGATATTCAAAATAGTAATAATTATAGAGGGATAAAATTGATGAGTCATATAATGAAATTATGGGAAATGATCATTGAATGACACCTAAGAGTTGAGACTATAGTGTCGGAAAATCATTTTGGGTTTATGTCTGGTATATCAACTATGGAGGCTATATATTTATTGAGAACACTCAAAGAAAGTATAGAGAGAAGAAGAACAATCTTCATATGATATTTATAGATCTAGAACAGGTGTATGATAAAGTACCTAGAAATATAATATGAAGTGTGCTTAAGATAAAATGAGTGACAATAGAGGCGAAACCAGAAAATTTTTTTAGGGTGGTCACACTAGCATGTTTTAATTTTCTTTAATAGACCGTAAAAGTTCACAAATTTATATTTATTAAAATTATATTGTGAGATCCCATATTTCATATAATTGTAAATGATTAAAATGATGAGAGAAACTTCAAATCATTGTTAAAAGAACAGTCGCGTAAGTTTGAGGTACGGGCGTATTGACTTTTTAGTCAAATTTAATTTTTAGAGGTGTTTAATGTTGATAAGAGTAACTAAGTAAATATATTAATTTTTTCTAAGTCAAAATAACATTACAATTAAATCCATGAGATCCGAAAACCTTGGAATAGACATTTAGCGCGTATAGCTATTCAATGGGTAAAATGACAATTTTAGTGTTTTGGGTATAAATTGACTTTGGTTTTGAGATAAATCACAAAAAATAAATGTTTTTAGATTAAAATAACATTAAAATGAATCCAGAACGTCTAAAAATCTTAGGGTAATCATAGAGATTAAATTAGAGAATTTAATGACAAAACCATAATTTCGGAGAAAATGCAATTTTTGGCCCTATAAATAGCAAAATTCGGGATTTTCTGGTTAAAAAACACCATTTTCAGCCTCATTTTTTCCATTATTTCTTTCCAATCTCACCCAATTCCTCTTAGAACCCTAGGACAAGATAAATGGAAATAGAAGAGGGAAGAACAAGGTCTATAGAGCTTGGTTTTTTTTTTTTAAATCTAAGAACATTACTTGGGATTCTTGGATCCACTTGGACATTTGAAGGTGGAGCTTAAATTCTTGAGTTTTGAGGTAGAGTTTTCCTTTCTCTTGTATATACATTGATGCATCTCATGTATGTTCTATATCTATTCTTTTAGTATGAGATAAATACATGAAATGGGTCTTAATTAAATGATGGATGAGTTTACTATGAATTTGTAAACCTACATGCATTAAATGAATTTGGGTATTGTGGGTTTGAAATCTTAACCTGATTTTTTTCATGGGTGTTTGATTGAACTTGAGATTTTGGATTCTTTAGAATATATGTAATTTTGTGTATAATGTGTTTGATTTGTCTCTTAAGAATGAGTATGTTACTTTGTAAATGTGTATTTTGAGATTTTATGTCTATTATGTGATTGATAAAATGCCAAAGTGACTATAAGCATTGAAATGAAAATTTGTGGAAAAAGGTGTTGCTTTTTATGATGTAATTGAGTATATTTTATCATGATTTGGAGTATTGTTGAGTTATTTTAAAGTATGAAAAGGGTGGTGTTGATCTATACAACTTCTCAATCATTCAATTGGCAAAATTTGCTATAAAAGGGTACAAATTGTATTTTTGGCGTGTATGTGAGTTATTTTGAAAATGTGTTGCGTTTGAAATAGAAATGTGAGATTTTGTAAAACTATGTATTTTTTAAAAAGTGTCAAAGTTAGGGTTGGTGTAGGGTGTGATCATACTAGCACAAATGCTGTAACACCCCAAAACACACCCTGGACGACATTACATTCTAAAATCATTCATATCATGAGAGCACTAATATAATTCCATTAGAAACAAGACTTCATTTATGATTCATGAATATTTACAACATTATCCAAAAGAATAAGCCCAAGTCATGACTATTACATCTCAAAAATTAATTAAAGAAGCGCAGCGGAATAAACAAATGAAGCTAGATTACACAATGTTCCAAAAGAATGTCCTAGTCTAGTACAAAAGGAAAGGAGGTCGCTCTATGCGTCCACCTCTGGATCCACACTCCCGTCAAGTAGAGTCTCCCCAGTAGCGGGCTCCTTGACCCTTACGTCCTTCTCAAGCGGGTAATCTGAAAAATGTTAGCGGTAAGGGGTGAGCACAAAGCTCTGTAGAAAAATTCTCTCAAACCCATACAAGGTTTAGAAAAGCATTTAAAACGGTCGGTCTTATTTTTAACATAACATAGATACATAATTTGAAATAAAAAAGTGACATTTAAAAAAAAGACCTCAAGTTTATTTAAAAACATTACTTAAATGAATAAACGAGCACCACATACAAATAATAATCATTAATGACCATACACAATTTCCAACAATTCTTTCGATAGGTGGCATACTTTGTGGTAACCTCCACCCCCTTTTTGGTTACCTTTGATTCTCAAGCATCCTTACCGGGAACCTCTTGAGAATGAATGAGCATCCTTACATGGAACCTCTCACCAATCACTACATTATTTCTGAAGCATCCTTACTGAGAATCTCTTAAGAAGGGGTGAGCATCCTTACAAGGAACCTCTCACTCATGTGCATCGCAAGCAACCCAACCAAACATACAATTCTAACATTTATCTCAATTTACAAGCAACTATCCAAAATCCCCAAAATATATCATGCAACAATTCTACAACCAACTAAGAAAAATACATGAGATCACAATAACATCATTTTTCTACCCAACACAAAATACTAAGGTTTCGAAACTCATAATAAAGAAAGCATTTAAGAAATAAATAGATCACTCTCCAAAAATTAGGGTTTTAAAAGTAGAAAAGAGATTTCATGGGTATTAAACCCTAACTTTGTTCAAAACATGTAATCTTTGCAAAAAAATACCTAAGAGAGGATGATTTCATAGCATAGATATATACTATTGATAGCCAAAACATACACAGATATATATACCCTAGCCTCAATGTAATTGAATGAGAGAAAACCCCTACCTTGAATCCAAAGTTTCAAGTCAAACCCAAGCTCTAATGACCTCTTTTATTCCTTTCTTTTTCTCCTTTATCTTCTCCTAGGGTTCTAAGGGGGTTAGGGTGAGAGTGGAGTGGTAGAATGGGAGAAAATGGGATGAAAATGAGGTTTTAAGACACACCAAGCCCAAATTTTACTGCTCATGAGCTGTTTGGATTGTCTCCAAATTTACAGTTTTGCCACTAAACATTCCAATTTGATCCATATGACTATCCTAAGGTTTTTCAAAGTTCCGGATTCATTTTTAATTTTATTTTCACCTAAAAACATATATTTTTATGATTTAACTCAAAACCAAAGTCAGCGTACACTCGAAACACTAAAGTTTCTATTTTACCCGTCCGAACCGTCTATTAATGAAGTTTTGCGATGTTTGCAAATAAAAGGTGATCAAGGGTGATTCTTAAATCCTTTTACACTTATTTGAAGCCTAAATGTACTCATTATTCTTATATTTTGATTTAGGATGCAAATGGAGACGTTAAATACAAAACGAATCTAATTGGACTATTTCGACATAGTTTCGTTATCTAGGCATAACTCTCTCATCCGAGCTCCAATTGAGATGATTCAATATGATATGGAATTCTAAGAAAGAGCTATACAACTTTTATGTTTTGATTTTTGAGAGATATTGACTGAATCAAGGTCTAAATCGAGCTTGAAGTTGCAGCTAGTGCACTGTTCAACATCGCTTCGTTATCTGGGCATAACTCTCTCATCCGAGCTCTAATGGAGATGATTCAAGATGATATGGAATTATAAGAAAGAGCTATATAACTTTCCTGTTTTAATTTTTGAGAGATATTGACTGCATCAAAGTCTAAATCGGACTTGAAGTTGCAGCCAGTGCAGTGTTCACGTACACTGTTCATAGCCTGTTTCATCCCTTTTTCCATTTCCAATTCATTCCTAAGCCAACCAAATCCATCTCAAACCTCTCCAACACATATTTCTACACCAAACCTATTTAATACAAGTTCTAGGACCTAAAATTTCGTATTTTCACTTATTAAAACTAAATTTCAACTATTATTTTCACTAACATTCTAAATCTCTACTTTTTTAATCTACCAAATTCAAACACACATCACTACACATATCCACATTTTTAAAACAATTATTTATTATATATCTATATACATATATAAAAAAAATGCAGGGTATTACAAATACACCGGATCCCATCAAAACTCCGCAGTTAAGCATGCTTGGGCGAGAGTAGTACTAGGATGGGTGACCCCCTAGGAAGTCTTCGTGTTGCACCTCTTTTAAAAACCATCGAGCATTAGATCAATTGGTAAGAGACTGTTCTAGCTTAACCAAGTTCAATTCTTGGGAACTCAACTGCGTTTGGTAGGGAGAGCTTTACCGCCCTAGTGGTCCTACCCGGCTCGAATCCGAATTAGTCAGAGCCTAAAGTGGTTTTCGGATACCGGATAGTCTGACCAAAAAAAGTTGTGTTTGTTGTTGAGAATGGAAGGTGATCATAAAATCATAGTTTGAAACTTGCATGCTCGGTACCAACATACAGAGCGTTAGTAGACGGTTGGGGCCCTTACGGGGGTTACCAAGGTGACTACTAGTCCTAGGAGGGATTGGTGATGGTAGTGGTTTTTGGTGACAACCTGTGTGGTATCACTAGTTGAGCCTTACACACCACCCTAAAAAGCAAGAAGGGTAATGAGACCCTAGGGTGCAAGACCCAAAAGGTTCCACAAGGATGGTTCATTCGTGAACCGGTATTTATTTGATGATATTTGTCCGTATGGGTAGCATACATGAATTTTAGGGGTCAAAAAACCAATAGAGCAATATTCCAACAAACCTCATGAGTGGGGTGAGGTAAGGTGAGGTTGAGGAGAAAGTACGTGGAGTTAATATTTTGAAAAATACTCTGGAAATAACAATTTCATCAAATTATTTTTAAAATAAGAAATGATTATTTTACCATATTTGTTATACATATACTTGTATAAAAATTTCTCAGTTTGCACTTTATAAAATCAAGGGTTTTGCTTTATGTTTTAAGAAAAGAGGTTTTATAGTGTTATTTTGAGATTTGATTTTGATGTCGCAAATTCTTTGATGTTTCACTTATGTATTTCAAATGATAGTATGTATTGTACTTTAAAAAATGTTTACTACTTATCGTGTACCTAGACTTATTGATAAATTATTTCTTTCCCTATGTGACACCCCAAAATCCGGGAGTCCGTTGATTATCCATCAACCCGCGGAATACCCGTAGATACCTAGTAACTTGATATCACACTGTTATGCCCCATTTACCGGGGTCCATAACTGAACGAAATTTGGATAGAGTCTCCTTTGTACGGGGAGCTCTACCCAACACCCAACCTGTGCAATATAACTTCACATGACCCATCCGCGGCCCAATACAAAACAATGACCACACCGGGTCCGTTTATAAGTAAACATTGGCCACACCGAGTCCAATTATCCACACTTATATCAAAACATGCAAGACTATTCTAATGATAGTCTTTATAAGTTCTATTACAAATATTTGCAAAAGGTTACATGCTCAAAACATAAGTTTCACAAGTGTTTTACACAAAACATTAAGT
>CM042184.1:20416529-20436338 GCA_023539305.1 Ilex asprella
CCCTTATGAACATGCTAGGTAAGAAATGAACCAAAGTAGGAATGATCCTACATCTTGAAGCGTGAGATGAAGACTATAGTTTCAAAGCTCCAAGAACCTCAAGAACACCTACAAAAACCCAAAATTCGTGATTTCTCTAAAGAATCCACTTAAATCTTCGGTGAAATCCCTCATTCTTGGTACGTACGCATAGCCCTTGACGAGTAGAAGAATTTTAAGTCTTGATCCAACGAATTCCGACCGGCAGAACTTCGTTAATCGAAGAAAAAAGATTAGAAAACTCACTTTTCTTTTATTTTCTTCTACCCAACGTCCAGACGAGCAAACAAACTGGTTTCCAGCTGAAAAATATCTGAAAAAAAATCAGATTTTAACACCTATTTATAGTCTCAGAATTCTTGGCTCACAATGCACCACACGGCCCCTATTTTCGAGTCCATTTTCGGCCGAAACGACTAATCACATTACGGGTTAAATTTAATTAAATTTTATTTGAACTTTTAATCAAAAATAATTAAATTTTGAACTTATCACTTTTTGCGACCTCGGCGAGGTCGTTCACCACCTAGTTGCCTCGATCTACGTGAAAAATTTTAACATATCTCGGAATTCGACGTGGTGACTACATTCTGCGATACGAGTCCAAAAGCGAAGTCCGTTGTGTCATACGATGTCTATAGAACACGTATTTCAATTTTACATTATTGTGACAAAATGACTATTTTGCCATTTCTATGAAAAAAATTCAAAATTTTGCGGGTTTCACAGCCTACCAATATGATTGTGAACTATCCGTATTTAAAAATTTGTATATGCTTGTGAAAAAGATTATCCTACTATGTGTGTGGTTGCTCATCCCTATCATTTAACACTTTCAGTTATGGGCATATATTGGTTGACAACATAGTGGAAGTATCAAGACCGAAGATAGTTATCATGATTTAGTTAGAGTATCTAAAGAAAATTGTAGGATGATTTAGATTATTAAGGACATGTAAATGATTTATATCTTGGTTAAATTGAGTGAATATGTATATATTATGACTTTTTAAATGGTTTACTTATAAAGATTTTAGATATTACGTATATTATGTTCATGATAAAAAATTTTAGATAATAAGATTGTAACCCGAGTTTGGGAGGATTTCGTGGACCTGTATTTGCTACCTCGGTTTTGAACAGTAATGATTTATTTGCGAATGTTATGAGAAGGGATGTCTATGATTGATATGATGTGAATGACTAGTTAGGTATAATTATTCTGTTTAATGCTTTCACAAGTAGCTCTCACCAATTAGTTGAATATCCAGTTTTCAAATGAAACTCTGCCAAAATTTTCTAAAAAATTATTTATTTAAACTAAAGAGATACTTTCCTAGATGTTTTTACAACAAACTGGCATATTTTTTTTTGGAATAAACAAAGTATTTTTTTTAATTACGCTTTTATGAAATTTGGGGAGTGACATATATTTAATACATTTTAAACATAAAAAATTAAAAAACAATATACATAAAATGAACAAAAAAAAATAATTAAAACTTCTTATTGAAAATGCAACTAATTATTATTACTTATAATTGATCCTAGTGTGTTATTATTATTTGAAAGAGTAAAAAATTAATTTTATCAACAATATTTCTTTTATATATAAAATCACAGTAACAATCTTCCATTTACGATCCTATAGTTTACTACATAATGACACACATTTTATACAATAATGAAATAACCCTACATTTTAAAAAATATATAAAATAATATCAATATATTCAAAACATATTCGGACATGTCTAAAACAAGTCTAAAAGTTAACAATTATATTAGTTGCATCAAATTGGAGATTTAATGGATGGAAACCCAATGGTTTGTCACCGTTGGATAGATAGTAGAATTTATTAAATATTAAGACTCACTATTATATTTAATATCGCAATGCATTAGGTCCTTAAATTAGGTTTCAATAACATTATTTAAAAAGTTAACAATCATTTAGGAAAGGGTCTATTCAAATCAATATCACCAGAGCACAATATTAGGGTGGAAGCAATTAATTATATCTAAATTTTATTTCAAAAAATATATGCTTAATATGAAGTAAAAAAAAATTGAGGGGGCATGTACCCACCCAAGTCCATGGGTGGCTCTACCTCTAAGTAACAAATATGTGTATTGAGGTGATAAAAGACATGTATGATGGGGCTATAACTATAATTAGATCTTTTGTGGGAGAAAGTAAAGAATTTTCAATCACAGTGAAATTACACCAAGGATTGACCCTGAGTCCATACCTAATAGCCCTAATTATGAATGAACTCAATAGACACATTCAAGATGATGTCCCCTGGTGTATGCTCTTTGTAGAGGATATTGCATTAGTAGAAGAAACTCAAAGGGGGATTAACAATAAATTAAAATTTTGGAGAGAGACACTCGAGTCGAAAGAGTTTAAAATAAGTAGGAGTAAGACCGAATATATGCAATATAATTTTAGTAATAAAAAAGTAAACATAGTGAAAAAGTTAAGATTGAAAATCAAGAAATATCAATGCGTAAACACTTTAGATATCTAAGATCGATCATTAAAAATGATGGAGATATTGGAGATGATGTAATTTATAGAATCAACGCCGGTTGGCTTAAGTGGAGGAAAGCCTCTTGCATATTATGTGATAGGAGGATACCAAAAAAATTGAAAGGTAAGTTTTATTGAACAGCTACAAAGACAACAATATTGTATGGGACAAAATGTTGAGCAATTAGGAAACAACATAGTGACAAAATGAGTGCAGTGGAAAAGAAAATGCTAAGGTGGATGTGTGAAAAAACTAGAAAAGATAGAATAAGAAATGACCGTATTAGAGAAATGGTAGGAGTAGCTCCAATTGAGGATAAGTTAAGAGAAAATAGATTAAGATAGTTTAGTCATGTTCAATAGAGACCGATAGAGGCACTGGTTTAAAAAAGTGAGATAATCTCTCTTAATGGGACAAGAAGTAGAGGTAGATCTAAATTAACATCGAATAAAAAAAAAGAAAAGATATGAAAATATTTAAGTTAAATAAGCGTATAGTGCATGATCGAAATGAAATGCGAAGACGGACTCATATAGCCGACTCCAAATGATTGTGACATGGAGCCTAGTTTGGTTTGGTTTGGTTAGGTATCAATGTTGATCCTTTCAAAGCAAAGAGGGTAACTACCAAACAAATGGAAGAAATCAAAGCAAAAGAGGATTTCAAAGTGAGTCAACTTCCATTTTCATTACCGGTATTTGGCATTTTTAAGTGCTAGATGAGAGTAGACTTGAACAAAATAGTGGCCTTAGTTGAATTGCTAAATTTTTATGCTGATAATCACAAATTTTGCACTTTCATTTGTTAATTTTTTTTAGCAAATGGGCTTGCCTGGTCTATTTAATGGGCTTTCATTTATAAGTTTGCTAAGCCGAAAAATTTCAATGGTGTCATCATGCATTAGCCAGTGGGTTTTTATTTGTCCATCCAACTTATTTTATTGATTTTTGTTCTTGATTTTTTTTACTTCCTTGAAATTGACCTAGGTTTGCGATTATTTGATTTTATTGAAAACAACTATTGGAGTTTTTACATGCTATCAGTCGAAAAAATCAATTTGTCATTGTAAAGTAAGTTTGTCTTAACTTAGAAGACAAATAAGAATTGAGAAAAATCAAAAGGTAATTTTTCTTTGGAATGTTCTATTGTGCACTAGTGGATTATTTCAACAATGGGTGAATTTGAATTTTGATTGTTACAATAAGAAACTACCCATAGTACTCTAAATTTACGCTAAAGTAACTTTGGTGTAAGACATGAGCTTTCGTCCAACGACCATCCGTTAGGGTTGCTAACTTGAGAATATATCAGTAGCACCTCTAAAATTGGTTCTAGAAATTTGATACTCGGATTAATGTTCCAAGTTATCAAGTCAATCTTTTGAATTTATTGTTTGTGAGTTGATATACTTCAAATATATTATGAGAATTTTAATCCATCGTAGGTGTTCAAACTCAACAGTGACAAGAATGTAAATTTGGTAAAGCTCAAGCACATCCTTGGCTACTTTTAAAACACACACACACATAATGCACCATTGATTAGTTTCTTGTGAAAAACTAGGTAAATTCAACTTTTTTCTGAAAAAAGGGCAAAATGGTCATTTTGCCATGCTAATGAAGAATTAAAATACGTGCTCTCTAGATCTCGTACAACACAATGAATTTTACCGTTGGATTCGTATCGCGAAATCTAGTCATTCAGGCTAATTTCGTCGAATTCCAAGATAGTCGGATTCCAAGATAGTCTTTAAAATTATAAATATGAGCTAAATATCTGAAAAATAAGATATTTTCTTTCCCATGTCAGCTGGTTCCAACATGTGAGAGAAAGAGGGAGAAGACAAGAGAAATCTAATCTTTGTCCTTCGATTCACGGAGTTCCGTCGGTCAGAATCCGTCGAGCCAAGAGTTAAAGTCGTTCTCCTCGACGAGGGCTACACGTTCATACCAAAAAGAAGGGATTTCACCGGCGATCCAATGATTGAACTTCGGGGAAATCAAGATTTTTAGGGTTTGTTGGTGTTCTTTGAAGTTCTAGCCTTCGATTCATGCTTCAAAAGGTAGGGTTCCCTCTTACTTTGGTTTATTTCTAACTTAGAGTGTCCATATGGATTCGTTAGGAGTATAAAGTGATTTATGGCTTGTCTGTAGTCATGGAAATAAGGAAATGGGTATACAAATGGTTTAGACTAAACTCCTAGCTTAGAATTGATGTATGATAATTACTTGCGTAATTCCTAGGAAATTGATTTATATGGGTATGCTATGTGTTTATGTTGTACCCTTGTGAATGAAATGTGTAATGACATGCTCGAGGATGTTATAGTTAGATTAATGAGTTAATATATGTTATTAATATATTATCCTCATGTGAAAATGTGGTTATTATACTCATTAGGTATAAATTGTCATGACATATGTTAAAGTATGTAGTTAAAATGGGTCCATATGGCATTCATAGCATGTTGGACATGATTGTTATTTGTAATGATTCATTACATTGCATATGCACGGAGACATCGCATGTTTAGGGTGTGAGTGCATTAAGACATCAAACACCATACTTGGTGGATAATTGGTGGACTCGAAAGATGTGGATCGAAGATCCCGTTGAGTCGCATGGTTACATGAAAGAAAATTGGCTTGGGGTAATGATTGATGGTTTACCTTACCTCCGATAACCCCTAATTACTATCCCTTAGACTATGCAATGTATGAACGAAATGAAAGGTATCTCTCCCTTGGGATAGTGTCAAAAGAAAGGGCAAGGAGGAAGTGAAATGAGTTGATGTAAATATGAGATGTATATGCACAAAAATGCTCCCCAATCGCAAGGAGACTTTCGTAGGTCATGTTTTACTTTGTGGTATTCCAAGGTCGATTCCACAGGGAAGGAAGTAAACCAATGTGAAGGTGATTTGGTGAAAATGAAAGTGTAAAATCATTGTGGTTGAAAGTTGTTTGGTGAAGTGTGCATTAATGAGAATGTAATGAGGGAACAAATGTAGGCAAACCCAAGAGGTCACTCCAATGGGGATACCATCTCAACTCCAAACCCTTCTCCGATAGAGCATGAATGAACGATTGATTCATGGGAAGCTAGGGATAAAATTGATGAGGATCTAAGCATAATCCGTGACAAGTCTATGGAATATCAAAGACTCACCAACTCATCCACTCTCAACCCGATCAAACTGAACCATGGAACTCATAAGAGATGAAAGGGAAAGAGTTGGAATGGTATACCCAAGTGGAGATTTCCCTTGGATTTACCAACTTAATGATTTAGCTACTCATGCTTGAAATGAAACCAACAATGTAATGAGAGTGAATGATAAACTATGAAGATTTAGAGTAACTAAGTGTAAGAAATTAAAGGCTAAAAGTGAAAAAAATTCAAACCCATTTTATTGTTAAGGAAAAATGAAAGACTTGGAGCATTAATGGTGAATCTTTAAATGAGCATTAAACCAACAAGAAACATAAATGAAAATGACATTAATGCTATTCAATGAAGTTCTAAAGATCCTTACAAGAAATTACACGACAATGTAAAGAAGAAAATGCAAAAAAATCAGTTTATCTCTTTAACAGCACTATTCATCATCCTCTACCCAGGGAACTCTGGTCTATATATAACTCCTCTCCTTCATGATGCTGAACCCCCTCTCATTTCCCTCCAAAACGTGCCTCTAGAGGTCTAGGGTAGCATAGGAAGTCCCTTCCATCCATAGGTAGCAGGTGGCATGGGTTGGACAAGGATGTGCAGAGCTTGTTTGCACACCCAGCTTCTTCCTCTCTCTCTTTCTTCATTTATCACCCAAGCTCCAAAACATCCAATCCATGGTGTGAAAGAGTTGAATAGTATTGTGGGCGTGTCAGGGGAGCAGGGGAGAGCTGATGGTGGGGTTTGCAAAGTGACAGAGCTTCAACTGTAGAGATTTGGAGAAAAAGTCGACAGACAGTACCGGTACTGCGTACCAGTACATCAAACTCCAGTAGCATTTGCGTACCGGTACCGTATCGGTAAGCTGTACCGGTATCGGTAAGCTGTACCGGTACGGTGTCTGCAGTTTCTATCATTTCAACAACCATTGAACTTTCCAATTCTCATTCTTTCATCCCCTTTTGTCTCCATCCTTGTTGAAGTGCCAAAGGGAGTCTTGCTTAACACCTTTTGATTGTAAATTCAAAATGTCATCATTAATAACTCAACATATGTAACACCCATCAATAGCATCATAAAAACCATTAATTAACAGATGGTTAGGACAATAATTATGCAATGTTTTGTGCTAATCAGGAAACAAAAAGTGAGTAGAAGATCCCTTGGGTGTAAGGCCCGATAGTTGGAGTACGCACTCCCTTGGTTCGATCCATAAAGTGTATAAGTGTACGTGGAACCTATGGTAGAAGTCCATAAAGTTTGTGTGGGTTGGTGACCCTTAGTGTAAGTCCATGAATACCCACCCCAAGAAAGACCCAGGAGTTGTAACGGTCATTCGAAGAGTAACATAGACGACAGATTCATACACATTGGTACTTGTATGTATTGAGGAGCTGGGAAGGGCTCGGGTTGAGTTGCATGAGTGAGTCTCATCTCATTTCATGGCATGACATAATAAATTCCAACATTGAATGCATATTCTTGCTTGGAATGTTACGGATTGTTAAATGTTACAAGTGAACACTTTATATGCTTCAAGGTGAGGAGTAGCCTCTGTAGGGGATACTCTATTGAGCGTGGCTCACCCTATACGGGTAAATATTTCAACTACA
Source organism: Ilex asprella (assembly GCA_023539305.1). Taxonomy (NCBI): domain Eukaryota; kingdom Viridiplantae; phylum Streptophyta; class Magnoliopsida; order Aquifoliales; family Aquifoliaceae; genus Ilex; species Ilex asprella. Next base: position 20,423,887 of record CM042184.1, read on the forward strand.
GGGTACACGCCAGTAGACAGCTCTCATCCGAGTCATCAAGGGTGAAGAAAAGTCGAGATGTGACTTTGTTTTGAGTTTTTGTAAAATATTTATGAAAACTTGGTTTTTGACATAGAAATTTATGTAAATGAATGTAATAGAACTTGTATGTATCAAATTTTATATAGCAAGTGATGTTAAACATGTATTGGATGAATATGGAAGGGTTTGGAATGGGTTTGAAATAAAAAATGGTTGAAACATGCAAAAATTAACGGAGTGTATCGGTACACTGCTGTCCAAAGAGTTAACCATATAGGTAAAGTTTCCAAAATTCTGAAATTTTAAAGGTGTTTTGCCATGCTTTCAGCGTAGTTTTTACTTCCCTCCAATGATATAAACGAACATTAAATGAAGTATATTGAGGCACATTAGACTTCGATTGGATTAAATGATTAAAGGAACACGGGTTACACGTGTAGGTTACAATCCCAGTTACAAGGATGCGATTAACGTGTTGTCGGGTTATGCGACATCCACGGGTATTTTTGCAGATTGATGGATTATCAACGGTTGATGAAGGACCACCGAATTTTGGGGCGTCACAGCTTGGTATTAGAGGCTAGGTATACGATTTACCTAGGGCTTGATGGGCATTGGGTCCAGACCATTGCATTCATTGTGCATTCATGTTATGTGTTTTATATGTCACATGATTATGTGCTATGTGTTATATGAATTATACATGGTGAAAATTATTCTAACCCTAGTGTTTAGAAAACATAACCTTGGGTTTAGAAAAAGGGATGAACGGTATAGTTCAAGGTGTAAATGCCTACTAGTGGGTGATATACGCTCTACTAGTGAGACAATGAGAAAATTCTCAAAGTTAAAATTTGATCCCTGTCTTGGAATACTATGTGAGGCTCTATTGTTATCTTACTTGTGTGTAGATGGAAAATAGAGGAAGGAGACACTGAGGCGGTGGCAGGAACAACCAACCACCACTGGCCTTTGATTACCAAGCTATTGTGGAGGCTATTGGTGATGCGGCTGCGACTATCGCACAGGCCAGTACTATAACCTCTATTATTGCACAGACTAGTGCAAATGTGTGCCACGGAGGCTCAAGTAACCTCCAGAAGTTCAAGGCACACCAACCTTCGACCTTCATGTAAGGAGCGGATCCGATGGTGGCTGACCATTAGTTCCGGTAAGTTGACAAGAACTTAGGGGCTATAAAAATCACCTCCGATGCCACTAAGATAATTCTAGCTACATTCCAGCTAGAGGAAGAATCCCAATTGTGGTAGGATTGGGTAAAGGCCTCAAGGAACTTGGAGGCAATGACTTGGGGAGAGTTCTAAGAGCTCTTTATGGACAAATATTTTTTGGCGTCTACCCGACAAGCTAAGGCTCGAGAGTTCCTAAATTTGTAATAAGGAACTATGACGGTGTTAGAATACATGGCTAAGTTCACGAAATTAGCCCATTTCGGTGATGACTATGTGGCCACAGATATGGCCAAGGTGAGAAAGTTTGAGGATGAGCTAAATTTGTCCATTTGGGGTAAAATTGTGGGTCTTCTTCTTCAAGACTTTGACTTGATGGTCGAGGCAAGTATGGTCATTGAGAGAGAGGTAGAGGACGTACGTAACATCCAGGAAACGGGTGCTAAAGACAAGAAGAAGGAGGGTCAATCCTCTTCTTTTAATACGGGGAAGAAGTAGAGGGGAAAACTTCAGGACCACCTACCAGGCAGATCAGAAGACTTGCTATGTTTTGTCACCAGTCGGGTCATATAAAGAAGGATTGTCCTCAACGGCAGGGAATTCAGAGCTATGGGACATGCCAGTCCCAGTTTTTGGTGGGGCAGCCACAGACAAAGTTTGTTCCTCCCTACCCCACCATAGGCTAGGGGAACTAATACCAGTTCTAGGGTGCCACACAAGCGTCAACCACTTTTCAAGTGAGGATTCTACGATCAAGTCAGATGGGCTAAAGCATGGGTCGAGGTCGAGGGCAAGATTCACAAGCTGGGACTACAGGGACCTAAGGGCGTGTCTACGCCATTACACCTCAGATTGAGCCAATGGATCCGTGAATCATTCATTCAGGGTACATTTTTACTCTCTCGCTTGTGGACAAGAGTATTATTTGACTCTAGTACATCTCGTTCTTTTATTGCTGCATCATGTTTGAAAGATTTTGGCTTAGAGGTTGACACTTTAGAAGAGCCATTGTATGTGAGTTCTTCCCTAAGAGCTAGGGTGATGATTTGATCACATATGTCGGGGTTATGAGTTAGAGATTCTAGGATTCTACTCACCATAGACCTTAGAGTCATGGACTAGTCGAAGTTCAATGTCATCCTTGCGATAGACTGGTTGACGACACACCGTGTTGTTATAGATTGTGATCGGAAGAGGGTCACTGCTTATACGCCAGATGGTGTTTGTTTCAAGTTCTAAGGAAAAAAACATGATACTTTACCTCAAGCAGTGTATAACTCCTGTTAGCACGGATAGTTGATGGGTTGGCTAGCAAGCCTTACCTTGGAGGACGAAGTAAGACAGGAGTTGGGTCAACCTCAGGCGGTTTGTGAGTATAAGGATGTTTTTTCGGATGAACTACCGGAATTACCTCCAAATAGGGATGTAGACTTCATCATTAAGTTATACCCCAGTACATCGCCTATTTCTATGACTCCACATAGGATGGCGTCTGCTTAGTTACAAGAACACAAGGTCTAATTGCAAGAATTGTTGGACAGGGGCTTTATAAGACCGAACACCTCATCTTGGGTCACTCCGGTGTTGTTTGCTAAGAAGAAGGACAAGACCATTCGACTATGCATAGACTATCGGCAGTTAAATAGGGTAACTAACAAGAATAGGTATCCTTTGTCACGAATTGATGATTTATTTGATCAACTGCGAGGAGCGCGAGTTTACTCCAAGATAGATCTTTGCATCGGTTACCATCAGTTGACGGTTAGGGAGGCCGATATCCCTAAGACAACGTTTAAGATGTGGTATGGGCATTTGAGTTTACCGTCATGCCTTTCGGATTGACAAATGCCTCGACGGCATTCATTGATCTCATGAACAGGGTATTCTAACCCAATCTAGATCAGTTCATCGTGGTCTTTGTTGATGACATCTTGATCTACTCCAAGTTTAAGGAGGAGCATGAGGGTCACTTAAGGATTGTTCTCCAGACCTTGAATGACCATCAGTTGTATGCCCAATTCAATAAGTGTGAATTTTGGCTTATAGAGATGAAATTTTTGGGACATATGGCGTCGGCTTCGGGTGTATCAATGGACCCAGAGAAGGTTGAGGCAATCATGAATTGAGAAAGGCCAAAGGTAGTCTTCGAGATACACAGTTTCTTGGGATTGACAGGGTATTATAGGAGGTTCATTGAGGACTTCTATCGATTAGCAGCACCTATGACGAGGTTGACTCGAAAAGAGGTCAAGTTTGAGTGGAATAATTTATGTGAGAAGGCATTCCAGGAGTTCAACATGAGGCTTACTTCAGCTCCTATTCAAATAGTTCCAGAGATTGGACAGAGGTACACAGTGTATTATGATGCCTCTAAGGACGGACTAGGATGCGTTCTGATGCAGTCCAGGAGGGTAGTGGCTTATGGTTCTCGACATTTAAAGAACCACGAGTAGAATTACTCCACACATAATATAGAGTTGGCGGCCATTGTCTTTTGTCTTAAAGGCTTGGCGCCACATTCTATACGGTGAGCTGTTCGAGGTGTTTTTGGACCACAAAAATCTGAAGTACATCTTTACCCTGTAGGACCTTAACATGAGGCAATCCAAGTGAATGGAATATCTGGAAGACTATGACTTCACGTTGCATTACTACCCCGGCAAGGCAAATATGGTGGCTGATGCACTCAGTCAGAAGTCACGGGAGTCTTGGCTAGTATGGATTTCTGGGAGTGACATATGCTTGAGACATTGGGGCAGTTTAGGCTATGTTATATGGGGCAGGTTCAAGGTACTTTGGGAAGTTTAGTAGCTACGCCTTCCTTATTGAACAAGGTGATGGAGTCCTAGAGGCAAGACCAAGAGAAAGTGTCCATTAAGGTTTGAGTACGATCGGATACGGGTGACGAGGGCTGGACCATTCATACTGATGATAGTCTTCAGTTTAGGGGAAGGATTGGGGTTGCCCAGTCTGCGGAGTTGAGAGAGGAGATCCTTAGGGAGTTCGATTGCTCCCGTTTTGCTATATATCCAGGTGGCACAAAAATGTATCATGATCTTCATCGCCAGTATTATTGGAGTGGAATGAAGAGACAAGTGGGTGACTTTGTCAGGAGATATCTCACATGTCAGCAGGTAAAGGCTTAGCACCAGAGACCAACAGACTTACTCCAGCATTTGGAGGTAGCTGAGTGGAAGTAGAAGTATGTCACGATGGATTTTGTGACACACTTGCCGCGAACATCGCGGGGACATGACATAGTATGGGTGATAGTTGATCGGCTTATAAAGTTGGCACATTTTTTTGGCATACAGATGACCTTCACGCTGGAGGAATTCTAAAAGTTGTATATATGAGAGATTGTCCAGTTGCATGGGGTGCTCGTATCTATAGGATCGGAACGGGATCCCAGATTTACGGCTCATTTTTGGTAGAGTTCCAGTTAGCCAAGGGGACAGAGTTGATGATGAGCACTGCTTTTAATCTCCAGACGGACGACCAATCAGAGATGACCATCCATACTTTAGAGGACATGCTAAGGGCATGCGTCCTAGATCTCAAGGGGAGCTGGGAAGAGCACATACCCTTGGCGGAGTTCACCTATAACAATAGTTATCAGACGAGTATACAACAATAGTCCTCGTCCACCTTCCATCCTGCACATCAATTCACAATTTAGTTTCTTTGATATACAAGACATCCTAATTATCACTTTAATCCAAAGTATGAGGCATGTGTAAAATTTAAATCAAAGATTTCATTCAACCTAATACTACTTTTCTAGTGGTAGTTCATAACCTACAACTTCCATGTAAGACCTAATTCCTAAGTTCTGATACTAAAATTTGTAACGAGCCAAAGTCCACCTTGGATGACATTATTATCTAAAACCATTCACATCATGAGAGCAACTAATAAATTCCATCAATAAAGAAAATGTCATTCATCATACATAATATCTACAACATCATCCCAAAAGAATATGTCAAATCATGGTCATTATATACAAAAGAATATGTCAAACTAAGACAATTACATCCCAAAGAGTCACACTTGTCATGCAGCGGAATAACAATAAATAATAGACATTACATTGACTCAAAATAAGCTTGCTAGTGTAGAACCTAAGAGCATATAGCTCTAGACATCCATCTCGGGATCCACATTCCCATCTATTGGAGCTTCCTAAGGTACCGACTCCTCAACTCTAAGCTCCTCCTCTAGGGTATAATCTGAAAAATAGGATGTTTGTAAGGGGTGAGCACTAAGCTTTATAGGAAAATCCTCTCAAACTCGAACAGGGTTTAGAAAACATATAAAATAAGTCGGTGTCATTTTACAAATATCATATATAACTTTTGAAAGAAAATCAAGACATTTTAATGGATCTCAACTTAGCATAAGAGCAATAATTAAATGAAAGAGTGAAACCGATTTCCAACAACAATAATACCAACGAGTTACCAATTCCACAACCACCATTTTCACCATAAACAATAACCACCATGGATCTCAATCCACCATTTGCACAATAAACAATAATCAACAATGTATATTTGTATCTCAGGTATGATGTATGATTCGCATGAATAAACACATCAAAAATATCTAGGCCCACACACACCCCCGAATCTTCTCAAGAATATACATTTTTAGGAAGGGCGTATGACAACTCATGGAAGTGATGACTCCAACCCAGGAATAGTATACTAACCCTTATCCTCGGCACTCATAAGTAAATAGTGGTATGGTCCTCACAAGGCACCAACCCCACTACGAGTGGTAGAAAAAATTCTAACTCGCACGAAGTAAAAAATGCATCTACCCACTCTACGATACCCATTCAATGGCTACCTATGGTCATCCAGACATCCATAAGAGATACGATTTCCAACAAATTTCTCAATTTTTCAAGGAAATACAAAATTCTCAATTTTCACATAGAGTATTACAATAAAACCATTTAAGAAAATATACAAGAGATCATCATAAATATCATTTTATTATTCAATATCAAACACTAGAGTTTTGAAATCAATAAAAAATAAAAATTAAGAGAAAAATCTATTTCTCTTCAAAACTAGGGTTTTGAGTCAAGAAAAAGAGATTTAATAGTTATCGCACCATAAATTTGTTTAAACATGGTAATATTTGCAAGAAGATCAAGAATCAAGGATATACTAACAATAATTAGGATTTAGAGTCAAAAAAATACATATAAATAAACCCTAGCCTCAATGTAAGAGAATATGAAGAAACCTCTACCTTGAACCAAAATCTCCAAGTAAAACCCAAGCTCTATAAACTTCCTTTCTCCCTTAATCTTCTCCTAGGGTTCTAAGAGGTTTGGGGTGAGAGTGGAGTGGTAGAATGGGATAAAATGGAAAGAAAATGGTGTTATAAGGCCAGTAAATCCCAAATTTCACTGTTCATAGGGCCAAAAATTATATTTTTCTCCGAAATTATAATTTTGCCACTAAGGATGTCCATTTTGATCTCCCTGACTACCTTAAGGTTTTTAAACATTGTGGATTAATTTTTGATGTTATTTTAACCTAAAAATATTTAGTTTTAAGATTTATTTTAATACCAAGTAATTTTTATCAAAATTTTTAAAATAATAGGTCTAGGTATATCTTTAATCGATTGACCCATCCGAGACCCAACGTACCACCATTTGTACTCTATTATTTTTTCATTTAAAAATTTTAATGGAAAGAATACATAACCCCAAATCTGGGCAACATTAATTAAAAAAATTATGATTTTAAGAAAGTGTACCGGTACACGATACCTACTGGACATCGACGTACCGGTACATGTACCGGTACCCTTTTCCCAGATTTGCATGTTTGCCCTGTTTTTCATTTCTAATTCATTTCAAACCCTTCCAAAACCAACTCAAACTTATACAACATACATTTGTACATCAAACATGGTTGGTACAAGTTCTATTACATGTGGAGGTTTACAATCCACCCCCTTGAAGAAAGTTTCATCCTCGAAACTTTTCTCACATAGTGAACAAATGAGGGTACTTCTTTCGCATCTCCAACTCTGGTTCCCAAGTAGCTTCCTTTACCCAATGATGATGCCACAAGACTTTCACCAGATGGATGACTTTATTGCGGAACACCTTCTCTTTGGAATCTAGGATCTTCACTGGTCGTTCTTAATATGTGAGTCCATCTTCAATTTCAACATCTTCCAAATCCACGACATGATTTATATCTGATTGACACTTTTTTAACATTGAAACATGAAACACATCATATACCCCTGACAACTGAGCTGGTAACGAAAGTTGATACGCCACTTTGCCCACCGCTTTGATCATTTCGAATGGTCTGATATACCTCAAAGCTAATTTTTCCTTCCTTCCAAATCTTAATACTCCCTTCTTGGGTGACACTTTGAGGAACACGTAATCCCCCTCCTGGAATTTCAATGGTCTTCGCCTTTAATCCGCATAGTTTTTCTATCTACTTTGTATCGAGCGCAGTCTGTCCCGGATAAGTTAAATTTTCTCCGTAGTCTCCCGAACAATTTCTGGCCCAAACAAGCTACTCTCTCCAGCTTCTAGCTGACAAGTTGGTGACCTACATGGTCTCACATACAATGCCTTATAAGGTGACATGCCAATGCTGAATTGAAAACTATTATTATATGCAAATTTCACCAACCAAAAATGGTCACTCCAGCTCCCCTTGAAGTCCAACACGCACGCTCATAACATATCTTTCAAAATTTATATCACCCTTTTGGATTGGCCATCTGTTTGAGGATGAAAGGTTGTGCTAAAGTGTAATTCTATTCCCATAGCTCGTTGTAGACTTTGCCAGAATTGAGCCACAAAACGAGAATACATCCCATACGATAGAGAGTTGAACTCTATGCAATCTAACAATCTCACGGATGTAAAGCTTGCTCAAGCTCTCTAAAGTGGAAGTGGTCATCATAGTGAAGAAATGAGCGGACTTGGTGAGTCTATCTACAATGACCCATACCGCATTATGCCCTCGGGAAGTCCGTGGAAGGCTAGACACGAAATCCATGATGATGTGATCCCACTTCCACTCTGGAATAGGCAAAGATTGTAGTAATCCTCTGGATTTTTTAAGCTTAATCTTCACCTGTTGGCACACTGTGCACTTGGTCACGTACTTAGCCACGTCTTGCTTCATCCTTTTCCACCAATATTGATGCTTCATGTCGCTATGCATCTTGGTTCTTCTCGGATGAATGAAAAATTTTGAACTTTGACACTCACCAAACACTTCTTCCCTTACTTGGTTATCTTCTGGTACACATAGTCTCCCAGGAAACTGTAACTCACCATTATATTTAGACCAATTCTCAATAATCTCATTCCTCTCCAATCTACCTTGAATAACTACCAACTCGGCATCTAACCATTGTAACTCCACAATCCTTTTTTAGAGAATTAGTTGAGCTACAAGATTAAATAAGCATGGTCTAGTCTCATGTCTATCCACCCGTAGATCAAACTCCTCCAAAACATCAATCATCTTCCACCTATTGACAGCAAGAACATTGATCTCCCCTCAAGACTTTTTGCTCAGTGCATCTGTTACTACATTCGTCTTCTGCGGATGGTAATTGAGTGAAAAATCGTAATCTTCTAGATATTCAATTCACCTTCTTTGTCGAAGAGTCAGGTCTTTCTGTGTGAAGATATACTTAAGACTCTTATGATCAGAAAACACTGGAAATTTTTCTCCATACAGGTAACAAATCCACAACATAAGAGCAAAAACCACAGCGGCAAGGTCTAAGTCATGAGTGGGATAGTTCTGCTCATGAACCTTTAGTTGTCTCGATCCATAAGCAACTACTTTGTCTCCCTACATGAGCACACATCCCAAGCTTCGGAATAAAGCATCGGTGTAAACATCGTATCCATCCCCACTGCTCAAAATAATGAGGACAAGAGTTGTTGTTAACCTTTTCTTCAAGGTGCGAAAAGCTAGTTCACACGCTTGGGTCCACAAGAATCGTTCCCCCCTCTTTGTAAGGCGAGTCATTGGCATCGCTAGCTTGGAGAACCCTTCCACAAACCTCCGGTAGTAGCCAGCTAAGTCCAAAAAACTACGTACTTCAGTCACATTCTTCGGTGGTTCTCATTTCATCATGGCTTCAATCTTTGTAGGATTAACAGCTATACCCTGTTCTGACACCACATGGCCAAGGAATTTCACTTCCTTCATCCAGAACTCACATTTACTCCTTTTAGCTTACAATTTATGCTCTCTCAATGTCTGTAGTACAATCGAGAGATGGCGTTCAAGTTCCCCCTATGTCCGTGAATAAATCAATATGTCATCAATAAACACCATAACAAATTGATCTAGATACGATCGGAATACCCTGTACATCAAATCCAAATAGGTTGTCGGAGCATTAGTCAATCCAAACGGCATTACAGTATATTCGAAAAGACCATACCTAGTACGAAAAGTTGTCTCAAGAAAATCCTCCTCCTTGATCCACAGTTGATGGTACCCTGTGCAAAGATCAATCTTGGAGTAATACTTAGAACTCCTCAATTGATCAAATAAATCATCAATTCGTAGTAATGGGTTTGTATTCTTCACTGTCACCTGATTCAACCTTTGATAATCCGTGCATAATCGAAGTGTTTCATCATGTTTCTTCACAAAGAGGACCGGAGCTACCTAAGGTGAAGTGCTTAGATGGATAAACCCAATATTCAAGAGATGATCCAACTGCTTCCTTAGCACCTTTAACTCCAAAGGTGTCATCCGATAGGTAGAAATGGATATGGGTTTGGTTCCCGGATATAGATCGATCGCAAACTCGATCTCTCTCTGAGGAGTAACCCGGGTAGTTAATCTGGGAAGACATCTGAACAATCTGATACTATCAACCCCATGTCCGGTTGGGATCTATCCCGATCATCTCCTATCAAGCTAGTTAAGAAACTCAACTGGCTCCTCGCCTTAGCTTTCAAGAATCTACTGTCCGTAGTAGGAAATGGATGGGAAGAATTTTGATCATTCATAAAACTGAAGACTACCCCTCCCAATAATTGAAATGAAATTCGTTTGCGAAAATAATTCTTTACCGCATGGAAGGTGGACAACAAGTTCATCACAAATATTATGGCATACCCCTTCATGTCTAATACAACTAAATCTATGATCAATTCTTGCTCCCCGATTCGAAGTACACAACCTCAACACACTCTTTTTGCATCTAACCGTTCTCCCGTAGGCATGTCAATACTAAAGGCATGTTCTAGCTTCTCAAATTCCTATCCCAAATTAAGAGCATATACAATGAATATGAATGAATGAGTCGCACCAAGATCAAATAAAATTCAGGCCCAAAAATTATAAAGAAGAATGATACATTCCACAATGGCATTGAAAACGTCTTCCTTCGGTTGGGTTAAAACAAAAACCTTCCCAGATTGGCGCCTCCTAGGGCTAGAGCACATAACGGTCTCTATTGTATTGGCTTCTAAAGTTGTGGCTTGTTTGCATTTACTTGTCTAGCTGCTTGATTGGTCTTTGTTGAAAATAATGGGCAGTTATTTTTTAAGTGCCCATAACCTCCACATGTGAAGCATTGATGGGGGTCAGTGCCTGCTCTCTCTGGTATGCCTCCAACTCCTCGAATTGGTTAAAGTCTCAGTCCAACCGCCTGATCTGGGCGATGGTATGGTATCACCCTCTGCACTCCACTACCGCTAGCACCCATCCGGATCGGACCTCCCCACATGAAGTTCGATTGCCGCTGGTTGTCCTCCGTGTCTCTTTCCATCAGTGAGGCTCTGTCAACAAGATCCACATAGTCCTGGATTTTGAGAGCCACAAGTTTCTCCCTGATGGTAGGCCTCAAGCCCTGCTCAAGCGTTTGGCCCTCTTGGCCTCTATAGATGTAAACTCCATTACATAGCAGGATAGCTCATCAAACTTCCTCTCATAATTTGTCACCGTCTTGCTGCCCTATCATAAAGCGAGAAAATTTGCACTTATCATGTCCCTGACAAATTCAAGAAAATACTTGTCTCAGAAGATATGATCAAACTCCTCCCAAGTGAGTGCATCTATGTTCCTCCTTCTCTTCACTGAGTCCCACCAATGATCTGTCTCTCCTTCAAGCAGATATGTAGCTAGGTCGACCCATAAATCTTCAGCTATTCCCATGCCATCACAAATTATTTTACCCGCCAAATCCATTTATCCGCATCCAAGGGGTTAGAACTTCCTTGAAAAGTAGGTGGGTGTTGACGTAAAAATTCTCGAAGAACTACCATCATTCGATTCTCGTCCTCGTTGCCCGGCTGATTGATTGAAAATAATGTCGTTCCCTACCTCTCAACACCACCCTCAAATGTGTATGGCTTATGTGTGAAGGGAGTGTCACTCTCCCTCGGGATGATACAAGAGATAGGAAACAACGGATGTGAATGGTGGGAAATGGATGAACAAAATATGTGTGAAATGAAATGTGTAATGTGCACAAAAGTGCTCCCCAATCGCAAGGAGTCTTTCGTTGTTGGTGTTTTACTTAGAAAGTATTCCAAGGTCGTCTCCTCGGGGAAGGAAAGGGAGTTTTGTGAAAGTGATTTTGCAAAAGTGAAAAGAAAGTGTAAAATCTTGTATTTGAGTTTTGTGTTTGGTTTGTAAATGAAAATGCAAGAAAACAAGTGTTGGCTAATCCAAAGAATTCATTCCAATGGGAATACCAAATCAACACAAAGCCTTCCTCCGATTGAGCATGAATGAACAATTGATTCGGGGGAAGCTAGGGATGAAATTGGTGAGTATCTAAGCATAACCCGTGACTAGGCCTACGGGATATCGAAGGCTCACCAACACTTCCACTCTCAACCCCATCAAATCGAACCATTTGACTCAAAAGGTAGGAATGGAGCAGAGTTGAAATGGAATCTCCAAGAAGAGGTCTTCCCTTGGATTAACCAACTTAAAATCTAGCTACTCATGATAAAATGAAAGACAAGCATAATATAAATGGACATAATGAAGAAATGAAGCATAGAACTTAACTAAATGCAAGAAAACATAAACTAAGAAGAAAAAAATTCAATATCCATTTTAAACTAAGAATTGAAGAAAATTTGAAAACATAAAGGGTGAAAGCTAAGAAACTAAACTAAACTTGCAAAGCAATGGAATTAAATGACATTGAAAATAAATAAGGAAGCTTACACAAGTCTTACAGCAATGAAAA
>CM042184.1:20441338-20474946 GCA_023539305.1 Ilex asprella
ATTTAAGCTATCAAAACATGCAACATTGAGAATTCAACATTATTCATAAAATAGGCTAACACTAAGTAATTAAATGCAAAAGTTGAGTTATAATGAATGTAATGAGGCCATGAAATGTGCAATATTATGTGCTCATCACCGGCACATGAGCTAATGGATTAATTCCCCCCATTGTGGTTGTTGTTTTCATTTTGGAGTAGCACCAGAGTGGTTAGCTCCCTTAGGCATTGATAAATGTCATTCATGGCATCTAGAGGTGGTGTTGGTGGTGGGTGTACATGGTCCCCACGTCCACGGCCACGGTCACGTCCACGTCCTCGTCCTCGTCCACCCTTCATCTTGCACATCAATTCAAAATTTAGTTTCCTTGATGTGCAAGACATCCTCGCTATCACTTTAATCCAAAGCATAAGGCTTGTGTAAAATTTAAATCAAAGATTTCATTCAACCTAATACTACTTCTCTAGTGGTAGTTCATAACCTACAGCTCCCATGTAAGACCTAATTCCTAAGCTCTGAAACTAAAATTTGTAATGCACCAAATTTCACCTTAGATGACATTACTATCTTAAACCATTCACATCATGAGAGCAACTAATAAATTTCATCAGTAAAGAAAATATCATTCATCATACATGATATCTATAACATCATCCCAAAATAATATGCTAAATCATTGTCATTATATACAAAAGAATATGTCAAACTATGACAATTACATCCAAAAGAGTCACACTTGTCATGCAGTGGAATAACAAAAAATAATAGACATTACATTGACACAAAATAAGCTTCCTAGTGTAGAACCTAAGAGCATATAGCTCTAGACATCAATCTCGGGATCCACATTCCCATCAATTGGAGCTTCCTAAGGTACCGACTCCTCAACTCTAAGCTCCTCCTCTAGGGTATAATATGAAAAATAGGATGTTTGTAAAAAGTGAGCACTAAGCTTTATAGGAAAATCCTCTCAAACTCAAACAAGGTTTAGAAAACATATAAAATAAGTCGGTGTCATTTTACAAATATCATATATAACTTTTGAAAGAAAACTAGGACATTTTAATGGATCTCAAGTTTGCATAAGAGCAATAATTAAATGAAAGAGTGAAACCGATTTCCAACTACAATAACACCAACGAGTTACCAATTCCACAATCACCATTTTCACTATAAACCATAACCACCATGGATCTCAATCCACCATTTGCACAATAAACAATAATCAACAATGTATATATGTATCTTAGGTATGATGCATGATTCGCATAAATAAACACATTAAAAATATCCTGGCCCATACACACACACCCAAATCCTCTCAAGGATATACAACTTTAGGAAGGGTATATACCAACTCATGGCAGAGATGAATACAACCCAAGAATAGTATACTAACCCTCATTCTCGGCACCCATGAGTGAATAGTAGTTTGGTCCACATAAGGCACCAACCCCCACTACAAGGAGTAGAAAAAATTCAAACCCGCACGGAGTTAGAAACGCATCTACTCACTCTATAATACCCGGTCAATGACCACCCATGGTCATCCAAACATCCATAAGAGATACAATTTTCAACAAATTTCTCAATTTTCCAAGGAAATACAAAATTCTCAATTTTCACATAGAGTATTACAATAGAACCATTAAGAAAATATGCAAGAGATCATCATAAATATCATTTTATTGTTCAATATCAACCACTAGAGTTTGAAATCAAGAACAAAGGAAAAATCAATAGAAAAATCCATTTCTCTTGAAGACTAGGGTTTAGAGTCAAGAAAAAGAGATTTAATGGTTATCCTACCATAGATTTATTTAAACATGGTAATGTTGGCAAAAAGATCAAGAATCAAGAATATACTAACAAATAATTAGGATTTAGAGTCAAAAGAATACATATAAGTAAACCCTAGCCTCAATGTAAGAGAATAGGAAGAAACCCTTACCTTAAACCAAATCTCCAAGTAAAATCCAAGTTCTATAGACCTCCTTCCTCCCTTTTCTTTCTCCCTTAACCTTCCCCTAGGGTTCTAAGAGGTTTAGGGTGAGAGTGGAGTGGTAGAATGGGAGAAAATGGTGTTATAAGGCTAGCAAATCCCGAATTTCACTGTTCATAGGGCCAAAAATTTTATTTTTCTCTGAAATTATAATTTTGCCACTAAGGATCTCCATGATTACATTAAGATTTTTTTATGTTCAAAATTTGTTTTTGATGTTATTTTAACCTAAAAACATTTAGTTTTATGATTTATCTTAATACTAAGTAATTTTTACCTGAATTTTTAAAATACGAGGTCTAGGTATATCTTTAATCAATTGACCCATCCGAGACCCAACATACTGCCATTTGTATTCAATTATTTTTTTTTCATTTATAATATTTAAAGGAAAGTATTCCAAGGTCGTCTCCTCAGGGAAGGAAAGGGAGTTTTGTGAAAGTGATTTTGCAAAAAGGTAAAGAAAATGTAAAATCTTTTGTTTATGTTTTGGGGTTGTGTTTGTAAATGAAAATGCAAGAAAATAAGTGTTGGCGAATCCAAAAGATTCATTCCAATGGGAATACCAAATCAACTCAAAGCCTTCCTCCTATTGAGCATGAATGAACGATTGATTTGGGGGAAGCTAGGGACGAGATTGGTGAGTATCTAAGCATAACTAGTGACTAGGCTTACGAGATATCAAAGACTCACCAACTCATCCACTCTCAACCCCGTCAAACCGATCCATTTGATGCAAAAGGGAGGAATGAAGAAGAGCTGAAATGGAATCCCCAAGAGGATGTCTTCCCTTGGATTAACCAACTTAAATCTTAACTACTCATATTAAAAGCAAGACATTCATAATGTAAAGAGACAAGGATGAAATGGAGATTAAAACTTAACTAAATGCAAGAAATCTTAAACTAAGAGGAGAAATCAACAATACCCATTTTAAACTAAGAATTGAAGAAAACTTGAAAACATAAATGGTGAAAGCTAGAACTTGGAACTAAACTTGCAATTGCTTGAAAGGAATGAGATTAAAGACAATAAATTAAACTTAGAAGATCCTTACAAGAGATTAACAAGCTTTCTACAACTTGAATGGAGAAGAAAATGCAAAAACGTCACTATTCATCTTCTTCCTCCTTGGAGCTAAACTAAAACTACTCCTAAGCTTAGGTAGCCAACTCTCTCCACCTACAATGCTGAATAAATGTTGTGTATATTGTTGGAGAGCCTTGAATTTCGTCCATGAGGGTCCTCTAATGTGTGTGATCTGATTTGAAGTGATTGGAAGGCTAGGACAAGCCTAGCCTGCATCTCCCAGCCAGCCCCTCTTCCCTCACATCCTCATTAATGCTCAAGCCGCCTAAATCATCCAAATGTGTAAGGGATGCCTTCTCTTGTGTAAGAAAATGTTGTGGGGGCAAGTGGGAGAAGTGTAGGTGGGACCCCCAAGCCTCAAAGTTGAGTTACAGGCTTTTTTTCGGCCAGAAGATTCGTGGTACCGGTACTAGGTACCGGTACTATTTTTCTACACTGGACCACCTTCGGTAGAAATGGCATAACTCTTGATCTAACCGTTGGATTGAGCTGAAATTTTGACACCATATAGAATACATCCAGATCTACAACTTTCAAGTTTTGAACATTTGCAGATTATGAGTAGATCATGGTCAAAATGGAGGACAACCGAGGCAGTGTTTCCCAGTGATGTGGCAGCTGATGCCTTTGTTCCAAAACACCAATACCTCCTTGATTTCTTCACTTTTAAGCCTCTAATTCTTCATGTATTGTGTCCATGCCATTACCACACATCTAACATAGTTGCAAGGTCCTAAAATCCAATATTTAAGCTATCAAAACATGCAACATCGAGAATTCAATATTATTCATAAAATAGGCTAACACTAAGTAATTAAATGCAAAAGTTGAGTTATAATGAATGTAATGAGGCCATGAAATGTGCAATATTATGTGCTCATCAGACACCTTGGTGCAATAGACCGAATCCCCATTTCCCACTGGCGTGCTACACTTTCCCCTCCCTCCGAAATTTAAAATGCCACAGATTGAGGCATTTGATGGGACAAAAGATCCCGTGGACCACCTTAACACTTACAAGAACTAGATGGAGCTGCGTGGATATCAGGATCCAGTGCGTTGTCGCGCCTTTGCCATTACATTGAAGGGGTCAACCTTAGCTTGGTTTAACAGGATCTGCCCAACCTCAATCTCCTCCATTAAGGAGCTTTTTGTATCCTTCGTGTCTCATTTCATAGGAGCTCGGACCTATAGAAAACCAAGCTATCACCTATTGAATGTGAAGCAACGACCCCTAGAGAACCTCAAATCTTATGTCCAAAGGTTCAATTCAGAGTCATTAAATGTTGATGTCCCAAATAAAAAGTTTGTCGTTATGGCCTTCATAACTGGTTTGGGAGTGCAATCCAAGGATTTGATGTTCTCAATATCAAAGAATCCTCAGGCAAGCACGGATGAGGTGCTGGCTAAGGCAGAAAAATACATCAACAGCGAGGAAACACTTCTCTTAAAGGTAGGGAGCTCGTACACATAAAAACAAAATGGGAAAGAAAAGAAAAAGAGGGACCGAAGTCCCAAAAGAGAAAGATGACGAGATAAGTCTCCAAGAAGAGACAGAGACTGCTTCCCAAAATAAAAGGGGAGACGCAGAGATCGTTTGGGTCCACCACAGCCCGAGTTGTAACCACGGTACACACCTCGACAGCTCCCTCCTCTCACTGCGGCAATATTACAGATCCTATATGAAGTGCAGAATGAAAAGTTCCTGAGGTGACCTCCTCGGATGAAAGCAGATCCAGCGAAAAGAGATCCCGCCAAGTATTGGGAGTACCATAGAGATCATGGTCACCACACTGATAACTACATCCAGTTGAAGAAAGAGATCGAGTTTCTGATCCAACGAAGTCATTTACGCCACTATGTAGCTCTGAGGATCAGAACTGAGCTCCATTACTGCCACCACCTCAACAGCAAGTCGCTACACAACATCAACAGCCTCTAAGGAAAATCAAAGTGATACCTAGAGGATTCGCAGGAGGTGGGGAGTCCAACACAACTAGAAAGGCACATCTACGAAGAATCAGAGCCGGCGAGACACTGGAGTACACATTGTGTCTGGGACACCTTGACTAAGCACAACCATCACCTTCTCAGACTTAGACTTGGAAGGTTGCCACTATCTCCATGATGAACCCTTGGTAGTGACGGTTGTCGTGGCTAATAGAACAGTTCATCTAGTCTTGACTGACAACGAAAGCTCTGCGAATATCATTTTTACTTCTGCATTTGCCAAAATGGGCATAGGTAGAGAAATTCTAGAGCTAGTAAGTGCTCACTTGTTGGGGTTTTTAGGGGAGAGAATATTACCCCTGAGATCAATCCAACTTGTGCATACTATAGGGGATCCACCCTGCCAAACCACCAAAACTGTGAGATTTCTAGTGGTTGATGCCTCTTTTGCGTACAACATGCTGCTCAGAAGACCCTCCATCAACATAATGAAGGCTATCCCCTCTGCTTATCACTTGGTTATGAAGTTCCCTACGGAAAATAGAGTTGGAGTGGTCCAAGGAGACTAGTGTGTGGCAAGGGAGTGCTACATGGTGTCCGCGAAGCACAAAGGGGTTGAAAGCATCCAATTGGATGAACTCGACATGAGGGACGAGCTAGACACAAGACCAATGCCATCGGTAGAGCTAGAGCCTGTACAACTTGACGAAGAGCCAGAGTATCTTGTTTACGTCAGGTCTAGGCTCAGCAGGGAAATTAAAGACCTTTTAATCCATTACCTGAAGTAGAACATGAGAGTATTTGCCTGAAAGCAAGAAGATATAGAAGGTATTGACCCCTCGGTTATTGCACAAAAGCTAAGTGTGAATCTAACTTGCAAGCTTGTTAAACAGAAACAGAGAAGTTTTGTCTCAGAATGCCAGAAGGCAATCAATGAGGAGGTCATCAAACTTCTCCATGCCGAAGCCATCAAGGAAGTAAACAACCTCACCTGGTTGGCAAATGTGGTTCTTGTCAGGAAGACCAATGGCAAATGGCATCTGTACATTGATTTCACCGACCTCAATCAAGCATGCCCTAAAGACAATTTCTCCTTGCCACGGATTGACCTAATAGTGGACGCTACAGCTGGGCATGAGCTCCTCAACTTCATAGACGCCTTCTTAGGTTACAATCAGATCATAATGGACCCTAGCGATCAAGAGAAGATCTCTTTTGTGACTGAACAGGGAACATATTGTTACCAAGTCATGCCTTTTGGGTTGAAGAATGCTAAAACCACATACTAACGCCTGGTGAATGAGATGTTTCAAAAGCAAATTGGGACATCTATGGAAGTCTACATTGATGATATGTTGGTAAAGTCACTAAAGGCAAAGCTCCACATCCAACACCTAGCAGAATCATTCCAGATCCTTAAGAAGTAAAAGATGAAACTCAACCCTGCAAAATGCGCCTTTGGAGTATCAGCAAGAAAATTCCTAGGCTTTATAGTCAACAGTAGAGGAATTAAAGTCAACCCAGAAAAGGCTAAAGCAGTACTCAATATGCAACCACCATCCAACAAAAGAGATATTTAACGTCTGACAGAGAGAATAGTTGCCTTGAGTCATTTCGTGTTTAGATCAAATGATAAATAGCAACCCTTCTTTCAAGTCTTAAAGAAGATATTCTAATGGGATTCACGATGTGAAGAGGTGTTCAAGGCCTTGAAGAACTATCTAAGCTCGCCTCTTATTCTAGTAAGCCCCTTTGAAGGGGAGGTACTTACTCTTTACCTAGATGTCTCAAACTTTTCAACCAGTACAACATTGGTAAGGGAGCAAGGTAGAGCTCAGCAACTAGTCTACTACTATAGCAGAGCTCTAAGGGGGGCAGATGAGAGATATCCTAAGTTGAAAAACCTTTTTTTAGCTCTTGTTACAAATGCTAGGAGACTTAGGCCCTATTTTCATGCTCATATTATCAAGGTCCCAACAGATCAACCGATGAATTAAGTGTTGAATAAACCAGAGTCTTCCGGGAGGCTGGTTAAGTGAGCTATAGAACTCAATGAGTTTGATATCAGATATAAGCCAAGAACTACCATCAAAGGACAAATTTTGGTAGATTTTATAGCAAAATTTACGATAGCTGCACCTATGGATATGAAGGCAACACAGCTAGTACCCAACCTCCCCACGTGGAAACTTTTTATAGATGGAGCTGTCAAAGCTCAAGGAAGCGGGGCAGGTCTAATTCTAACTTCTCCAGATGGGATAGATGTCAAATACGCCCTCAAGTTAGGGTTTAAGACTTCAAACAACGAGGCAAAATATGAAGCTATCATTATAGGACTTAACCTTGCTCACTCGATGTAGGCAAAACAGTTGGAGGTTTGTAGTGATTCCCAGCTAGTAGTAAAGTAGATAAAAGAGTCCTACGAGGCTAAGGGTGAGAAAATGACCCTTTACCTCAGGAGGGTACAAGAATTAATCAAGAAGTTTGTGCAAGTTAAGATAAGACACGTTCCCAAATATGATAATTCACGAGCAGATGCTTTGGCGGGACTTGCAACTACCTCGCACGAGAACTTGGATAGGTTGATACCAGTGGAACATCTAGCGAATCCATCTGTTAGTACTGAAGAGGAAGAAGTGCTCCCTGTTTTGACCCAGCTAAGCTGCATTGATCCCATCATAGGGTATCTGCAGAATGGAATCCTACCAGAAGATCCCAAAGAAGCTATAATGCTAAGAACCAGGTCAGCTAAATTTTCTATCTTACAGGAAAATTTGTATAAGCGAGGTTTTTCAACACCTATCCTTAAATGCATAAAGGATAAAGACGCCAACTACATACTGAGAGAAATCCATGAAGGAATCTGTGGTAATCACATCAGAGCTCGGGCTTTGGCAGGAAAGGCACTAAGGCAAGGATACTACTGCCCCACTTGCTCAAAGATGCTGCAGATCTAGTCAAGAAATACAAGGTCTGTCAAGTTCATGCCAACATTCCCCATTCTCCACCAGAACTTTTGTCTTCAGTGGTGAACCCTTAGCCCTTTCAGCAATGGGTTTTGGACATACTTGGATCCCTTTCTACTGGCATTGGACAGTGCAAATTTGCCATCATTGGAGTGGAGCCCTTGGCAATGATCACAGGACAAAAGGTTCAGAACTTCATGTGGAAGTCAAAAATTTGCAGGTTTGGGATTCCTAGAGCAATAGTCTCTAACAACGGGAAGTAATTCGATAACCATAAGTTCAAGAGATTTTGCGTCGAACTCAGAATAAAAAATTACTTTTCAACTCTAGCTCATCCACAGTCTAACGGACAAGTAGAGGTCATAATCAGAACCATCAAGGCAGCTCTGGATACCAAGCTTGAAGCTCTGAAAGGAAAATGGGTGGAGCATATCCTAGAAGTATTATGGGCTTATAGGACAACAGCCAGATCGGCAACCCAGGAAACACCATTTACCTTGGCATTCGGAACTAAGGCAGTGGCACCTATAGAAATTAAAATCCCATCTCCCAAGGCTGAGTTCATAGAACTTGAGCACAACAACGAGTCACTTCTGCTAAACCTTGATCCCTTGGATGAAAAGAGAGACAGAGCTCTTTGGCACATCCAGAGCTACCAGAGGAAGACAACAAGGTACTACGACAGAAGGGTTAGGCACAGGAGTTTCAAGGTTGGGGATCTAGTACTCAAGAAGCTCCTACTTGCAAGAAAAGACCCCTCTCATGGGAAATTAGGCCCTAAGTGGGAAGACCTTTTCATCATCTCCACTGTAATAAGACCTGCGAATTACGAATTGTAGACCGAAGAAGGAAAAATCCTACCTCATTTTTAGAATGCAGATAATCTCAAAAGATTTTTTCACTGAGTTTCTTTTGTAAGAGAATTGTTATCAATAGAATAACGAGTTTTTCATTTATTTCAACAAGATTTTTCTAAGTAGCCAAGTAGCTACCGACGAGCTCAACAGCTCAGAAAGTTTCTAAGTAGCTAAGAAGCTACCAATGAGGCCCATAGCTCAAAGCACCACGATATGGCTAGAAAGCTAATGATGGACTTTTCAGTTCATAAACTGAGCCACGTAGCTCAAGATGAACTCCTACATTCATAAAACGAGGAGGAACCATGTAGCTCAAGATGAACTCCTACGTTCATAAAATGAGGAGGAACCATATAGCTCAAGATGAACTTCTACGTTCATAAAACGAGGAGGAGCCACATAGCTCAGGATGAACTCTTACAAGCCTAGCAGCTCACAAAGAACTCCTAAGCTCATAAAACAAATAGGAACCATGTAGCTCAGGAGAAACTCCTAAGTTCATAAAATGCAGATGAGCCATGTAGCTCGGGATGCACTCATAAGTTTATATAAACGAGCCCAGCAGCTCACGACGAACTTTACATTCCATACAAATGAGCCCCGCAACTCACGATAAACACCTCGATTCGCAAAAATCAAAGCGAACACTTAGGTGCAAGATAAGCCCTAGTAGAACTAAGATAAACCAAGCAGCTTATAGACATACAACAAAGTAAGAGAGAAACTTGTTAAAATCCAATGTTCATAAACATAGGCAAGCATCCAAAAGAAAAGACATAAAGTTTGTTACGACAAAATTGTTAAAAAGGGAAAGCTTCTAGTTTTTCTCAAGTCGCATCTTCAATTCAAGGACTTCCTCCTTCATGCGTGCGTTCTCCTCCTATAGATCATCTCTTTCTTTCTCCGTCTTTACAAGTGTATGAAGAAGCTTATTCCCGACAAAGGATAGCAAAACTACCCCAAAAGAGGACTCACCCGAAGCAGAGGAGTCGTTAGATCCGTCTTTCCGGCGTTTTCTTGAAGATCCTCTAACATCTTCATCGGACTCAGGAATGGCGAAAATGGGAGAGTCTGAAAACAAAACAAAATCCATGACAGCTACTGCGATATTGAATAAGAAGAGGTTGCCCGATGTCATCAGCTCAGGGAAAGACATAGGCTTAGTCTGGGTTATCTCCCCAACTCTTATTGATTCCAACGGATCAAGATCAGGAGCATCTATGTAACAACAACACGATGAAAGCAAGTCATCAAGGACCTAGAAGAAAAAGAAAACACTTAACACACTTACTAGTGTAGAAGAAACTTCCCCAAGATCTAATGACTCTACAATCTC
Source organism: Ilex asprella (assembly GCA_023539305.1). Classification (NCBI taxonomy): domain Eukaryota; kingdom Viridiplantae; phylum Streptophyta; class Magnoliopsida; order Aquifoliales; family Aquifoliaceae; genus Ilex; species Ilex asprella. Next base: position 20,451,539 of record CM042184.1, read on the forward strand.
GATAATGCAGCTCAGACTATCTCCAAGAATCTTCGGAAGCAAAGAAAAAGAACTTAGCCCACCCTTTAGGTGGAAAAGGAAGGTCATAGACCAAGGGGCGCAAGGGAGAACACCTCTACTGGAAACAACTGAAGTAGGGGACCTTGTCATCCTCTAGCTCATAAAAGTGAAGGAATTCAGTGACAGTGGGGAACTCCTTATTGCCCTGTAGTCTCTAAAAGATAAAAAATTTGATCAAGGCACTCCATCCCTTGGGAGAAAGGCGAGAAGGGCACAACCCGCAATAGGCCAGAATGTATCTAACAGAAGGGTGGGAAACCGAAGACCCATCTCCAGGGCACCTTCTAAGAAACAGACTTCCCATTGAGAAAGATAGTTGCAAGGCTCATCTGAAGTAGGAATTCTCAAAGGTAAGTTTAAATAGGGGAAAATCGCTTTTTATCACACCTAGGTCTGAAGATGTCACCACTGGGGGAAATAACTAATTACACTACCACTCCCAATTGATTCCTGAGGAAGTTTGTTCCTTGAACAAGGAAGAAAGGGGGCAGCCATAAGAATTTTGAAAAGAAAAGAAAGACAAAGAACAAGAACTCTTCAAGGATCAAGAAAATTCCCAAGGTTCAAAAAGAGAAGATTCCTGGAAATTGTGAAAAGCCCAAGGAAACCCTAGGTTTTAAAGAGCCAAGAAGCACGTGGAAAGAAAAGTCGGTGACCCCTTAGAGTTTCCAAATTAGAATGCAATGACAATTTTAGAAAGCAAAAGGTGGTGAGCAATAAATCTCACCATCCGCTGCACCCTCAAGGACACCAAAGGCACGATCACCAATAATCGTTCGTACAGAGCCGACGTACAAAGGAGCTCGAAAAGGCCTTCTATCTTTGGTTGACCCAACAAAGAAAACTTCCTAAGTAGCTTAGATATTTCCCTGACACTCCTCATCCATCTTAAGCATCTTCAACACTTAGTGTGCCAGGAGGACCTAACTTCAAGACCATATCGAGAAAAATCACAATGGAGCTCTGCAGATCAGGTTCAACTAACTCATAGAGACAAGATAATTTTGGGGAAAATGCCTCTACCAATATTGGCCACCTTTATCCTTGGGTGCATGGTCCTCTTGCTATCTTTCCTTAAGAAGACTTCTCAGATTTCTTTGGGCTGAGGTTAGCTCGTATGGATACATGGACCTCCTAATATATATCCTCGAGGCTAGAAAGGAGCTGGTATTTCTAAGGCTCATCTTCCACCAAAGTTCTCATATACAGCAGCATAGAGTACATAGTGACAACGGGAGGAGGCCTCAGCTTCAAGTTGCTTACTCTCTTTGTCAAATCCAACAAACCTCTAGTCACTGTCAAGTATACTTCAAGAGGAGCCAAATATTCCTTGCATCACAAAACCCTCAAACTCAAAAAATTTGCTTCAAAAAGAATGAAAGTACTTCTCGAAGCATGGGGCAAGGGGAATACCAAGCAAGATCAAAGCAACGAACATAATGCAGCAGGAGCAGTAATTCAGAAAAAGATAAATTGGGTCTAGCATTCACATCAAGAAAATAGTACAGACTTACATTCACTTTCAAAAAAAAAAAAACAACAACAGTAAGAAAAGAAGACCCTAAGTCTAGTCTAGGGATTTGGTGGAACAGAAGGAAGAGAGCTTGTTAGCTCTGCGCCTGGAACTTCTAGAAGTTCAGCAAGAATAGTCTCTGGAAAATTGGAAGGAAAAATCTCTGGAAGAGCGCTCGACAGTTGGACAACCAAAGTCCCTGGAAGTCTGAGAACAGGTGAAGGGGTTAGGACCTCAACTTCAGCAAGGGCTCTTTCAACCAAGTCAGTAGTAAAAGGAGTAGCATCTGGGGCGAAAGAGGAGGAAGCAAGGAGCACAGTAGAAGTAGAGTCATCTAAAGAGGTAAGAGAGTTCTGAGCCTGGACCTCGGCAATTGGAAAAGGCACCTCAGAGCCCTCGAGAGCAGAAGGGTCTATGGCACCGTCTTTATCCTCTGTATTAGGCACCTCGACCTTCTTCTCAGAGGGGACCGCAAGGTCAAAGTCCAGGCTAGGAAATGCTACTTCAATTGTCTCCTTGAAAGTAATCTATCCCTTAGCCCAGCGGGTGATGACCTGGTCTTTCAATTGGGAAATTAACTCATCTTTTTTCCCAAGAAAGCCCCGAAGAGCATCATTCGCCTCTGTCAACACATCATATTCCCTTCTTAGCCCATTAGCCGAACTCAAGACTGCAAAGGTCTTCTGATTAGCCTTGATCTGCGCAGTCAGTCTTCAATTTGAGGTCCTCTTTGGTCTTCTTGAGCTCCTCTGCTTTGGCTTAGTCCTCCTTGACGATCTTATCTTTCTCAATCTCTAAACTCTTGATGGTAGAAGACTGTCTCTCCACCTAAGCTTGTAAATCTCGAACCTGGGTCTCAAGATTATTATTGGCAAAGGAAAACTCGATGGATTTGGTTTTGAAAGCCTTTGATGCCTTGGCAGAACTCTCCAAAGTGCGAATTTGGCTCACAAGACCCTTTGCATGAATAGCCAGCTGGGAAAAGATAAAACCAAAAATGAAGGTCAGCAAACGATGGCAACATAAGGGTAAAATGGGATACATAAAAGATAAAGAACTTACCGTAGTAGCCCCATACAATATAGAGTTGGCCGAGAACTCAAGGGGCATCATTGCAGCCCTTAGCACGTAAGAGTAAGGAATGATAGAGCCAATAGCTTTAGAAGCAAGCCCCACATCATCGAGAAGAGAATCCTTTCCCTTCTCCGTTTTGAAAGGCTTCCTTTTCCCAGAACGGGAGCCCAGTGAGAAAGACAGAGGCTGTCTCTCAATTGGCCTAGGAGTACTAATAGAAGAAAGAGCAGCAGAGACTGACTCCAAAGCTTCTTCTACCTCAGTGGAAGAAGGTGGGCTCGAACCTAGCTCTATCATCCCTGTAGAAGCGGGGGCAATCCTTAAGGGAGAGAGGCCTTCTATAACCTTTGAAGGACTTGGTGGTAGGACAAGAGCCTCTCGGGACGAAGTGGGCAGTATAAAGGACGCTCTTGGCCTCAGCACCTTAGCTCGGGTAACTACTCCGGTGCTAGAACTGACATGAGCTTTACGTTTGCGCCCACCACTACCCTTTAATAACAGTGTAACCTTAACCTGAAGTTCCTCTAGGGCAGGCTCCATTGAGGATAAACCTGGAAAACTCAATGGAAGTAAGCTGAAATATGAGAGTAGGAGAACTAAGGATGAGGGAATTAATGAAGAGGGCATTACCTTCTGCCTTGTCAGCTCTGACAATAAAGATAGAAGATAGGGCTTCTATCGTTACCGTGGTAAGGCTGAATCCTTGCCTTGCAAGAACCCAAGGCCAGATGAGCTCAGAGTATTTCTCTGGATCATACTTCTCCAACTTTAGTAGCACCCACTAATCCTCGGGACTGAGCCCAGGTTGAACACCTAAGAAACAATATAAGCAGAACAAAGTTAATAAGGCAAACCACCAAATTCGATCTAGTGAGCTTAGGTAAAGACTCACCTAGGTTATCAGGGGCAGACCAGACCCTAGGAGTTGGAAGAGTGTCTATTTTATCTGCTGGGTTATACTCACACCGTGAGCCCTCTACGAAAAATAAGAAATTTTTTTAACATTTGTGGGAGCTTAGGAGATCAGAGATAATCAATTTGGAATTAGGTCATTTGGAAATGTACAAAAAACCTTCAGAAGAATTGTGCTTGACAATAAAAAAGTTCATGCATAAGGAAAATGTGGGGACCTCTAGCTTATGTTTCTTGAAGAAAACAAGGAGACCCACCAAAATGCCCTAGAAGTTAGGAGAAAGTTAGGTAGGATAGACATTGAAGTGCTGCAAAACACTCTTAATAAAGGGATGGATAGGAAAATGAAGGTCATTCTCAAATGCAGTTCCAAAAAAGCAGACCTTCTTATGAATATGGAAATATACGAGGTAAATTCATCAAGTCAATAGGTCTGGACACCATGAGGAAAATTGCAACGAGCACTGAAGATCTTCATAAGAGGGGGAATGACCTCACTAGCACCCACGAGTTCAGCAGTTCTGAAGGCACCCCCTAAGCCAGTAACGCTAACAAAAACTCCCACACCACTCACCTTGTTTTTATCTTTGCTGGGCTTGGTGGGCACTATAAAGGTGGTTGAGGGAGGCTCCTCAACATTTACCTCAGCATCGACAGAGTCGATGCCTGGAAAATTATCAATTTCATCTCTTGTCTCTCCTAAGTCGACATCATCCTTGATAGACCTATCTTCCAAGAGGGAAACAGAGGAAGAAGTGCCTTCAGAGGAGGCAAACATGATTGAACAAGAGAAAGGGAGATCAAAAGAGTGACAGAGAGAAGGAACACCGGTTAAGCAGTCCCTGATAACCCTAGGGTCAGCACAGTAGTTTTCAACACCAAGAAATCGCACGATTGAACCCCAGTCCACAAAGAAAGGAATAGGAGACAAACAATAGTCTCGGTTCTAGAAATAAAAGAACCGAAAAGCCCAGAAATGCATTAACCACCTCAAACTCTAGGGATCCAGAATGAGTAAAGAGGAAGAGAGGGCAAAAAACATACCTAGTTTAGAATGAACAACGAACCATAGCCTAGAGTGGAATCTAGGAGAAGGAGCAGTGCGAAACATTAAGCCAGGAAGCCAAGAATTGGAGAAGAAAAGGGCAGAACTGGAAGCTGAACAGTGGAAGAAGGCAGTTCTAGTAGTCGTTTGGGCATTTATCACTTGTAGGACGTGAGTTGAGACGTGTACGGGAATCGAGAAAACCATGATTACTGAAAACCGTTAAAAGATAACTCCCACGTGCTAGTCAAGGCCCGTCATGTGCTGGCCCAACTCATTTTTAAACAACTCAGCCCTTATCAAAGCTGGGGGCAATTGATGATATCCAGAAAGAGCTCGAACTAAATATTAGGTCAGGATCTGAACTCAGATCAGGAGGTCAGACAAGACCTACAGAGCTCAAAAGACCAAAACTAGAGCTTCCCTAGGCGAGGCAATAGCAGAAATGATACAGAACAGTTGAATGACAGCAGAAGCCTTTGAAGCAATAGAAAGTAAGAGTCAAGAAATAAAACTCTCAACTAACCAAAATTTACTCCTAAGATCAAGGAGGATTCCACGCATGATAGACAAGGATATTGACAAAGATCCCATTGAACAAGAAACAGTTCTATAAATATTGTATGACACCTCAATGGTAAAAAAAAAGAACCCTAGTTACCCTCAGAGGGTGTTATGAAACATTTAAGCCACAAATAAAAGAAAAAGGAGCAAGAGCCTCTATTAAAGAATAGACTAGTCGAGCTCTATAGCCGATGAACCACTATACTTTTCCTATGCAAATCTCCCTAATCCCCTGAATACTCCATCCCATTCGTTATGAGCCTTGTAGCTCAGATACACCTTTGACCTCCTACACGTATTCTACTCATACCTGTTCATTTATATCATCAAATAATTAATGTTATCATATTTTATGCAATAGTGTGTGTATTTGTGTGTGAGAGAATATTTTGCTTTTGAATTTACGGTTTGCAAGAGATAATGATATGATTACATATGACTCCGAAGAATGAATTGTATTAGGATTTAAGAGTTAGAGTCAATTATAATTTAAAAATAACTAAATACACTGGTAGTCCATAAAACATAATTTTATCTCACTTTTTTCTCTCAATTTATGATTATATTATTTTAGTCCTTAAAATCCTTAATTTGTTTTTAAATCATTTAGTTACTAATTTTTATCCAAATAATTAACCACAAGAGTTGTGTGTACTACATGTCCACTTTCTTTAATTGTTTGGATAGAAATTAGCCATCAAATCCTTTACAAACTAATCAAGAATTTCCTTTGACAAAATAATACAATTAGAATTTAGGAATCAAAATAAAAAAAATTATAATTGACTCTAATTAGAATACAATTAATGAACTATTCCCCTATTAAAAAAAATTGCAGGACGGCTTTGAAAATACTTAGTTGGATTCATTTGAATTCCTTCCTTCTACTGTTTGATGCCTAAAATCTTCCGGGCGTTACAAAATATGAACAAGAAGGCGCCTTTTGAACTTCTACCCCACGTCGGCCCAAAAAAAAAAAAATTCCTTCCACACAAACGCACTTGACATTCTCTTTATGGCACACAACCCATGCACAGAATCAGCGATATAACACTGTCAATTGAAAGGCTACTTTAGTAATTAAATATTCAATAATCAATCTCACGTTGTCAAATTCTCATTCAACGCCCTCATTCTCCCTCCACCCTTCCGCCTTTGACTCTCCTTCTCTCTCCCTCTCTGTCTCTCACACACAAACACGCACAAAATTCCTCTCAATGCCTCGACAAATGGTACCTCTACATTCCTCTTGCTGTAATTTTATTCCAGTTAAGGCCCTGGAGAGAATTCTGTGATCATCATTGCTATCTTCCACAGTTACAGTGTCTACAGTTCGCACAATTCACAGAGAGACAGACATACACACAAGTCGGATACATGATCATCGACACGGCGCTAGAATTTCTGGTTCCGTCATGGTGGGAGGTCCAAGTCACCATCGCCGCCTCACTCTTCGTCATCGCCGCCTACTGGTTCTTCACATACGACGTCATAGTTGATCGGCCCGTGCATGATCATTCGGAGGATCCCGTGACCGGGGATATAATGGATAAGTACAAGGTCATTTCAGTTATTTTACTACTTTCTTCCGTCCTTGATTGGTGTTGTGCAGGTCGAATTTTGAATTATGAGCCATGCCGTTGGTGATAAAGTCGCCGCTTTCTTGATTCTTACTGGTGTTTGATGTTGAAATTTTTGAACCGGGAAATTAACTGATTTGGTGAATTCAGTGACTCGTTTAATCACAAAATTGTACTTTTTTAGTTTGTTATGTTCTTTTATATTTTCATTTTTCTTCTAATCTTCCCTAGAACCTAAACAACAGAAAATGATTTTTGTAACAATTTTTTTTCTTTCCCCAACTAAATCCTAGTACTGTACAGGGCAAAATGCCACATCAAGTGCAATTTGGCCATTGGGATTCATTTTGATATCTAATTACACCCTAAAATTTGCTTTTGTTGATATGCATATATCAATTCATAATGTTAACATTACGTTAGATATTATTCAGTTACATTAAATTAACATTTAATATAAGACGCATAGATGTTCAACTCGACATCTATACATAAGCTACCCCATTGCCAATAGCATTTCAGGGAATAGAATTGGTGGCCAACAATATGCCACAAATGTGCTTGCAGACGTGTTGTTCTATGATTTTGAATTTGTACTACTTGATGATTTTATTCAGATGAGGTTATTCTGTTTACCTTGTTATGCATATTTACATCCTGAAAAAAATGTTGTGTCTATACTCTTGAAGATTGGTATTACTTTTGCATCAGAATGGAGTTTCACTTTTTATTAGTTTCCTGTTGTAATTTCCCACTTGCTTGACGTGCAGTTCTGAACTTATTTTGTAGATAGGCCAACTGAAAGGAGACTCTCAGACCAATTCTGCATATATAACCAAGGTATTTCGAATTCTGTGAGAGGCACACTATCTCCTTGGCAGTGTAGTGTGCTGCTTCTTTGATTTTGATAATGGTTGAAAGGTGTGTTAGTGGTGCATAAAAAGTTTATGGTGCATTCGAAAATTTCATTTAGCCATTTTTTGCTATTCATTTTAGAACAAGTTATAGCATTTGATCTGTGTTTCAGGTGGAACTGTTGGCAGCTAAGAATCTTATTGGTGCTAATCTTAATGGCACTTCAGATCCTTATGCGATCATCACTTGCGGTGCAGAAAAGCGTTTCAGGTGAATGAGTATTTTGATTCCCCTAAATGCCATTGAACCGATTGTACTCTATTGTGTGGTTCTTCATGTGTAGCTCGTTTTTTTACAGTTCAATGAACATCCTTCATAGTACACTTGGAGACTTCAACTGTGAGAGAGAGAGAGAGAGAGAGAAGATTAGTGAGGAATCAGCAAGAGCACAATAAGGACAATTGATTGACAAGAAGCCAGGTGGGTTAGGTTGATGAGAAGCTCAATTGGAAAATTCATGGGGCAAGTACTACTAAATGCAATAATGCCAATAAGTTCATTAACCCACGACCAATAATTTGGAGGGAAAATAATGGACAAGCACCACTAAACACGGGAAAGGCAACAAACTAACAAGTCACATTATTAGGAAAGTATTAATAGCTTCTTCTAGTTCCATAAGCATTTCCCATTTTTTATACCCATAATTCACCTCTTTAGAATACCGGCCTTGGCTTAGCCGTTGTAAACTGGACATATTGGGATAGAGTCATAAAAAGTAGTCTGTCAACGCATGTGGGGGCAAGATTGTGTACCATTTTCAAAACTTTGATCAAAGGAAGAAGAGTGAAAGGAGAAAGAGAAATATTATTATTGCTAGACAAGTCTGTAATACAACTTAACCTAAAATATACAATGTAGACCTTTATATAGAAGGACAACAAAGAATAAAGTAAATGCCGAACTACTCTTAATGTTAATACTCTAACACCTTCTCAAACTCATGATACTGTGGAAAACATCAAGAGTTTGCGAATAAAAATCAAAAGCGTGCTATGGTGTGAAATTTTGTAAAAAAATCCGTTATTTGCATTGTGGAATAAAGAGAGGGGAGAGTAATAGTGCTGAGCTGAATGTGGTGGCGCACAAAGTGGCAATTAATCTTAATGGGCTTTATGCACTTATGGAAGATTGAGTTGTGAGTAATCTGTATAGCACTTGTGTTGTCGCAGTACATAGGAGTAGGAGAAGATAGAGAAATGCCAAGCTCATTAAGTAGCCATCGTAACCGTCTATCTCAGTTGTGGTACATGTCATAGCACGACACTCAACTTCAGCAGAAGAACAAGCAATAACAGTTTGTTTCTTGCTTTTCTAAGAAATAAGAGAATCTCTAAGAAAAAAAGGGAAAACATGTGATGGACTTGTGATCCATAGAGTCACCAACCCAGTCACCAGCTTAGTTAGTATCTGAGTAACCCCTGAGTTCCATAGAGGATGAGTGAGAAAATAGTAAACTCTGATATAACATACCACGAAGATACCGAAGAATGCGGAGAACAATAGTCTGGTGAATAGTGGTATGTGAAGCAATAAACTGACTCACAAAATGAACTGCAGAAGAGATATCTGTGTAAGTAACCATAAGACATACTAGACTCCCAATAATCGTACGATAGAGGGTAGGATCAGACAAACGAGTACCATCGGAGGAAGAATACTGAACATTGAGCTTTAAGAATGTCTCAGCTATCCGATTATTTGATAAACGAGCTTGTTGAATTATATCCAATGCATACTTGGATTGAAAATAAAATAACCTTTGAGAGAAGAAGCAACCTCAATCCCCAAGAAATATCGAAGCTTGCCTAAAGCTTTCACATATATATGTCTGTCATATATATATATCTGCCAAATATATATATCTGCCAAATATCAATGTAATGTGTTATGTTATATTTGGGTTGTGTTATTTCAAGTTTGTTTTATTATGTCATGTGATTTTGGCATTGTGTTATCTTTTTGTTTTGTTTGTGTCATTTTTGTGTAATTTGCAAACTGACAAATGAAGAACGTGGACTCCTTTTTTTTTTTTCAACCAAATCCAACACATATAGGTCCAACATAATTAAGAATTTTACTTAATCCAAACCCCTATAAAATCTTATAAAATACAATTTAGTTATATCTATAAATAAAAACAAATCAATTGGAAGGGTTTTCATGTCAAAATCAGGATGTACATGTTTGACATTAATTCGAGCCATTTGACTTAATTATTCATGTCATTTTTAGAATTGTGTCATTTTTAGTTCTCTGTCATGTTTGATTTTTGTAAAAACTTGACACCCTTTTATCAATTTTTGTGGCACATGGATGTGTAATGAATACTTGGTACACTTGCTCCAAAATTTAGTGTAGTGGAGTTTTGGCTCTTTTAGATCGCTTAGCTTTAGGACCTAATATGCTAGCTTAGCTGCTAAGTCAGTTTTCAATTTAGAATAAAAGAAATGGGTTAATAACCCACCATTTGTAAAAATTTACTATTTATTCCATTACTTTTGGATTTTGTTAGGTATATTTTGACATGGTAGGAACATATTTGTATTTATTTCTATGACTGTGTGGTCTCTTGGTATCTATGATGTATCTCTTCCTTGCTTGTCTAAATTTCTATTTGACTTGTTCTCAATTCATTATTCTCTATCAAATGATCAAAATTTCATTTCGGTGCATTGTTTTGGTCACCTAGAAAACGGAAACGTTTAGATATGTCTCGGAAACGTTTCGACCCATTTCGAAAACATAATTTAAAAAAAATAAAAATTTAAAAATTATTTTTTCAAAACATTAGTCGAAATATACCAAAATATATTAAAATACTTTGAAACATTCCGAAATAATTATGTAAATGCATTGAAATATAACAAAACATTTCGAAACATTGTGGAACACCTAAGTATTAGAATTTTGATTCCACCACTTATTTGTCTGGGTCTCCTTGTATACAGAAACATTTCGGATGTTTTGACAGTTTCGAAACGCTATTTTGATCCTTGTCGCCATCTTAAAAGTAGCAAATTCATGACTAAATCCAATTAAAGTCGTGCTTGGATGATCACTTGGATTTGGGATGTGGATTATAAATCCATGGAATCAAAACTGTACATACGAAATTTGCACTTTAGGAAGTTGTTTGGATTTCTCTTTTTACCGATTCCATGAAAAGAGACAATGCTTCAACTATATATGTTTGTCTCTGCATATATAGTTAGAGACATATTTCAAGAAATTTAAAATGTAGATAGATATGATAGAAATAAAAGTTATGTCCAATTACTAAGGTATAGATCCAAAGGTGACCCAGTTATTGATGAAACTGTAAAATTCGATAATCTTTTGAGGGCAAGAGTGTAGGATAATATTGTAATTACCTTAATATTATTCAATTATAAATGAGAAAGTGTAGGGTAACCTAACCTACACAACTAATTATCTCTCTCTCCTTTGCCTATCCTCTTTACCTCTTCCTCTTTCTATTTCTTTCCAATCATACTATTATTTTTATTATTTCAACTTCATATCAGAGAAATGATTCAAGATAATATATCATTGGGAAAAAAAGCAGCAGATCCCCATTCACAGATTTTTTTTGTGTGGTGTTGTTTGCATCGCTGACATTGTCGTCAATGGCTGATGTCAGCATAGTCTGGCATGGGGAACCCACCATCTGAATCAGCTTTTGGGGCTGGTACTTATAGTAATTTTTGTTGAATTTTTTGAGACCATGCGAAGAGAATTTCCTATTTTTAAATGATTTTTGACAAAATAGGGTCAAAATTTCAGATCTATTGATTTTGGGAGATTTGTTGAAGTTTGCTACTTGGATCGCAGGTCGGTTGGGTACGTGGTACGGGTAAAAGTGCGGGGTACGGTACTTTTTTCGGTGCGCGGTGTGGTGGGGGTAGGCTTAGTTGGTACACTATTTTGGGTCGCGGTTCGCTTTGAACTATTATTCGGATCATTTTCATTATTACAAAGAATTATATAAATTTATACATTATAAAATGCAAATTAAGACTAACAACAACACATCAACTAATAATCATGTATAAAAAGGTAATGATTGCATATTTTATTATATAAAAAAAAGTCAGAATATAAATTTAAAGTCTTAAAATTTTAAAAATAACATACTAGAAAGCGATTAAATAGCTTCCTACTTGAAGCACGAACCAAAATAACATTCTTAAATATCTAACAAGTCTCAAATAAAAATTACTTAATAATAAGAAAAAAATAGGGCACATGAGTTAATTGTCAACTCTTTTTCCTTTATCTTTTATGGTGTTCCCTCCTCTTGCAAAATTACTAATTTGAGTCTGATGCAGTCTAGAATAACGAAGCGGTGGCCTGGTAGAACTAGTAGGTGGCTTGTCAATAGAGACGGGCATAGAAGCATGTAAGGATGAAGTTTCCTCTCCTGCAATGGTAGAACTATATGTATTGTCATCCTTCAAGGATTTTCATCGCAAATCCTCCAATCTCACACTAGAATCATCTATATATGTGTCCTCTGAATTTATATCCCATTTCTTAAAAGGCCATCTTTGTAGCTTTCACTGAAATGTGACTGGCGACGAATATTTGAATGGATAAAAACTAATTTGTCAGCTCTGGTGGAATTCAATCTGTTTCACTTGACATTGTGAATAAATGAATACGTGCTCCAATTTTTTTCGGCTGAAGAATTTGTAATTGGTTGTGATAACACCTTTTATGAAAAAATAATAAGACACATTAATAATGATAATTAACAATAAAAATAAATAACTTGTAATTTAAATTAATACCTTTTTTGTCACTTCTACTAATTCTGGAGTTTTTGAACCATATGTCGACCACCAATCAATAGCATCGATAGTCATAGCATCTGTTTGAGCCGCCGCCATAGCATAAAGACCCTTTCGCGAGTGAAAATGTGCATATTGTTCTCGCAATTATTTTGCTTCTTCTACATCTTCTGCTATCTTTTCAAAAGCTTCCATAACACCTATGATGACCTCTCTATCTTGATTTAGAGTTTTTCGAACTGTACCTCCCAGTGCTAGCTTAGTAAGATATTGGGTATCATAAAACCGTAGTGTTTGTGAAAACCCAAGACAATGCAAAGGAATATTCATCTTCTCCCATCTGTCAAGCACAATTTTTTCAATCTGGGGAAATTTATTAACGTGTTTTCCACTCCTCATAATATCTTTTATTTCACCAAGTATATTGTCTATCTTCTCATAAATCTCACCTATTTTTTGACCTATCCTATCACAAAATTTAATAGGAAAAAATATAGGCTTTGTGATACTTATGATATTCTCTAAATCCTCCCAAAATTCTTCACTAATAATGGTTTCTGTAATCAAAACACCTAACTTCCTTGTGTGTTTATTGTCAAATTTCACCAATTCTTTGCATGACTTGAGAGCAATGGTAGTTGCAAGGGACTCTCTACAGTCAACAAGTCGCTTCAACAATATATAATGTGATGCAAACCTAGTCTTAGCCACTTTTAATAGCTCCAAGTCACTTCTTCATAATATTATGTGGGGTTCAAGTAATAAGCTACACAATATAAATAATGATTACACTTATAAATGATAACATCCAAAATGGTAACACTTACAAATAATAAAAATATAAGTTGGTAAATAATAAGTTTACCTCTTATATGAATATGTTGCATGATTTGTTTTTTCTATCGAGCATCAATGATGTCATGATATTTCTGATACGATTTAGGAGCCACATCTTTGACAGCGTGTCTTGCTCGTTTCATTACTTCATATACATATGACATTGTTGTTTTTCTTTCCTCATCCACCGTTCTTAGAACTCTTGCAATAGGTGTACGCATATTCCACACATTTTTGGCGTGCTCCCAAAACGTAGGATTTAAAATTGTCTCTTGAAATCACTTTCCAACTTGATCCTTTTCTGCCACAGTCCTAGACTAATCTTTTGAAGTAAACATCCTTTGCAAGCCATTTCTCTGTCCCGAAATACTTTGTAGGGCAATATAATTAGTGGCAAATCTTGTTTGCATAGGCCGAATCAATTCCCCCGAATAAAATGTTCTCATTATATCCAAGATTCTTATGATTATAGATAAAATTAATCACTTTTTTAGCCTGCTCTAGCACATTTTGCACCGTTTCATTCTTGAAAAAATCATGCAAAATCAAATTCAGAGAGTGGGCCGCACAAGGAGTCCAGCATAAGTGTGGTCTTCTCTCTATCAACATTTCACTAGCTTTTTTGTATGAACTGTCATTTTCTATAATAATCTGAATAACATTTCGCTCCAATCTCCTCAACAACAGCATCCATCAACCCCAAAAATATAGTTAGTATCTTAGTCATGGGTAGAACTATCAATTGACTTGTGGAAGACGACTTTCCATTATAATATATCAAGAAATTAATGATAGATAATCTTGTGGTGAATGTCTACACATCACACATGATTGTCACTCCATAAATTTCACTTCTTTTGAACTGGTCAATGTACTTTTTAAGCTTATCTTTCTCATTATCTAGTAATGGCCTGCCAATCTCATATGGGGTTGGCCTTTGCACACCCACTCCAACTAAAACAATTTCATCAATCATAAGTTGGTAACAATGATCTTGAGCTTTGCTTGGTGGAATATTCTCATAAATAACATACTTTGCAATAGTATATTTTTGACGACTTTGCCCACTTTTTGGGATTCCACATGAGTTAGCTTGACTTACCTCACTTCCCTATTCCGATATATTGAAAGATACATCTCTTTTATTGTGAGATTGTTTTTTTTTGTCCATCAACTTTTGTGATTTTCTTGAAAATTTATCCCAAGATTTCCTAAGATTATGTGAGTGCATCAAACCCCTAGATGTACCACTTTTTTAGATAGATGGTCTAGAACTTACGACCATATGTATATCACGAATAGATTATTGTTTTGCATACTCAATATCAACTCGATATTGTATATCCATATTATTATTTGAATTCTCATCGGGAGAATAAATTTCAGTACCACACCTCCGCCTTGATCCACTTATTAAATTTTGTTTCATTTTTCTCCATTCATCAGTCATTTTTGCATTTTCAGTCTTGTTGTGATTCAAGTAATCCCTCATAGCTCTCACAATTTCAATGGGATACTTATTACATTGTTCCACATTATTATAACCGTCTGTCAAGTATTGCTTTAAACATGACGCACTGCCACCCTTAATTATGTTATGGCAAAAATTATACATCACATGTCGGTTATCTCTAATTCGTTAGTCGTAATTCCATTCAATATCACGTTCTTTTTTCTTTTTTTTGGGGATGATTCAGTAACCCCATTCTTTCCCTTTGATGCCATATCTACAATAAATACCATTATATTATCAAACACATTATATTTATTTTACAAATTAAATATGAGATGTATAAAACTTTTAAATTAAAATTTATCCAATTAATAATACTATTTTATTATAATACTAATTTACTAATTAATAATACTAACTCTTCATGCAACATATTATTATATTATTAATTTGTGCAACATATTATTATAATACTAATTTATTAATTTAAATTGTGTCTTTAAATCAATAAATAATATTATTTTATTAATATTAAAAATCATTGTGTACACAATTTGTACACACATAAATACTTAATTTTAGATATTTAACAAATAAGTTATAATTAATAAAATGACTTGTAATTATTTACTATACCAATTTAACTAATAATAATAACGTAACATAATAATTACAAAAAGGAAAAAAATAATGAAGGGTATTAAATTAAGTTAACGGTATTTATGTATACTTAAAAATAAAAAATTATAATACAGTGGGGTATTAAATGTAATTGTTCATACTTATAACAA
Organism: Ilex asprella; assembly: GCA_023539305.1. NCBI lineage: Eukaryota > Viridiplantae > Streptophyta > Magnoliopsida > Aquifoliales > Aquifoliaceae > Ilex > Ilex asprella. The sequence goes on from CM042184.1 coordinate 20,467,076, forward strand.
AAAAAAAATATAAAAGCTGAAGATTCTGTACAGTCGTGATCCACGAACACAGAAGGAGACAGGGAGAAGATAGAGAGGCGAGAGACGATGGTGATGGGCGATGCTAGTGCCGGGGACAGAGAAAAGAAGAAGAAAAACATACCTGGTTGCTCGTGCTCGCAGCGATGAAGACCTAAGTCCTAAGCCCTAGATCTACGTGAAAAATAGTTAAATTTGTTCAAATCTGGACTGGAGATAAGTTACTGAAGTCTCCTCCTCCAATTTCTGGTCTATAGTCTGTATGTGTCTTTCTCTCTCTATCTCTTCGATTTTGTCTGGGTGTGCCTTTCACTCTCTTCTCTCTGTTTTTTTTTGACCTGGATCCGGACATGTGATTTTGGAGAAAATCTGGGATTTCTATGATCTCTATTTCCCCCCCTTTTTTTTGCTTGGAAGAGTTGTGAATGAGATTTGATTTCTGGAATCATAGCTTTCTGACAGTTTCCCCTTTTTTTTCTGGCCTAAGTGAAGGGGAATCTATACACTATTTCGATCGAAACAGTCCAACACAGTGATATTTCAACCGAAATTTTAGAATTTTGGAATTCAACCCACGTTTCGTATCAGTGTGTTGAAATTTTGAAACGTTTCAGATGTTTCGGCACGACATTTCAATCCTTAGATGCAACATAATTTGCACGTCCTCTCTCAACTTTCTTTCTTCTCAGTCGGCTATCTCGACAAGCGTAGTAGCAAGGGCTGAACTCACTTGGGGCATATAATGAAGCATGATCTCTCGCTTACTCTCTTCCGACTGAACATAAGCATATACCTCTAGTAGGGAAGGAACCTCTTACTACCTTAAGATTTGAGTCTTAATTTGATCAAACTCAGCATTCAAGCCAGCAAGAAACTCAATAATTCTCCCTTGCTAAATCAACTTCTGTAGATTTGAGGCATTTTTAGCACATTCCATGTCAAGTCTCTGATAGTGATCCCATTCTTGCCACCACCTCCGCAAGGTAAGAAAATTAGCCGCCAAAGAGGAATCTTTTTGCTTAATATTCTAAAGCCAAAATTTCGAGTAGGCCTGTGATATTGCCTCCCAAATCTTCTTGGCAGTATGTAGGAACAAATAACTTTTTTCTACTCTCTGGCTGCATAGAGTGTAGTAACCAAGACAACCATTGAATTCTCAACCTCACACTTTTCATAAAGTGGATCATCAACATTTGGTTCCTCAGTGTTTCCGGGCAAGCAACCCATCTTTCTTTTAATCCTAACAAACAAAATAGCTGACTGTGACTAGACAAGATAACAAAGTTGATTGTGACTAGACACGACAATAGGGTAATTGTGCTCATTAAGATTCACTTTTGTAATCTGTAGGTTGGGATTTTCAATCTAAAGTCCAATCTTACTTACAATACTTGTTGACTGTTTCTGAGAGATAGTGCTAGATTCTGACATGGTTACTCTGATTTTTACCTCTTTTTAAAGGCCAGATGATAGGAATTGGATTATATTTCGTTATAGTAGGCGTAGATGTAGGGTTTAAGAGTTATTTGTCATTTTATTGTTTTGGGACTTAGTTGTCATTTTGGGCCCCGTTTGGTAACGTTTAAATTTTTCGTTTTTCGTTTTTATTTTGATATTAAGAGAAAACAAGAAAAAAAAACTCGTTTGGTAACCCTTTATGTTTTTCGTTTCTGTCATCGTTTGATAAACGAGGGGCGATTTTCAAAAACCAAAAAAAGTCGTTTTTCGTTTCCGTTTTTCGTTTTTCAAAAACGAAAAACAGAAACGTTACCAAACGGGGCCTTGATTATTTATTTATTTTAGGGTTTGTGATCTCCTTATATATATAGGATTTGTGAATTCCTTATTTATATAGGGATCCATATTTGTTGGAGACCACTTTTTATTATTCTTGATTATTGATATTAAATCTTTCTTCTTCAAATTCTCTCTCTATTCTCATCCCCTTCTTCTTCCCTTCTCATTCTTAATTCTTCCTTAATATGATTTACATCAATTTGGTATCAGAGTCCAATTTCGATTCGTACAAATTACAAAAAAAATTTCAGCAATACTGTTCATCATCGGAAAAAAAAAAACCTGTTCCGTGCATTGTTCACGCATTGTTTTGTGCACTTTTCACGCACTGTTCATGTAACAAAAAAAAAAAGAACTAAAAAAAAAAAAGAACTGTCCCAGCAGATTTAGAAAATTGCAGCAACATCCCAACTGTTCTAGGAATTACAGAAACACCCCAAAAAGTTTCAAAAGTTATAAAACTACTACCAGAAAGTTTTAGAAATCGCAAATCTTCCCCCATAAGTTCTCGAATTACAGAAACATCACCCCAAAAATTCTATAAATACCCTATAAAGTTTCAGAATTTGTAGGATCATCCTTTAAATTGTCAAGTAGCCGCTCAGAGTTGAATCTAACACTAGGTAAGAGTTCTCTTTGTTGGAAATTGGTGACTAATATTTATATCTGTTGATAAGTCAAAAAAAAAAAAACCTAAACTTTCTTTGTTTGTTGTTCCCACACACCACCTTCATAACTTTCTTTGTTTGGTTGTTTCCACATATCACCTTCGTAACCTTCTTTGTTTGTTGTTCCCACACACTATCTTCATAACTTAACTTGCTCAATTTCTTGTTAAACCCATTGTTGCTTGTCTCACGTTTATTTGAATCTCTTCATAATAAGCTTGTTATTATGTGTGGCCATTCGCATTGATTTCTAGTTTTTATTACTTGATTAAGTTTTAGTCTAGTTTGCATTTTATATTAGCCCAAATTTTACATTACATTTACTATGACCCTTCGTGAGCTTTTTGAGTCCCATACTGCACTAGAACAAAATTTTGAGACCCTCACCATTGATATGACTGACACTAAACAATCAGTCGACTTGTTACGTGAGAAAGTTAAATGAATGGGACAACAACTTTCTCAAGTTACTACTTAACTAGACCAATTGACTAAGTTTATAGAAAAATACCAACAGAGTATGACTAGGATGAGTCACCAGTTTCCCCTAATTTAAGACAAACAAACCATGTTAGACACCTGCTTCTCTCGATAGATCTTACTGACTCATATCAAGGTGTCGTATCCACTCCCCAGGTAGCTCAGGGGAACTGAGTTCAATGTCTAGATAGGAGGCCACCTCCTAACACCGCTTTTGGACAAAACGTAGGTCGTAGGAATTTTCAGGAGGATTTCGCTGAGGTAGTCATGTCTGACTATTCAGCAGAGGGTGACATGGATGGTTATCGTGAGCCTATCCGACCACGTGACAGATACCATAGGTCTCCCCCTCCGCGTTACCATAATCCTCGACATAGGCATGTCCATAAAGAATTTACGGATATCACACAAAGAGTCAAAGTGGACGCTCCTAGTTTTAATGGTAGGTTAGATCTTGTTTTCTTAGATTGGTTGGATGAAATGGATGAATATTTTAATTGGTATAATATGTTTGATAACCATCGAGTTCGTTTTGCCAAAATGAAACTCGTTGGTTCGGCTAAGAGATATTGACAGGGAGTCCAACGAGACCAAGAACTTTTAGAGGGACAACCCATTACTTAATGGGTTGAAATGAAACACAAATTGCGAGATAAATATCTCTCTAGTTACTATAAGCGACAACTCTTGGACAAGTGGATGAACTTGCGTCAATTGATCTCGAGTGTGACTGATTACCTAGCTCGATTTGAAGAGCTCTTTTTGAGATGTGACATAAAAAAAGAGCCTTGGATAACCGTTACAAAATTCATTAATGGCTTGAGACCTGAGATTAAGAGAGAAATTAACTTACACTCTCTTGAAATGGTCGAGAAAGCAAATTATAAAGCCTTAAAGACTGCACAATACCTTAGGCCACCCTTTCAGCGTCGCATGCCTTCTCAAACTGATGAATCTCAACCATTAAGGTTTGCCCCATTGGATAAGTCTCGAGGCATCACCCAGTCAGGATCTATCACATCCAGGGGTAACACTTATCTCAACTTGAGAAGTAATACCACTTGGGGTCGAGATTCTACACTCACGGGTTCTTGCCAGGACAGTTCTTCCATAGAATGTCACCGTTGTCATGGCAAGGGTCATATTGCTTCACAGTGCCCTCAGCGTACCTTGACCATTGACCACGGGTTAGGGAATTCACTTGACAGAGAGGATGTTGACCAAGAAGTTGATCCTTTAGATGAGGAACCCCTAAAGCTACTAGATGAAGTTGATGAAAAATGGCAGAATGATGACACCCGTGTCAATGTGATGCGATGCATCTTGTCCACCCCTCTAGACAATGAAGCATGGAAACGCACCAGCATTTTTCATACTCTAGTCTGATGTGAGGGTCAAGTTTACAAGGTCGTCATTGATAGGGGAAGTTCATTGAATGTCATCTCTAAATCAGTTGTAACTCAGTTGCAGCTTAAGCTAGAGAGACACCCACAGCCTTACAAGGTTTGCTTGGGTTGATATGACCTTACCAGTCTCACAAAGATGTTTGGTCCCTATTCAGATGGGTGACTATTCACATCATATATGGTGTGATGTCTTACCTATGGATGTCGCTCATGTCTTGTTAGGTCGCCCATGACTTTTTGATCTAGATGTGACAAACTATGGGAGGAAAAATACCTAAGTTTTTAAGCATAAGGAGAAAACCATTAAGTTAAAACCTTCAAAACCCTCAGAAGGTAATAATTCAAAGCATAAGTCATCTTCTAACACAAGTCACAAGAAATACCTTCACATCTTGACCCATAGGGAATTTGAAAAAGAAAGAAAAGAGTTTGGCATAGTGGTAGCTGTAGTTGTCAAAGAAGTTTCTCATAGTCTGTTGGAATCTAAGGATGATCTTTTGCCTGAGCTTGATAGTCTATTGAAAGAGTTCCACAATGTAATTCCTAAACTACCCGATGAGTTGCCACCTATGAGAGATGTTCAGCATGCTATTGACTTAGTTTTAGGGTCTCAGTTGCCTAATCTTCCCCATTATCGCATGAACCCCATTGCGCATGCTAAACTCCAAAAGCAAGTAGAGGGACTTTTACAAAAAGTGTTTGTTCGTCATAGTCTTAGTCTATGTGCTGTCCGTGCTTTGTTGACCCTTAAGAAAGATGGCTCTTGGAGAATGTGTGTTGATAGCCGTGCCATTAACAAAATTACAGTCAAGTATCGATTTTCTATATCGAGACTTGAAGATATGCTTGACCTTTTGGCCAGTGTACTTTAGTTCTCTAAAATAGATTTGCGCAGTGGTTATTATCAAATCCGAATTAGACTAGGAGATGAATGAAAAATTGCCTTTAAAACCCAGGATGGACTTTATGAGTTGTTAGTCATGCCTTTTGGATTGTCTAATGCACCTAGCATATTTATGAGGGTTATGACTCAGATATTGCGTCATTTTCTGGGAAAATTTATGGTAGTCTATTTTGATGATATCTTGATCTACAGTCGGTCTAAAGAAGAGTACTTGGAAAAAATTCTATGCAAACCTTAAAAAGTGCTCCTTTATGCAATCTCAAGTGCTTTTTCTTGGATTTATTATTTCTGCGCAAGGTATTGCAGCTGACTCAGAGAAAATTTGTGCTATTAGGAATTGGCCAGTGCCACGAACAATTTTAGAGGTTAGAAGTTTTCATAGTTTGACCACCTTCTATAGATGATTTATTAAGGGATTTAGTTTTATTATAGCTCCTATCACAGAGTGCGTGAAAAAAGGGAGTTTTAATGGACTCTTGCTGCAACTAGAGTCTTTCAAGAAGTTAAGCACAAGATGACAGAGCCACCTGTTCTTCGACACCCTGATTTTTTTAAAGTGTTTGAGGTTGTCTGTGATGCATCTGGTGTAGGGATAGGTAGAGTTTTGAGTCAAGAGGGTCATCCTATTGCTTACTTCAGTGAAAAACTCAATGAAGCTAAACAATAATATTCTACATATGACAAAGAGTTCTATGCTGTGGTACAAGTTCTCCGCCATTGGAAGTATTATCTATTGCTATCTGAGTTTGTGTTATATTTTGATCATCAGGCATTGAAATACCTTCATTCTCAGAGAAAATTGAGTACTAGGCACGTTAGGTGGGTTGAATTCCTTCAAGAGTACACTTTTGTTCTTCACCACTGGACAGACATTGAAAACAAGCCTGCGGATGCTCTTAACCGTGTAGTTGCTGTTTTACAGACTATGAGTGTTCATATGATTGACTTTGATAGGGTTAGAGATGACCATGCCTCTTGTCCTGACTTTGGTACAATTTTTCAGGATGTTTAGGCTGGTAACCGTCATGAATACACTGACTTCCTCCTTAGAGATGGTTATTTGTTTAGAGGGTTGCGCTTATGTATTCTCCGTACTTCAATTAGGGATTTCCTGATTTGAGAATTACATGCAGGAGGTTTGGCAGGTTACTTTAGTAGGGATAAGACATTTGCACTTGTTGAGGATAGGTTTTATTGGCCCACTTTAAGGCGTGACTTATTAGGATAGTGTCGCAGTGTCGCACTTGTCAGTTAGCAAAGGCTAGAAAACAAAACGTTAGGTTGTACACACCATTGCCAGTTCTACACACATCATAGAGAGATCTTAGTATGGACTTTGTCTTAGGATTGCCTAAAACAGTCCGTAATCATGATTCCATTCTAGTGGTCGTGGATAGACTTTCTGGCCCATTTCATTCCTTGCATTAAGTCTACTGATGCTTCACATGTAGCAAAGTTAATTTTTAGAGAGGTCGTTCGACTACATGAGTTGCCTATTTTCATTGTGTCAGATAGGGATGTCAAGTTTGTGAGTTATTTTTGGAAGACGCTTTGGAAACTCTTTGGGACTAGTCTTCAGTTTTCATCTGTCTTTCATCCCCAAACTGATGGTCAAACTGAAGTTGTTAATCGTAGTTTGAGAGATTAACTTAGGTGTCTAGTGAGCGAGAAGATGGAAAATTGAGATTTGTTGTTGCCTACTGTTAAATTTGCCTATAACTCCGCCAACAGGTCGACCGGTAGATTTCCTTTTGAGATTGTTTATGGCCATTCCCCTAGACAGCCTATTGACTTATTACCTTTACCTCCTGATTCTCGCCCTTCGCACTCAGCTGAAGCTTTTACCCAACATATTTATGACTTACATGCCGACATAAGACAGAAAATTACATTAAGTAATGAAAATTATAAATTGGCTGCAGATGTACACCATAGGAATAAAAAATTTAATGTGGAAGATTATGTCATGGTTCGTGTGCGTGCTGAACGTTACCCTAAAAATTCTTTCAAAAAGTTACATGCTCGAGCCACCGACCCTTTTAGTATTCTTCGTAAGTTTAGACCTAATGCATATCACTTTGACTTACCTTCGAATATGAGTATTAGTCCTATTTTTAGTGTGTATAACTTGTTTCTTTATCGTGGTACTTTTGAGCCTCCTATGTTGCCAGTAGGTGTTCCTACAAGTGGAGTTACTTCGTCATTAGTATCACCTGTAATTTCTATTCTTTCATCGTTTTCACCACAGCTGCATGACTAAATTGGAGATGTACTTGACAGTCAGATTGTGGGTTCCTCGGATGGAGGATATCGTCGTTATCTTGTTCGGTAGAGAGATTATTCAGAGACTGATGATTCATGGATTACTGAGGAGGAGTTTCGTCGGCTTGACCCTGATCTTCTAGAGCATTATCATGGTCTTATCTCTCCGGAGGCGAGCTTTTTTTAGCTGGGGGGAAATGATAGGAATCAGATTATATTTCATTATAGTAGGCATAGACGTAGGGTTTATGAGTTATTTGTCATTTTATTGTTCAGGGAGTTAGTTATCATTTTGATTATTTATTTATTTTAGGGTTTGTGATCTCCTTATATATA
>CM042184.1:20509151-20555175 GCA_023539305.1 Ilex asprella
TTCGAAAGATTTAAGAATTTTCACATTATGCTCTCACTGTACTAAAAGTATTGCAATGTACCCCTGCCGTTATTCATTCCTTCAACTCAATGGGATGGTTTTTGATGGAATGAGCAACGGATGTTAACAGTAGGGCCACATTGCAACAATTTTAATACATCGAGGGTGCAGTTTGGGAAATCTATTTTTTGATGGTGCAAAGTGGGAATTCCTCTATCTTTAGGGGTGCAAAGTATGATTCCCCCTAAGAAAATCAGTGAAAAGACAAACGACAAATAAGAAAAAATAAAAGAGAATGGTAGATTCAATTAATAGACATATCAATAAGAAGTCTTCTTTGAACATAGGCTTAGTAAGTCCTCTTTCAGTAGAAAGTCAAACCACAAATAAGAAAAAATAAAAGACAAATGACGTTTGGGTTGTGTGTAGAAGCAGAAAAGGAAGGGATGGAGAAGACCAGCTCTAGTATGGTGTTATCCATATAAATCATTGAAATCAAAGTCAATAAACTAGTGCCCAAAAATACAGCACTGAATGAACGGAAGCCTTTGCCTCATGCACCTTGGGCTTAAGCTTGAGCGCATGCGTCTTCACTCGCCTTGCCTTGGGCCCATGAAATTGCTTCAAGTTCACCTTGCCTACTTTTCACAACACTGATTTAGTCATTCATTTTTTGCCACTGATAGTTTTTTCCCCATCATTCAAAGCTTTGTCATCCTCCATTTCTTCACTTTCCTTTAATTTTTGATAATGTCTTTATAATTCCTTGGAAGGATCATTTTCTGTAGATAAGTCATTAATCCTTTTCTATTAGTGTAACAAAATCAACTGAGAAAGGAGTGTAATAGTTTTGATGAATGTCAAGCTAAGAATGCCAATGCCTCCCTATTACTTTGAACCCTGAGAATTTACCTACAACTAGAAAACTTCTAGGTGATATGTCCCGAGAATATACCTAAAATGAGAGAAATTATAGTTTATATGCCATTTGTGTTGTATTTACATGAACCTTGGCAGGGGCGGAGCCACACAATGCCTGCCCCATCTCAATTTTTGTGTGCAAAATTTGTTTTGTACATGTGCTAATATAATTTTAAATCTGCCCCCTCAAAGTTGTTATGGTGCACCTTGACCAGCTTAATCATCTCACATTTATATTAAATTTCGAAACTCACGATTAATTAACTTGACTAGTATTTAGTTGAGTTTCATCATCACATTTTCAAGAAATTATTCTAAAACTTTTTATTCTCCACCTATATATTGCCCCCACTCCCTCACCATTGTTAATATGAAAATATAGATAAAAAACATGTTCAATGACATTGATATTGAAATTATGCTATATTTTCAATGTGTAAAAACCAGTCAGAACTGTTGTAGATGTATTGATTAGAAGTATTAGCGATGACTATTTTAACTGTTGTTTGGTAATGTTCTTTTGAGTAACTTTTTTTTAAAGTAAAAAGGTACTTTTATTGTAAAATTTTTCGTTGGAAAAACTGTGGTTGGAAAATTTTCCAAATATAGGTGTTCTCCTTCTTGCCTTGGAGTTTTTTTTGGGTATGGCTGTGTTTTTTCTAAATGAATTAGGCAAACAATATGATGAATTTCAAGATTCTGTTATGTTTGGGTTCTTGCATGCAAGTTCAAAATTTCTAAATACTGTGCTGTGCTATTATCACCACTAAGCCCAACAATTTTAATCATTGTCACAAACAAAGGATTATTCAAATGAGATTTTATAATAGCTTGGGCGCCATTATTATCCTAATGTGGTTTTCTGGAAACATGGGTGTAGTTCTATACAAACCCTTCTCTTCTTGATTTCTATTACTTCTATATACTATTTTTTTCAAATTTCTTAACTGCTTTGCATACCTCACATGTATAGGGATGACACCTTTTTATGATTCTTTAGTGATGCATAAGGGTTTTCTTTTTCTCAAGTGTTGTTCAGTAATAATTTTTTTTTTCCAGATTTAGGTGCTGTTTAATAAAACTAAAAGTTGAATACTGAAAATTGAATATAAAATTTTAAATGTTGAATTTGCGAACTGTTTGGTACCTATTGAAATTTAAGTGCTGACACAAAACAATTTCGTATGTTATAACTTAGGTCGTCTTCCAAATATCTTTAAGCCACTCTCTATTTCGAAAGTGACTACACAAACTTATAAAAGTTTCTTTATTCATCCTCAACATCTCTTGATAATAACTTGGATTTCCATCAAGTATTTCATTTATATCCAGTCCCATGAAGTAAGCCATTAGTGTTTGGCATCCATCCAACACGTTTTTTCCTTAATATTTTGAATATCAAATAAGTTACAACAACCTTGAATGCACTTATTTGTTTTTCAGACATGTTGTTGGGCAATATTAATAAAATCCTATTAGTCTAACATAAGACAATTTATCTATGTATGTCATCTTCCAAAATAATTAACATTCAAAAATCACTATAGATAATTTCAATAATAAGAATGTCATTAATGCATGACATACTTACTGAAATATAAGTATTTTATCAAATATTATAAAAAATTTAAATTTAAACAATCTTTCACAGTCAAAATACTCCTAACTTCTTTCTATAAAAAAGTACTTCTAACTTCCCGTAATTCCTAAAATTCAAAGCAAACTTAGTTTCTTGTCATTCAGTTCTATCTATGTCATTCTAACTACTGATTTTTAACGTAATAAATTCATTGCTCTCTCTGTCCTTTACCCTCGCAAAATACTACACACAATAAAATATAATGGGTCACTCATTTAAAAAACCTGCATCTCATCTAAAATATGATTGCATTATTCTATACTTGGCCCGTCAGCAATTTATAATGTCTTTAAGAGGTTCAAATAGTTGTTCATCAAGGTTACCATGTTTGCTTTTCTTTTGACTTTTACTGTCTTATTTTGTCACATCCTTTGGTGAAGAAGGTGTCTCAATAGATTTAAAGTCAAGGTTAATCGGTGTTCGTGACCGTGAGCCAACCACATTCGTGGGCTACCCCTTTCCTTCAATGGACTCCATGAATTTTTCCAGTTGCTCTAAAACCATCAAGCAAAATTTTTAATTCATTTGAATATTATAGTCCATTATAGTGAAATTGTTTTGTATCTGGATTGGCCAGGACATAAAAATTTTAAAAAGCTCATGAATTATTAGCATTTTAATTCTGTAAGAATAATTAACACCGAATAATGTAATATCTTTATGTACACCTCCTATTCTATTGAACTCCAATTTACAGTATTCGTTTTTGGATCATAACCATTCCTAGTTTTTGATATTTATTTTTGACCATATTCCATATTCTATTCTTAGATATTCCCACTAATTCTTTAATTGTTTCTAGGAGAAGTCAACATTTTTCTGCTCCTTTAAAGCTACTCTCATAAAATTCTAAGAATCTTTTTTCAGGCTACCACCATTTCTTTCTTTATTAGATGACTAGTAATTGCCCGTGCATGAAGGTACTATGTAACCAAAAAAAATAAAAAATTCATTACAACAGTATGAAAAAAAAATAAGTATCTATGGAAAAAAATTGAAATTGATAATGTTGTAATATCAGTAAATGCCACAGGCAAAGAATGAAGTTTAGTTGATCACCATTGTTACTCTGACACAACACAAAAAATAAAAAATATTTCCTAACTAATAACCATTGTCACAACGTCACATGGGGAAAAATCCAACCTATCTCAAAAACAAAACCAAATTGAGCATCATTGTTGCCCCCAACAAAAGAAAAGTCAAAGACCACTCTCACTGTGTTAGAAAATTTATTGCAAGTGCACTTACTGGCCACACACCGTCTATTAGGAACTTGTTAGCCAAGAGAGTTATGAGGATCTAAAACATACTAAAAGTAAATGTTGGTAAGAATAACTAATAAAATAAAAAGAAATTCCAAATAGTTGAGAATTCTAATCTCATTATAATACCTCAAGCCTCTACTAAAATAACCAATCCAAAAACTACAGTACATTTCACCAATAAGCATCCATCAGATGAAATCAATACCCAACAACCCAATTATGAAATTTCGGAATTGTGAAATAGATAAAAAAAAATCAATCCAAAAAACAAAAGAACAGTCCATTTGATGACATTTCAATTGCTGGAATTTGGGTTCTTTCTCTCAGCAATAGCCTTATTAAACAAAATTAAGAGAAAGCATGGACTCATGAAACCCTCCACCCATGTGAACTTGGAAGTTAGAAAAAGAACACCATAAAAGAAAACTGAGAACCAACACCTATTTTTCTAATTAATATATATTTAATTGTATATCACAAATTCTCAAATAAAACATGGCAGGTATTAACAAACTAAAATTCAATATAGACCAAATTAAAATCTATTTACCATAGCATGTCAAGCAAGCATCACTGACCAAGTGATCCTGTTTAGTGAATTAACCAACTAAAATCATTTTACCTTTGTCCTAGAAAATAAAATGAAGCGGAGTTTAACTTTTAACAAGAACCAAGCAAACAAAAAGCCCATTGACCTCAACCCTTGTGCTCTAATATTTTGATTTTCCGCAACCTTTATCTTCACTTCCATCACTACAATAGAGAAAGCATAGTTCAACCAAACCGTGAAAGAGGGGGAATGAAAAATACAATAAAAGAGGAGATAAATTCACATATCCAGCTCATTGAAGCTATACCACAAACATGTGTGTGAGTGTTGTGTGTGTTATACGTGATGGGAACATCTACTCAACTATTTAAGCTGCTGAATGCATTAAAGGACCATATAAACCTAGAAGCACCTAGAAATTGAAGACTACACATAAAGCTTGTGAAGGGTACCAGCTTGCTGTGTACAGGTCGTGAAGCTCTAGCATCAGCCTTTGCCTCGAAATGGTGCTCTTCGTCCATATCTCAATCAAAGAAAAAACAACAAAGACCTCCACAATTTCAATAATTAACCATTAAATCGAAAAATTATTTCTAAAAACTTAAAGCAATAAGTAACAGATCAATGGTGTAGCAATTACTATGTCATTCCAATGCTCAATGGTGTAGCTACTGATCACTAGATTGTAATGCTAACAATATATTTTTATCTGAAGATGCATATCTAAATATTATCCACTTAATTGATCCCATGCCAGCTTATTCATTACACCATAATATACCTTGAATGAATCAACTTCAATGAGACATGGTTGTGTTGTTGGATGCTCACATACTACTTTTTTGAAGCATTTCAACAAATAGGTTATGTGTAAGAAGGGGGGTAGGTTTGTTGCTTCGAATCTATGAGTGAGGTTGTGCGAAATATGTGTGTGTGTGAGAGAGAGGGAGTTGTATGGCGTTGATGGTGGCAGTGCTGGTTAAGGGTTTGTGCGTCGTCGGAGTGGGTAGATAGAAAAGTGCAAAGGAAAGATAAAGAGAAAACAAGGCAGGGGCGAGAGAGAAAGAGAGGGAGGTACCAATTATCGTTCGTGTAGGCTTCAATATCGCCTCTCAAATCCACCATTAAATCGGATCTTCCAACTGTTTCTGCGGCTTCTATAAACGATCAGCAACAACGCCCTCTTCAAGTCTCCCTCTCCCATCTAGATCCACTTCATCGATGTGTTCTACAGATACAAAGAGGGATGAACAAACTGTGACTCAAAATCTCTTAATTGTTAGGTATGGCCGATGAATGTTTTCTAAGACAGCCGTGAGAGAGTTGAGAGGGAGAGAGGAGAGACGCAAGGTTACAGTGGGTGGTTGGGTGTTGGATGATAGAGGGGTGTTACTCCGGTATGAGAGAGAAAGAGAGAGAGGTGTCAGGTGAGGTAGCAAAAAATAAGGGAGAGAGTTAGAGTTGTTGGGAGGTAGGGAAAGAGAGTTAGATGAAAGATAAGAGAGAGATGTGTTGGGTGAGGTAGCAATTGAGATAAGAAAAAAATGAGAGATAGCTTGTTTTTAAAAATGAGAAAGAGTGTTAGAGGAGAGAGGAGTCTCAGGTAGCAAATAGGTGAGTTAGATGAGAGATAAGGAAGAGGGAGAGGTGTTGGGTGAGGTAGCAAGAGATAGGGGAGGGACTTAGAGTTGGTGGGAGGTAGGGAGAGAGTTATAGTATGGGATAGAGAAAAAGTTAGATGTGAGATAGGAGTCTTTGAATTAGTTAGTATGAGATAGGCAGAGAAAGAGTTAAATAAGATACACGAGTCTTAAATTGTGGCATAAGGACTGTCAGATCAATAATTGTTAAGAGATCTGAGCCGCGAAAAAACTAAAGAAATCTAGCTACTTTGTTAGATAGATTCTTGCACTCAGAAATCTATGAAGATTTTAAGCAAATCTGAATCCTTTCAATTTGCTCTAGCTCCATCACTAGAAGTCATCTTTACATAACCAATTTTTAACATAATATCAGACAAAGATAGATGTATGTGGTGTTGTTTAACACAGTCAAATTATTATGGTGACCCATCAGAATAGTTAACATAATACAAAGAAACTTATAAAGTATTGAAGAACACAAGACAATTAACCTTCAAAAGTAGCTGCTCATTGACACACTCGACAAAAAAGTAAAGTGAATACATAAATAAATTAGTCCTTTCAAAGAAAGCATTGAACAATAGCAAATTTAATAAACACGCATAAAATAATTGAAAAAATTTGATCAAAAGAAAATTTGAACTAATAAACTGTTAATGAAAAACAAAGCAAGAATATAATAATAATAAATTGAATAATACAATATTGAACAATAACAAATATTAAAGAAAAATAAAAAATTTGAACAAATTAAAAATAGAATAACAACGAATTGAACAAATATTTGTGGGTGTCCTAATTTAATCATTGTGTGTGCAGTATGTGTGTAATTTATGGGATGTTTGAGTGTGGTATTGTGTGTCTGTGTTTGCGTGTGATGTGTGTGTGAAAAGAGAAGACACTTGATCAAAAAAGAAAAAAGTAAGAGAAACTAGGAGGAAGAAAAGAGAAGAGATCATACTTCTTTGACCTCTTTGATAGACGGTGGAGGTTAGGACGATTGAGAGCTTTAGAGGATAGAGCACTTTAGATTTTTAATAGGATTGTGAAATATTTTTGGGTAAAATTGTCATATTGAAAAAATTATGAAAGATATTTCTTTTGAGCATTTTCAGTTTACAGAATTAAGTAAGGGATCTTCTACTTAATATTTTAGCCTATTTTTAAGGAGCACTTAACATATTAGGGAGATTTTAATTTTAGTTATCAAATAGGCTTAATTAATAAGTATTGAATACATTTATTATAAGTGCTGAATTTTGGTTAACAAACACACCGTTAGTCTTCTTTCTTGTTTCAGCTATTGATTCTTTGATTGCATATTTTGATGCTACACTTTGTTCATGAGTACATGGTGAAGTATAAATACTTAAGTTACACCCTCTCTGACAACTTAAAATTTTAGAGTAGATGGTTGTTTAACATGGTATTAGAGTAGGAGGTTCTATTTTCGAATCTAGCCACTACTCTAATGACTAAAAGATTTTCACTTGTTAGGTCCAAAATCTAGCTTTTTATGTGAGAGAGCGTGTTGAAGCATAAATGCTTAAGTTGTACCATCTATAACAACTTAAGCTTTTAGAGTAGATTGTTGTTTAATAGATACTTAAAGTAGTTTGATGTCCCTAGAACCAAAAAGAAAAGAAGGAACAAGGAAACCAGTTTTGTAAAGGTCTAAGCAAATACATGCATTATATGTTGATTGTCTCATACTACATTCGAGGCTTTCTCTCCCCCTTCAACCCTCCCTCTTTGTCATATGTAGGTGTCTAATTTATCATTCTTGAAACAAGTAAAATTTTGCATGTAGTTGATAATATTCTCCTAGAACTTTGTTGCTGATGTTGGTAACCTTCTTCACAATCAAAGTATCCAAACTAGTATAACACTTTCCTGACAGGGATTTGAATGGCTATGCTGGAACACATGCTCGAAGAAGGGATAAACAAGGACCTACATTTGTTCATCAGAAACCTGGGCCTCTTCAAACATTATTTGATCTTCTTCCAGATGAGGCTAGTTTGTTGAACCATTTCCAGACCTGCCTATCCATGGAAGTACTTTTGTGGTATATTGAAGTTGATCTGATTTAGTTTCTGACATAAGCAAGATTGTATGGTTCAGGTTGTTGAACACAGCTATTCATGTGCACTTGAGAGGTCATTTTTATATCATGGCCGCATGTATGTCTCCGCATGGCACATCTGCTTCCACTCTAATGTATTTTCCAAGCAAATGAAGGTTAGCTTTCTGATTTAATTTTACTTAAATTTCATCCATTTGAAGGATTTGGTGTCACTCAACAAGTACAATGGTAAGCAATTTAAGTTCAGAATTTTGTTTCTGGAATAATGTTCAGCAGGCTGGTGTTATTAATAACAAGTGGCCATTTTCTCATGATCTTTAAGGAAAAAATGCATAGATTTTTTAAAGCTTTTTCAAGAGAGTAGGAAATATATTTGATGTATTTGTTGTCCAATTTTGAGGATTTTAAAGGCTGCTCACCATGACATGACAAAAAGATATGGTGAAAATAGAACTTTTTTAAAGCTCAAGTGGAGACCACTTTCTGCAATGTGGCTTAATTGACTCATGTTTACTACTTGTTTGGCTACCCATACTGTTGGTCTCTTCTGATGTTGGCCAATGTTCCACACCAGATAGCAAACTTTTGTTTGATTTTTGGGATAGTTATCTGGGGTTTCTGCCCATTTTTCTTGGGTATTTGCTGGTTTCCACCATCTTATTGTCCTTCAGTGCTTTTGCTGATGAAGGCAAAGCAGTTGCTTATCCTCCTTGGTAGTGGTTAGAGTTCTTATTTTTTATTTTATTCATAATTAGTAAGTCAAGGGTAACATTGTAATTGTAATAATTATTAATCTACTATAAATAAGAGAGTATAGAACAACACAACCTACACACATTATCTCTCTCTCTCTCTCATTCTTCTCCTTTTTTTTTCTTCAAACCATAATACCAATTTTATTGCTTTAACTTAGTATCAGAGCATCAATACGAGTTTTGATATCATCAAAAGAATATTATAGTGGACACCTGAAAAAAAAAAAAGAGATCCATCCAGCTCGCTAGCGTCATTGTCAATAAGGCTAACGTGAACATATTTTGATCATAGGAACCCACACCCAGGATCAACGCACTTTGATTGTAGTATGGTGCTTTGGTTAATTATTAAGTTCATCTCATTTGGTTGTATTTTCGAATGATTTCCGAGTTTTTTGGGGCCAATTTCTCAATTTGTGGATTTCGGGTATTCTCAGAGTTTTTAATGGTTCAATGCTTACCTAAAGGAGCTGACTAAGTCTCTGCAGGTGTAATCGTAGGTACCCAACTGTATTTGAGTTGTTTAGGGGGGTTTGACAAAGAGATTTATAGTCGGCAGCCAATGAACATGCAATTTTTAACCTGCTGATTTGGGCAAAGTTTTTTTGTGTTGTTGCTTGAATCTACATGTGAAGGGTGTGATCTAGTCTTGAGATTGGTACTCTGAGGTGCCTAGTTCAATTGATGTTGGTTTGAACGTTATTTTTGAGCAAAGATGGAGCTCGGTTACTATTCTTGTGACTAGATGGTGATCGAATGATTGTTCCAATTGCATTTTGTTTTGGCTGAGTTTTGGCTTATGTGTTGTGCTTGAAGCCTCGTGGTGTGATTAGTTCCAGTGTTGATTTTGTGGCTTCTATGTCCTAGTTGAGTGCCCTTTGAGCATATCTTGCTTAGTCCTTTATAGGCGACTTTGGAGGCCCTTTCAGTGGGTGATTAGATTAGGTAGATTATTTATGTGAAATTAGCTATTATTCTTTGTTCCATGCCATTAAAGTTTTCCTACGTGGCAAAAAAGAAGTCAAGTATTTCACTGAAAGTTTTCTGTCGACAGACTTCAGAAATTCTAAAGAATGGTGAAGTGAGAATTATTTGGTAATGACTTAGTTGTGGCTGACTATGGAACCCTCTGTAGCTTCAAATGTTCAACTTCTTGACACGACCAAGAAGATATGAGATTCTCTTAAGGACTTGTTGTGACGCCCCAAATCCTCGGGATCCTTATTACTAGTTCTCGTTGATTAACCCAAGGCATTGATCATAACGGACCAATCCCAATGGAATTCCGGCAGAATCTCTTTTGTACGTGGGGCTCCACATAACACAACCAAAGTTAATAACGATTCCTATTGACCTTTTAAGGTCGAACATATACATCTAATCCAATCCATGCATTAGAAAACAATAAGAAGTTCAAATGTAAATCATTCATTTAACAAAAGAAGAGTTTACATTAAGTCCCCATATACATGCCTTTACAAAAATTATACAAGGTTGTATAATCCAAAATACTACAAGGTTATAAATTTTACAATTGGGACCTAAAATCTATATATCGAAGAAAAGAGCCCGAGCTCCGGCTCCGGCTCCGTTATCAAAATGGACCCATGTGAGGGTCATCTGTGGAAGTGTGCGTAGTACTTGGAAAAAAATTTCTCACAACAACGTGAAGCTTAAGTTCAGTAGGGTATCTCCTATAAAAAATATCTCCCGACCCAAATGCATATGAGATGATTTACATACAATTCAACCATCACATACATACAACAAGTATCATAAAAGAATGTCACTAAACATGTCAAACCATGAATGATGTTTCATGAATGCATGTTTGACTCTTAACCCACTCTTGGGTTCCCATACACAACACATGATGTAATGTCATGTCATGAACTGGGCAATTTTAAGCCTCTGTCATTGAGCTATACACACCGAATGACCTTTCCTTTATTATCTTGTCTTTTTGGGGTATGTAATTCTTGGATTTCCACCATTGGGCTATCAAACCTTTTTGAGGACATTTCCCCCCGGCTTCTACGTACATGCTTTTATGGGCTTGTTACATTGCCAGTTTGTGTGTGACCTACAAAACTGGGCTTTGCACCCAAAGGAGGATTTATTCCTTCTTACTATACCCCGACACACTATCAAGCAATATCCGGTTAGACTCAATCGGCCCTTGGTCCAATCTTCTTTAGCCTCACCCATCAACTCACTTATGTGGTGATTGATTAACCCATGCACAACACTCACAATCATGACATGTCCCATGAATGTAGTATTTACTTGTACACATGCAAGGTAATGTACAATTGTAATTTAATTGAAAACACAATTTCAGTTAGAGCATGGGACATATAATAAATATTCTAGCATATAACCAAGTATATTAATTAACTCAAATAATATACTTGAATACACTTAGGTATTTTATCAAACACCTAGAGAGCATAAATGTAAACACTTAGTATATCCATCAATATCCACATATGAAACATGTTCAACAACCCAATTTAAGTAGGAATTAGACAACATGCTCACTGGTTTCAATTAACTCTCTAGTTACACAAGTTATAAGTTAATCATGTGATTAACATATATTTACTCAAATCCATCTCATATGCAACCATATATTGAAAGAAAATCTAAATAGAAGGGAACCCCCACCTCTTGTATCGTGTGAAAAGAAGAATGAGAGAAGAAATTCCTTTAGAATGCCCAAAAAAGCTCTTTAAAGCCCTAGTCCCAAACCCTTGATTTCCAAAATTTGGAGGAAAATGGTTGTTGGTGTTGGCGCGTAGCACTCGTCGAGTAAAACAATTTTTGTTCTTAGTCGATTGAATTCCAGGGGCTGGATCTTGAATTTTGGCGGGAAGAAGAAGAAAAGATGGAAGAGCTTGCATGTTTTCTCTCTCTCTCTCTCTCTCTCTCAAACGATTTTGGCCAAGGGAAAGGGTGGAAAACTTTTGATGCTTGGCCCTCTTTCTATTGGTTGTAAATCCCCAATGCCCTAGTCAAATTGTGCCACGTGTCGTAGTGGATAGGACTTGTTGGATGGCCTTTTAATTATACAGTGGGTCCTGCGAATAAATTTCAATTATTGGAATTTTAATCGTGTATCCCTGATTTGCCTCGTAATGCGTAAAAATCTCGACTGTCTCTGAATTCAACGAAAAATTGAATGTCTAACTTGATTTCGCGAGATGAATGCTACGTTGACGCCCGTTTCATCATTCAAGTTACATAAACGATAAAAATTCAAGTTTTTAATCCGTACTTAATGACTTAATTATTGTATGGTCCATTTTATAAAATCTTTAAAATTTTCGGATTTTACATTCTTCCCTTCTTAAAGAAATTTCATCTTTGAAATTATGAACATATGCAACATATAAAATGAACACACACACAATCATCTGATATGCAACTAATATGAAAATTAAATTGTGCCTCCATCCTTGAATAGAAATAGATAGATAGCTTGTATACAAACCTAATAAATGCAAACCAAATGGTAGCCTAACAACACCAAACAGTGCTAAACAGTCACCAAATGCAAAACAGTAACCCTACAAACTTAGTTTTGGATTACCAACAATCTATTTTAGCTAAAAAAAAACGTCAAAAATGCATTCCATATGCAACAAATTTACATGGGCATTCAAGATCAACACAAGTTGCGCTTTTCCTTGTTAGTTTGAAGTAAAAACAATTGGAGAATTCCTAAAAAAATTCAGATTTCCACTCCTAACTGTAGAATGCCGAAAATTAATAACAAACATGAAAATTCAATCAAATTTTTTTGAAAAATTATTGAAAAATAATCATAAATCTTAGAAAATAAGGACGAATTTGATCATGTTTTTTTCCAAAAAATCTAACAGGCTTTGATCCTAACGTCAGCTCATCAGATGCTGGCATTAGTTGGACAGAATTTGACGACGTCCACTGCTATGGTGTCAAGCAATTTCTATATCCCTTCGAAGACGTTTAGGCTTTAGTTTGTAATCGATGTTTTGATACCAAGTTAGAATATGAGGTTTTAGGTTTAAGGTTTGGAGAAGGAAGAAAGAAGAGGAAAAGAAGAGACAAACGGCTGTGCAGTACAATGTCCTAGGTTACAATACACCCCAAGTTATATATATAAGCACAAAGTACAAGAATACCCTCAAACTAAAAATAAAGCATAACTAATAATAACTAGCAAAAACTTAGTTGCAGGATCACTTTGAGGTGAAAGATTTGGGCATTTCTTAGGGATTGAAGTTGCTTCTTCTCCCAAAGGTTATCTTCTCTCTCAATTCAAATATGCATCAAATGTTATTTAGTGAGCTCGTTTACCAGATAATAGGACAGTTGAGACACCCTTAGAGCTTAATATTCGGTATTCTTCCTCTGATCGTACTCTCTTGTCTGATCCTACTCTTTAACGCACTATTGTTGGAAGTCTAGTATATCTTATTATCTTTTATGCTGTTAGTCAGTTTGTCTCTTCACCTACCACTATTTATTGGGCTGTTGTTATCCACATTTTTCATTATCTTCACGGTACTCTGCATCATAGTTTATTCTTTCTTTCTTTTCTTTAATGATTTTCTTATTTCTTGAAAATTTCATAAACAAATTGTTATTGTTCGTTCTTTTACTGAAGCTTAATACACTGCTATGGGCTTTGCCATAGTTTGGATAATCTGGTTACAATGGATACTTGGTGATCTTGGCAATTCACTATCTTCTCCTACTCCTATGTATTGTGGCAACACCAATTCTATTTAGATTGCTCATAATTCAGTCTTCATGAGCGTATAAAGCACATTGAGATTGATTGCTACTTTGTGCGTCACCATCTTTAGCTGGGCACCGTCACTCTCCCCTTTCTTCCTTCCATTATGCAGATAACAAATTTCTTTACGAAATCTCATGCTATAGTATGCTTTTGATTACTTCTTGATAAACTCTTGATATTTTTCACCACATCATGAGTTTGAGCGGGTGTTAGAGTATTAACATTAGGTGTATTTAATCATTTACTTTATTTTATGTTGCCCAACTATATATGGGCCTTTATTTTGTATTTTAGGTTTAGGTTGTTACACATACTTGTAACATTATAATATCATTCTCTCTTTCTTTTTGCTCTCATTTTACATTGTTAATCATAAGTAACACCTTGAAGATACTAAAAAATGCGGAGAAGAACCCAATAAATAGTGGTAGGTGAGATAACAAACTGACTAACAGCATTAATAGATAAGAGATATATGGGTGAGTAACTCTAAGATATATCAGACTCTGAATAATGGCATGTTTGATACATTTTGGTTTTTTATGATTTCGTGATGTGTATTGTTTGAATTGCGGAAAGTGTGAATTCAATGATAATAATTAAAATAATTTAATGATAGATTGACGTGAAATGTTAGAATTGTTGCATTAATGACTTGACAATTGATTTCATATGATTTGTGGAGTTTTTATATATAATATAGCGTGTCCCACCATGTATTTAAATATATTTTACCTACTGTTGTTTGAGAGAAATTCCACGTTTACATATCCATATCGTGTCGCATGTTGTCTTGTGTTTGCATCCGTGTTTCTTAGATTGTAGTGGAAGCCAATTCCTTTGTGACCTCCATCTATTTCGGTGTAGAACTTTAACCAAAGAGGCAGAGACTAAGTGAGGAGAAATGATAAAGAGGAAGAAGAGAGAATTAGGCAGTATAAGAGAAGTGAAGTAGCGTCCTTTCAGTTAGGCACCTCCTCTGGATCAGCGTGTAAACCTTTGGCAGATGCAATCGGCATTATGTAGTATTGCCTAACTTCTTGGAGGTTGCCATAAATGCCCTTCTCCTCTTATTGGCTCTTTCTGTGATCAGATCCTCTGTTGTTTAATAGTTTTCCTCTATTTTCTCAGAATGTTCTCTCTCACTCTCACCTTTTTTATTTTTTATATTCCGTTACTCTACCCTCAAACTTGTCACATTGGGTTTTACTTTGTTTATCTTGTAAGGCATTCATTTGGAGTTGTCTCCCTCCTGGAATGCCTGCTGGTTGATCCATTTGAAAGTCCTTGTCTTGGATGCCTTCCATCTAGTGAACATAAACTCAGAAATGTATAAAATTTGTAGGTTTTTATTAAACTATCTAATGTTCTGTATTTAAGCCAAGTTTCATGTGTAATGGTGCCTGACTTTTGGCTTTTGTATACCATGGTTGGACCCCTTTGTAGGTATTGCCAAAGTTTACCATATTTTTTTTTCAATTTTGACAGGTGATTATACCATTTGGGGATATAGATGAAGTATGTGGTTTCTTTCATGTTTCTTTAAGATCATTCATTCTTCATGACGCTGATGGACTTGGAATGGTTTATGTAACATAAAAGGTTTTGAGGGTCATTGTTTCTCTTCATACAGATAAGAAGAAGCCAGCATGCATTCATTAATCCTGCTATTACAATAATTCTTCGCATGGGTGCTGGTGGGCATGGTGTACCTCCTTTGGGAAGTCCTGATGGTTAGCAATTTATCTTACACGTCCTAATGATTGTTTTTTGTGTTCTTAGTATCATAACTCCATATTATGCTTGAAGAAAAAAAACACAATGGACTAGTTTAAAAGCATTTCTGAATTGGATCATAGTTATGTAAGGCTTTCAGATATATATTAGCTTTTCTTCCTCTTACACTTTCAGAAGTTAATGCTAAGATGGAGCATTAATTCAACTACAAGATTGAATTGGATACTTTTTTTTTCTATGGTAAAATTGGAAGTGTTAGATTGTACACACCCCAAACCAATTGGTAATGAGTACCATGGGATTACCAAACAAACAAACAACCATATATACCAGGGCATTCAAATGTGTAAAAGACTTGACCTACTGACCACTCGAGACCCATTATAATACCATGTTAGAGCATCCAAACCAAACTTAATTGATAATGAATGGAGAGGCCTCTCATGAATATAAACCAACCTATAGTAGTTCTAATCATTCGATGTGGGATACAAGCTCTTCAGAGGAAGAAACTAGCGTGATATTACTTTTGTTGTTGGGATTTCATGAAATGGTGGCCATTTGTGAGTAGGGAAATTCACCTCGTATTGGTTTTTTTTTTTTTTTTTGGGAATATACGATTTAACTGTTTTACGTAATAGAACTTTTGTTTTACCAAGTTAATACATCTGTTCAGGTAAGACATAGAATGTATTTTTTGGTTTATGTGGATGTACCAAGCCTATTAAGTGACAATATTGTGAAAACAAGTTTTCATATCGAAAGGTAAATTCTTAGTTAGTGAGTTGCGCATGCTCCCCTTTGTAACAAGGAAGTGTGAATGTCAGATTACACTTGCTGGCATTTAACTCTTGTCGAGTTTTTTGTAGGCACTCTATTATTCCTTACTGTTTGATATTCCTTGCAGCATATTTGTGTGTATCTATACAAAAACAATTTTACTCATATATATGTTGCACACATGTATGCATATACGTTTCCATATTTTTTTCAGTTTGCCATGTGTGGTTGCATTTATATGGTTTACAGATGCATACAGCTAGTACACTGAAAGATTTGATCTATCTGAACTTGAAAAAAAAAAGCATGCAAGTGTTAATAGGTCAAGCTTGACATGATTCCGAGTCTAAACGGCTATTACGTTCAGCAAATTAGAGTTTTTTTTTTAACAGAAGCAAATTAGAATTTGGTTTGCATAAATCTACTCTTACCACCTTGCTTTGGCAATTTTGTTCTGGTAATGGCCATTACATTCGTGTTTTTAATCCTATACACATACGCTAGAAGAAGTGACATACTTGTAAGGGAGTTTGAAGTAAGTTACTTTGTGCAAACAACGTGGAAGTTAGGATTGCGCCCATTTCAGCCCTCCTACCACCCGGGATTGGCAGGCTATGAACTTGTGTTTCTAACCCATGTATGCTTGTATGTAAAGGTATGTTAAGGAGCTTTCTAGACACACCTTTGGGGTCAGATTATAATAATCGAGATTGAAGGTATCTCAAATGTCCCTGATCCTAAACTAGGTGGGTTTGTGACCTCGATCGTTGCAATTCCCGACCCCAAATTGTTACCTTAACTCCAAATTGACCTACGATATAGGTAACCCAAAATTGTGATCATTGGTCCTAAATATTTTAACTTTTAGTTTGGTTTCTTGTGATTGGAAATATTTTATAATAGAAATGTGCAACTTTTAATTTTTACTGTTCATGGTATGCTATTTTGGATTACAGTTTACTTTGAAATATTTGGCACAACTGTAGTAAGTATCAATTAATTGTGTGTATATGAATCTATAATTAGATAATTTCATATACCATGAAGGCAATCCGGATAAGAGTTCCAAAGTAAATAGTGAGCCTAAATAGTGTATCAACTAGGTCTACTTCTGTCCCACTGCGTATCAGAGAAAGTACCATACCACGTGTCCATACCCATACTATGTGCCAAATCGACCCACGATCATGGTATACTTTTCTGAAATAGTACATGTGTGTATTTCTACATTTCAATATTTTCGAACAAAAAACACTGAAAAGATAAAAAAAATATTGATTTCATGTCGTTATGTCAAATGTTTATTCTGCATTTCACGTTGAAACAAGAGAGCATGAATGAAGAAACTTCTGTTGGGCGTGTTAAACATTTTACGTGGAGTATACTTCATTCAAATTACCATTATGCAATTTTTCATTGCTCAATCAGGTGCCTTTGGAAAGGTTAGTGTATTGTCTTTGTACCATAGTGCCTTGACATGGTGCTGCTTGAGAAAGGTTGGTGGATATATAGCATGAAGTAGATATTCTTGTTGGAGCAGATAGTGCATATTTTGAGGGAATGCGGATGTGGTTTCTGCCTTAGTTGATATTTTTCTTGGAAGTGCTTGACCCTGTGAACGCCAGAGTACAGATTCAATGTCTGCCTTCCCTCAAGGAAACACAGGATGGAGTAAAAATTTTAATTTTGCAGTGGTTGTAAGTGGTTGCGCTTTTGGGAACTGTTTGGTCAGGGGTATGTGCAGGATAAGTTATGAATGCACTTGTTAGGTGGAAAAAAGTACTTGAAATATTTCATTAAGAAAGAAGTTCTAACTTTTATCGATTTGTTCAGGATCATAATCACTAACGTAACAGTGATTTTTATGGCATAGTTATGTGATAAATGCATGTAGATAGGATATGTTTTGGTATATCTTGTGACTTGTGCGTTCTAATCTTCGAATATTGGATGGGTAAGTAGTTACTGTACAAAGTAAGTATTCCATTTCTGTATTGTTATCTACAATTCCTATTTCCTTTGAACATGAAAATTCAGATGAATGTGTGCAGCCCACGTTTTTCCTTTCTCCATTTTCAGGTAGAGTAAGATATAAATTTGCATCATTTTGGAACAGAAACCATGCATTAAGAGCTTTACAGCGTGCAGCAAAGAACTACCAGGCAATGTTAGAAGCTGAGAAGAAGGTCTGTTCTCTTTACTTTTGTAGATCCATTATCTGCACTGTCATTGTTATTCCCATTTATAGTTTCAGTAGCTAGTTGTGGACATAAGAGACTTGTGAGAAATTGATGGGGATCGTGTAGGAATTGGATAGATATTAGAGATTAATTATGATAGTTCTTTTGATACTTTTAATATTTATCTTTTAAGTAGTTTTTTTTACCTTTTAAGGGCTTAGTTGTCATTATGACTATTTATTTCTTTTAGAGTTCTTTTAGGATTTGTGTTCTCCCTATATATATAGGGGATATGGTATTTGATTTGGTTAGACTAGACTTTGATTATTGATTATTGATATTGAATCTTTCTTCCTCAAATTCTCTCTCTATTCTCACCCCCTTCTTCTTCCCATCTCATCCCTAATTCTTTCTCTTTCTAGTATACATAAAAGCTAATACGATCTACATCAGAAATACTATTTGAATTATATATAATCATGTTTATGTCCAAAAGTATTGCTGATTGAATCTTTTTTTGCAATCTACTTTGCTTTGTGTGTAGTGATTCTATGGCTTTACACTTTCGATTTCATTGTTTTTGTTTTAGGTTGAAGCAATGACTTTGACATAGGTGGTGGTGTTTGTTTTGAACAAATGTTACATAGCCAGGGCCGCTTCTTAAAGTTCGGATGTTCAAAAAAGGCTCAATACATAGTGATATTATAACGCTGAAAGGAAATTATAATATTCTTCTTCAAGCACCAGTGAACCTAGGATATTAGATGTTTTAAAATAGTCTAACACATGTTTTTAAAACTCAGCTGTTGTGGTGAACCATTTTTCTAAAATGGTCCATTTTTTTCCTTGTTCTAGAACTGTCTATGCTGCACATGTTGATTTATTCTTCACAGAAGTGGTGACCCACGCTCAAATCGCACCGATAGAAAAGAAGATTATTGTGATTCTTCTTTCCCGACCTTTCCCTTTTCGCTCTAGCTCTCTCTTGAAGTCCACACTGACGTCTTTAGAGTGTAAACTGGGTCTTTAAAGAAAGACTCACATGATTGGATCTTTAACAAAGTCTCACAAGACTCAGAAGACTGGGTCTTTAACAAAGTCTCTTTAGTGCCAATGATTGGCATTCTGAGGATAGAGGAAGACTCACATGACTGGGTCTTTGAAAAGTATTTTTTATTGCCAAAGATTTGTTTTCTAAGGAGCATTAAATGTATTTTAATTGATGTATTTCTTCCTTGTCTACATAATTAGAAATACACTATTCTGTATATATTAAATAATTTATAGCTAATTAGTTAACAACTAAACATAAATAGATCAACATAATTCTTTTTTCATTTTTAATTTCTTTTAATTTTTAAAATCAAACATAGAAGTTACACTGGATTTAGATTGTTACATATTTGACTCAAACAATTTTGTGATCTATGCATTTTAAATTTCAAATATTTAACAATTAACTACTGAATTTCCAATAGCAATCTTTGATTAGTAAGGATGACGAGAAATTTGGTCTTTCGTTTGAATGTGAGCAATGTTGTTCAAACAGGGAATTTTAAAAGATTTTTTTTATTTTATTTCCTAATTTAATTAGGAATGTTCTTTATTCCGTTATTTTATTTCCTAGTTTAATTAGGTTTCTCTGCTATTATGTTTTATAGTTTAATTAGGACTTCGCTATTACAAGTAGTCTAGTATGTAATCTATTGGAGGAGATTTTAATGATTGTGAAATAACATTTAGAAAAAATGATTTTCTCTTTGTTTATAGTTTTGGTATTCTTGAGAATCAACAAAGTAATCGAAGAAATTTAGCCTAGTACTACGAGGATAATCAACAGTTCTAAGGTTTCGTGTTATTGTCGCTCCTTGCATCAGTTACAATCACAACATGCGATCTTTCCTACATCATGTCACTTGGAAGAAGTTTTGGTGGTCGGAACCTAGGTCACACAATTCGTGTGAATGCCTCAATGGATTTACGTTTTGAACGTAAATCCACGAATTGGGAGAGAAATTGGCCCAAATTTGGGGATCAAAAAAATTGAATCCACAAATTCCGTTTTTTGCAATTTGTCTACTTAAAACTTTAGAGTTACCTCCACTGACACATAAAATTTAACTAATTGATTAGTGAAGCCTTAACCTAGGAAGCTTTCTTCATACCCAATGGGACATGGCCCAAAGACTAAGCCCATCTCTCTGCCAAAGCATCTTACAGTTGTGATCTTTTAAAGCTCACTTTCCATTCACCTTCCTTATAATCTACCGATGTGGGATAGCTTTTTCATATATGTTGCCTTGTCATACAACGGACAGAAGACTATCGATGTGGGAATGTTGTTTTCTTCCATTATTTCTTTATCACTATAACTAATCTTATTTTTCATTTTTGGTACTTTGACATTCTCTTCTTTAGTGTGTATCACAATGTTATATATATAAATTTAACGGTCCTGCTCTCAACTATTTTCGAAATTTTACGCTCTCCCTCCCGCTCCCGTACTTGCTCGCACTTCCGCTCTATGTGATCTAGGTCGGAATGCGTCTCTTGATAAAATGCTTGTACGTGGTGATGTAACTCGATTAGCACAAGCAGCTAAAGCATTGACTGTTTAACTCCATGAATTGATGGCTCACTATCAACATGTAAACCGTATCTCGTCCTGTTCTGTGAACTACAAGGTACCTAGTGTCAAATGGGTTTCCTCAATTGCTTCCACATGCCGAGGCAAAGTTGATCATGTTGAGTTCCTGTGTTGTATCACAAGTCAATGATACATGTGGATGGAAGATCGAGGAAAGATTATAAGGACAATAAAATTGTTGTGGTTGTGATCTCGGAGAAGATCCCCGATGAGATTCATGTTCTTGGTACGAATCCGAATAACGTTTTTTTATTTATTTATAAAGATTCCTATTTTATGCAAGCACAAGTTGATTGGGATTTACGACGAATATTTGATGAATTTTTGGATGATGCTTCTCCTGGACCGAATGACTTTTCAGGCTCATGAGAAGATTGAATTGACATGAGGTAAGCTCGATCTTTTTGGGAAACTCTTTGTAAGATAAGATCAAAATCCTTCAACAGAATAAGAAAGTTGAGAGGATCGACACCTGAGAAAGAGATCTAGAATCTGAGGAAGCGACTGGAAGGGAAGCAATTGGGCTAGATTGCTGATCTTCTGGAGTAGTCCAAACTGCAATCGTCACCAAGAAGAAACATGCAGTGCCAGTTGATTGGAATTCTCCAAGGTCAATTGAACTGGCTGACAATTGGTAGAAGATGTTGAGCAAAACTACTAGCCAGAAGAGTGAGGCTGATCCATAACATCAACTGCGACTGTGATCTTAGAGAAGATCCCCAACAAGATTTATGTTCTTGTTACCAATCTAAGTAACATTTTTTTTAATAAAGATTCATATTTTATGCAACCACAAGTTGATTGGGATTTACCACCAATATTTGATGAATTTTTGGTTGATGCTTCTCTAATCATTGCTGAAATAATTATGATATCCCGATATATGATGAGCATTTGAGAGATGATGGAATGTACGAAGATTTAATTGATTTTTTACATGAAGATGGTATATCGTTAAAGGAGAAGGTGGACGAGGTGCAAGTGTCTTCGACCACTACTAGTAGAGGGACGCCTACTCAAAGTGAAGATGGTATAAAATTTGATGAGTAGCTGATGTCATCCCTTTAATTCAAGCCCCACACTAGCCATATTTTTTGTTAGACGAAAGCAAGAAGTGGACGCAGCAGGCTGTGGTTCTTGGGCTGACTCATTTTCATTGGTTTGATGTAATACTTGGGTGTTATGCTATATGTCCATGAACCTTTTACTCTATCTAGATATGTAGAGTCAGCGGAGTAATGGTTCAATTGCTTTGATATCTTTGACATTGCAATTTCTTTTGATGGGTACACTGTTGTTGCTATGCAAAGGCTTGGTTGTAAAGCCACCATGGTGCCAAAACATAAGATACTGACCCGTGGCTTTATCGGACTTTAAGATGCAATTTTGATATCTTCACATTGTATGGCGATTCTTAATAAAATATGTGATCAATAAGGATTTTTGAGTGGTCGAAAGCCTAAGTTAAAGAAAAACTGACATATTGAACAAAATTTAAGGGTGAATTCTTCTCAACTTGGGGAGAACGATGCAGTATGGGGGGCGAGATATTTGACATTTTGTCATTGGCAAGGGGAGCTCGCAAAACACTAGTTTGCACACTTCATTACCCACACGAGAAGCTCCTTGGGTTCATATTAGCATGGAATGTGTTTTGGGACTTCCAAAGACAACAAATGGATACGATTCTATTTTTGTTGTGGTGAACCATTTTTCTAAAATAGTCCATTTTTTTCCTTGTTCTAGAACTGTCTATGCTGCACATGTTGATTTATTCTTCACAGAAGTGGTGAGACTACATGGAATTCCTACTTTAATTGTCTCTAATAGGATGTTAAGTTTGTGGGGCACTTGTGGAGGACACCATGGAGAAAACTTGGGACTGATTAAGTATACTAGCACTTGTCATCCTCAAGCGAATGGACAAGCACAGGCTGTCAACTAAAGCTTGGGTAACTTGTTCAGATGTCTTGTTGATAATCATGTGAAGATTTGGGGTTCTATTAGACCACAAGCTGAATTTGCCTACAATAATTTAGTCAATAAAACTACGAAGAAAACACCCTTTGAAGTAGCTTATGGGCTCAAACCTTACCATGTTCTTGACCTAGTGCCATTAACACAAGAGGTTAGAGTGAGTGCGGATGGAGAGCCTTTTCCAGATCATATTAGAAGAGTTCAAGACGAAGTGAAGGCAAGGCAGCAATTATAGATAGTAAAGAATCTTATTGCAAAATCAACATTGGCAAGCTAAGGTTTTTGAAGGTGACATGGTGTTAGTACATTTGAGGCGAGATAGATTTCCTAAGGTCATTTACCACAAGATTAAGTCAGGAAAGTTTTGGGCCATGCAAGCAAGCTGTTGAAGAAAATTGGCTCCAGTGCCTACATGTTGGAATTGCCACAAGATTTGCAAACTAGCCCTTTCTTCAATGTGTTTTGACTTACATGTATTTGAGGGATTTGATTGAGAATTAGTTTTAATAGAGGATCATGTGAAATAGCTTCCAAAGGCACAACTGAATGTTGTTGAAGATGTCAAAGAAGCGAAATCTAGGAGAGGCAATTAGTGTAGGTGATTGTTGGTGAAAGTGGTTGGGAAAACCTGTTAGCGAAAGTATATGGATTACCAAGAGGAATTGAAAAGTATTGATCCAAAGGTTTATGAAGTTGTTGATACTTTCTCGCCGTGAGGGTCTTCCAACTCATAGGGGTTTATTCGGGGACATCCAAAAGGCTTGTCAAGACCAAGCAGGCTCACTAATAGGTTAGCCTAAGTTTTATGTGAGTCTTACAGATGGTATTTGTGGTCCTAATCTTTTAAGTGATCAAGGGCTATTGTAACTCTCGTATAAATATCTCTTTATGAATCTTTGTAGCAGTTTTTTCTTATTCTTATTCCAGAAATTTGAATTTCTTTCTTTCTTGGGTCTCTTTGCCTTTGAAATTCATATATTCTCATTCCGTCTTTGATTCTAATGTGTTTTCTTGTTATCTTATTGCTGAAAACTTATTAAAAGGTGTTGATTCTTGCTCAAATAGCAATTTACAATAAATATGAAAATTTTGATGCAATGCTCTTGTCATTTTTATTATGTTTAATGTGTTAGATGATATGCACTAGAAATATGATGTGTGGACACTGCATTTATGTTGTATAATTTTTCATGATCTTTTTTAGAATTTTTTTTGGCTTTCAGGCTTCAATATAGCATTTAGTGCAAATCGGTTAACTGTGTTGTGACGCTGCAACCGATGTCTATCAATGTCTTTCGAATCGATTGCTAATACTATGACCTTGAACTATGGATGTATCCTAATTTCCCGAGTTTTATATATTAGCTATCTACTCTCTCTATTGCTAAGAAATTATAGGAATCGTTATCGAGTTTTGGTTGGAAAAAAGCTATAGAGGTTAAGATGAATATCTTACATCATAACGAAACATGGGATCTCATTCCCATATCCTATGATAAAAAGCCTGTTGGTTGTTGATGGGTTTATATTGTGAAATTCAATACTGATTGTTATGTTGAACATCTAAAAATCTGACTTGTTACTAAGGTATTTACTTATACTTTGGCCATTGATTATGGGGAGACGTTTTCTCCCATTGCTAGTATTTGCTTGGTTCATGTGTCCATTTCTTCCTTAGATGCTAATCTTGATTGACATTTATTTCAGTTGGATTGGATGTAAAAAATGCTTTTTGCATGGTGACTTGGTTAAAAAAGTATATATGGAACAATCACTTTGGTTTTTTTTCCCTCCGGAGGAGTACCACGGGAGTGTGTTTCACTTGAAGAAGACCCCGTATGGTCTGAAGCGATCACTGAGAGAATGACTTAGTAGATTTTAAGAGGAAATTTTAAGGTTTGCTCTCTCTAGGTGTCAGACTAATCACTCCACATTCCATTGACATACTGAGGCAGATTAGAGTATTCTGATTGTGTATGTGGATGATATTGTGATTAATGATACTAATTATTGTGGTATTGTGAAGTTCAAAATATTAATCAAGCATCGATTTCTGCAAAAGACTTGGGCAAAATTTAGTACTTGTTGGTCGTCGAATTTGATTGCTTTAACTAGGGTATCAATTTGTCTCAAAGGAAGCATGTAATTGATATGCTACAAGAATAATGTTTATTAGGTGACAAGCCAGTTGTGGTCCCATGGATCCGAATAGAGACTTTTGGTGGATGAATGTACACTATTTCAAAATCCTTGTAGGGGTTGTAGGTTGGTTGAAAAAATAAATTATCTCACTATTACTCTTCCAGATTTTAAATAAGTGGCAAGTGTTGTGGTTCAATATATAGGTGCACCCAGAGTTCCCTTGGAATGTTGTTATTTGTATCTCCCGATATCTTAAATGAACCCTAAGACTTCGATTTTTTGTAGCAATCTAATGGACATCTTAGAGTGAAAGATTTTGCAAATGCTAATTAGGCCGATTTTTCTTCAGATTGAAGGTCAACTATTGATTGTTGTGCCTTCTTGGGCGAACTTTGTTTCGTGGGTGAGTAAGCAAGCTGTAGTCGCATGATTAGTGCAAAAGTTGAGTATAGAATAATATTACACACTACGAGTGAGTAAACATGGTAACCGCACTTTATCCAGGAGATTGACTTTGAAGTTTAGATACCAATTTAGTTGTTTTGTGATAATCAGGCTGAGTTCCACGGCTGCCAACCCAATGTTTCACACACTAATAAAAAAATTGATTGCCATGTCATTTGGGAGAAGATATTAAAAGGGAGAATTTTTATGACATTTGTGAAAATTTGAGTAGATGTGTTCACTGAAGTGGTGAACCAGAGTCGTCTGGCAGTCGTTTGTTCCAAGTTGTGTTACCTGACATATATACTCAAGCTTGATGGGAATTGTTAAGTGGTATATCTTATATACTGTTGTAGTAACCATACCACTCTTGGGTAAGCTAGTCTTGGTTGTTTTATAGTGAGACATGTATATGCTGAGAGTGCGAAGTAGGGTTACCATTTCTGAGTCTATATGTTCAGAGTGAGAAGTAGGGTTAACAATTCTGAGTCATCCTTTCTCTCAATTCTACCATTGACCATCATTTCTGACAATTAACCCTAAACTTAAAAATTAAAGGTGTCATGCAGGTATGGTGGTCTCAAGTATGAGGTATGGTCTGTGCAAGACCACAACTCTTGTCAGTAGTGGAGGAATTATGAAAGATAAAGGTTGCAGTTCAAATGGATACAAAAAAAAAGGCTTCAGTTATTCTATGTGTAATCATTTTTGTCGTTTGATAAAAATTTTGTAGCTGGTAATAACCTAGAAGTTGGTGTGTAAGTATATCTATTTTCGGAAATTTATGAAACACTATTGGTTGTCCAGGATGACACATTTTGGTTTTTAGTGTTTGCTTATTGTCAGCACTGTGCTAAGGTTTCTTGGAAGGACCTTTTCTTTTTCACTTTTATCTATGCTGCATGGCGTCTTCAACAGAGATCTAGTACTTGTGTCAAATACTAACACCCGGGTCTTTAAGGTTGTGAGATTTGCGTTTGTTAAGTTTAGATGATTAACACAATATTGGAGAGAAACAGAGATAGGTTAAAAATTTAACCTAGTTCTCATATATCACTTGTATTTATAGTCAACTCACAATAATAAGAATTACACATACTACCCTAACACTATTAATAATTTACATATACTACCCTGATACTTTTAACACTCCCCCTCAAGCTGGACTATATATATCATATAATTCAAGCTGTGAACAAATCGTTGTAAGACGTGTACGACTCAATGCTTTGGTAAACATATCTGCAAGCTAATCTTCAGATTTCACAAATAGAGTCGCAATCTCCCAAGCTACTATCTTGTCCCGAATAAAGTGACAATTAACTTCAATATGTTTGGTTTTCTTATGAAACACTGGATTAGCAGCGATATAGATAGCTGTCTGGTTGTCACAAAACAACTGTAAAGGAAATTGAACTGGAAATCCAATTTCTTAGAGGAAGTGTAGTAGTCAAGTCAACTCACTCGTCGTATACGCCATTGCCCTATATTCAGCCTCTGCACTAGATCTTGCTACCATAGATTGTTTCTTGCTTTTCCATGAGACGACATTACCTCCTAAGAAAATATAATAACCATTTGTTGATCTCCAATCAGAAGGAGAGTCAGCCCAATCAGCATCTAAGAAACCCTCCACTCTAAGATGTCCATTAGCTCGATATAACAGTCCAAGCCTAGGAGCTCGTTTGAGATATCGCAGAATACGAGTAACTATCTTCCAATGTGGTACTCTAGGACACCCCATGAACTAACTTACTACACTGATTGCATAGGAAATATCCGGTCGAGTAATAGTGAAATAATTAAGCTTCCCAACTAATTTGCGATATCGACTCGGATTCTCAAACAGTGCACTATCATCCATCAGTAGTTTCTGATTCGGATCCATGAGAATATCAATCGGTCTGCCACCTAGCAAACTTGCTTCCTCTAGCATGTCAAGTACATACTTCCTCTATGATAAACAAATAACCTGTTTAGATCGAGCCACTTTTAACTTGGCAATTCCCTTAGAATCATTTCTGTAATCACAATATCATCTACATAGACCACCAATAGAACATATCCAACATCTGTATGTCTATGAAACACGAAATGGTCCATCTGACATTGTAGAAGACCAAACTCTAAGACTACATCTGAAAACTTACCAAACCATGCCCTCAGTGACTACTTCAAACCATACAAAGATTTCTTTAGCCGACATACACTCTTACTATACTTTTCCTGAGCAGTAAACCCAGGTGGCTGCTCCATGTATACCTCTTCAACGTCTAACTGAAACAAGGGCTAATCAAGATTAACAGCTAAAGAAATCAAGATACGAACTGAGGAAATTTTGGCAACAGGAAAGAAAATCTTCTCATAATCAACACCATAGGTTTGAGTAAAGCCCTTTGTAATAAGTCGGGCTTTAAGACGCTCCACAGAACCATCCGGATGAAATTTAACAATATACACCCAACGACAACCAACAGTTCGTTTACCAGGAGACAAAGGAACGAGATTCCAAGTCCCATTATGATGTAAGACATCTATCTCATCCTCCATAGCTTTCCTCCAACCTGGATCAGATAATGCATCCTGTAAACGCTTAGGAATAGATGTAGTAGATAATTGAGAAGTAAAACAAGAGAAGACATGAGGCAATGCATCATATGAAACAAAATGAGAAATGAGATGATTAGTAATACACGAACGAGTATCTTTTCGAAGAGTAATAGGTAGACAGTCTAAATTACCTGATGGACCAAGTTCAGCAGACGGCAAGGAAGACGGTACGGGCACCTCAGTCGATGGTCGAGGACGGCGAGAGTATACATGAAGAGGTAAAGTAGATGGTAACACAGTGGGCAGCGGAATATCTGAAAGTGAGGGAAGAGATGATGGTGGTACAAGAGATGATCCAAAGTCCAGATCCAAAGGCTGAGAAGGTGCTAAAAAATATGGAACAGATTCTTCAAATGTGACATCAGCACTAGTAAAGTATCGTCGCAGAGAAGGACTGTAGCAACGATACCCCTTCTGTGTGCGGGAATAATCAATAAATACACATTTTGTAGCTCGAGGGCAAGTTTGTCAAACGCAGGATCTAAATTGTGAACAGAACAGACACATCCAAAAATCTTAGGTGGAAGGAAAAATAAGGACTTACCTGAAAAAAGGACAGAATATGGACTTTGCCCATGTAATACAGAGGATGGCATACGATTAATATGGTGACAAGCAATAAGAACAACATCACTCCAAAAATATCAGAAAATATTCATCTGGAATAACAAGGCACGAGTGACTTTCAACAAATGATGGTTCTTGCGTTTAGCAACACCGTTTTGTGGAGATGTGTAAGCATAGGAAGTCTGATGAATAATACCAGTTTACTAAGATAAGCTGAAAAAAAATCAGATTCATATTCTCGAGCATTATCAGAACGTAAAATATGTATACGACAACCATACTGAGCTTTTATATCTTTACGAAAGGTCTCAAATATAGAGAATAATTCAGACCGAGATTTCATCAAAAACAACCAAGTCACACGAGAATAGTCATTCACAAATGACACAAAATAAGGATATTTATTAGACGAAATATTTTTTAGTGGACCCAATATATCAGAATGTACCAACTCAAATGGACTAGACACACGATTATGGACTCTAGGCTAAAACGACACACGATGATGCTTACTAAGTTGACAAGCTTCACATGACAAAGACGACACACCATTAAGACTGAGAACTTGACGCTTCAAATTCTGAAGAGAAGGATGCCCAAGACGACAATGCCATTGAAAAGGAGACAAAGAGGTCTGTAGAGTCCAAGTAGGTGAATCAAAGTCAAGATAATATAAACCACCAGCTTCATGTCTTGTACCAATCTTTCTCTTCATCTTGAGATCCTGAAAGACATAATAGGAGGGATAAAAGATGACAGAACAATTGAGAGAACGAGTAATCTTGCTAATGGAAATGGAAAGTAAACTAAAAGGAAACTGAGGAACAAATAACACAGAAGATAGAGACATATCAGGACTCAAGTGAGTAGTTCCCAGACCTGAAACTTTAGAACAAGTGTCATTAGCAAGAGTAACACTACGTGTAGAATTAGCAGACTGATAAATAGAAAAAATATCAGACGCACCAGTCATGTAGTTAGAAGCGCTAGAGTCTATGATTAGGGATTGCGAGTGGAGGACAATAAACAAGTGAAAGTATTACCTGACTGGACAAAAGTAGCAGTGGAGGGAGATGAGATTGCCTGACTGGATAAGAATTGAGCATACTCCTCTCGTGTAATATTAACTAGCTCAGTGTCTAGCTTGGGTTCCATAAGTGCAGCAAATAAAAAAAGAAAATCACTAAATCACTGAAGCGGATAAGAATCACCTACTGCACTATTGAACTGGACTGGAGAACGCCACTTGATCGCTGAACCGGACAAAAAAACACCACTGAACCGGAGCAAAAGAGTCCACTGGACCACTGAACTGGAGACAAAACAGGTGGAACCGGCCTGAACCGGTCAAAAAATGACTGAACTGGACCGTCTGGAGGTCCTGGACCACTGAACCGGGCTGAAAACCCGGTCTGGACTGCTGAACCAGGATCAGGGAAGCTGTTGGAGTATTGAACCGTTGGATTGGACCAGTTGGACCTGTTGGAAGATAAAACTGGACTGGAAAACTGGGATGGACCGATGAACTAGACTGGCTGAGCTCTCTGGATTGTTGAACCGGACCGGCTAGACTCACTGGTCTGATGAACTGGCCTAAAGCGTGAGCTGGATCGGGATTGGACTTAAAAATAATTTAAGACCTGACTTGACCCTATCTGATCTAGACCCGACTCCACGGGTTGGATCTTTTCTTCTTCGCTGGGTGATTAGGGTTCCAAGAGAACCCTCTGGTTCAACGTTGCCGCCACCACACGAAGACAACACCACCTCCACAGCCACCACACACCCCGATGAAGACAAGGCGCCACCACACGACTGCCATTACCATGATAGGACGACGGAGACCACGACACCACAAGTCGATTAACAGTGACCACGACAAAGACCACGACAGCATAAGTCGATTAACAGTGACCACGACGAAGACCACGACAGCACAAGTCGACTAACACCAACACCACCACAACAGTAACCTCCACAGCACAGAGGTCAACCATGACGACCACAATATCACCACCACCACAATGCTTCGACAAACAAAAATAATTTTTTTAAAAAAAATTTAGAGCATATTTATGATCGTAATTGCTCTGATACCATGTTAAGTTTAGAGGATTAACACAATATTGGAGAGAAACAGAGAGAGGTTAAAAACTTAACCTAGCTCTCATACATCACTTGTATTTATAGTCAACCCACAATAATAAGAATTACACATACTACCCTAACACTGTTAAAAATTTACGTATAGTACCCTAATACTCTTAACAACGTTTAATACTTCCTATCATATGTGTGCTTAGAGAATAAGAAGCTACACACCAATTCAATTTTGTTAGATAATTGTATTTAACACTCTAGAGGTTGGATCTGGAGTGATGACAAGTGCTCATAGGCATAGCCTGAGCGACATGTCGTTGGTTTGAGTCGGGCAATCAACCCTTCCAAAATAGGGTTAAAGTTATCTACCTCTTACCTCCCCTAGACCACGTGCTATAGATAGGAGCTTCGTGCACTGAATGCCACCTAATTTTATTTATTATCGTTATTGTATTTTGTTGTCACGTAACTGCTTTAGTGTGAGCAGTGTCTTTTTTTGATATTCTAAGCACGGATCAAAATTTAGTTTCGAGACGTCTGAAACGTCTGAAACGTTTCCGTTTTCATGGAGATCAAAATGAATTAATGATGGAATCAAATTTTTAATACTTTAAGGTGTTTCATAATATTTCGAGGTATGTTGTAATGTTTCAATACATTTGTACAATTGTTTCGAAATGTTTTAATGTATTTCAAGATACTTTGGTATATTTCGACCAATATTTTGGAAAAATAATTCTTAAATTTTATTTTTTTTCTTCATGTTTCCAAAACACATCGAAATGTTTCTATTTCCTAGGTGACCGAAACAATACACCGAAACGAAATTTTGATCCTTGATTCTAAGGTACAAAAAACACCATTTGCTTCCTGGACGTCGATGCAAATCATCATAAATTCTGGCTGTTTTGCCTTGTCACCGTGCTTCATCTTTGGAAAGTAGATGAACCCGATGCTTACACACATACCTTCACCCGAAATTCATATAGGAGTCCATGAAGCATGGTTTTTTTTGTTAATTTTTGGCTTTGAACTGTTTGAATAGCTATACAATCTCCTTCAGTTGATCTGTTCTTAATGTTGTATAGGAAAAGGAACAGTCGGCACTACGTGCACATAGCAGCTCTGTTAGAGGCATTAAAAGGGAGGCAAAGGTTCCTGAGGAAAGGGCTCTTAGTTCTGCAAAGTTTCAGCCCTTCATCAAAGAAGAAGTTCTAATTGTTATATACAATGTAAGTAGCAATTCTAGCACTCAATTTTTGGGATATTATTTCTTACTTTTGTTGATTACACATAATAAATTTTGCTCTCAGGATGTTTTTCCATGCACAGCTGAACAATTCTTTGACTTACTGTTGAATGATGGATCAACTTTTACAAATGAGTATCGTTCTGCTCGAAAGGATACTAATCTTGTCGTAAGTACCAAAATTTTGTGATTGTTACACTTGAATATCTTTTTCTTTTGAATTCCTATTTGTTTAGTCCCAATTTTCTGTGTCATTCTGCAATGAAGAACAATTTTCTGTGTCATTCTCAAAATTGAGCTCTTATACATGCCATGCTGTATACAGGTGACTGTCAGTCAGTGATTAGATATCCTTGCAATCTATTATAATTTTTTACCACTAATGATAACTGCAATTTCTGTTTACAATCTGCTTGTATAGTGATGTATAGTTCTATTTGTTGTTTTATGCTACTCCTAGATGGGTCAGTGGCATGCTGCTGATGAATATGATGGTCAAGTAAGAGAAATTACATTCAGATCCTTGTGTAACAGTCCTATGTGCCCTCCAGACACAGCAATGACGGAGTATCAGCATTCAGTTCTGTTGCCAGAAAAAAAAATGCTGGTGAGTTAGCTTATGTCATTTCCTATGAGATAGGTTTTGAAGTTTCTTTTTTTTTATCTCTCTAGTTGCATTATTTCCCCATTCACAAATAACCGCCACATAATTCATGCCACATATTCTGCTCTATTAGGTGTTTGAGACGGTACAACAGGCGCATGATGTTCCATTTGGGTCTTACTTTGAGGTATCCAATGTTTCGGGCATCGTAGAATGATGTTTACTGTTTTCTTGTGGTTTAATAACGTTTTTTCTCTCCATATACTCCCTTTTTTGGGTGCGTTATTAACTATATGAAAGAAAATCATAAGTGGGGGTAACAGCTCAGAGAATATATACACTGGCCAGGGAAGTCATGATATTTCTGCAAGGCATGAAAATTAAGATCATATTACATAAAGCTCGCGTTTTTTACCTGCTCAATATGTCTCATTAAAAGTTAAAACAGAAGTATGAACTTTGTGCAGGCTCTACTGGCTTAAAAATTGGTTTTGCTGCATATATTTGTTGTTCATTCACTCCCTGTTCCCCATCGCTGATTTCAACAAAATTTCTGAAAAACTCTTGAACAAAAAAACTTTCTGTTCAAGAAGCTCATGGGTCATGTATATTTCCCAGAATGGCAGTATTTTAGGCATGAACATGCATGCATCTTATAGATCCCAGAACACACTAGGACCCATTGCTTGGTGAATGGTGAATTTGAGCAAAATGGTTTGTCCTAGTGATTAAGGAGCAGCCCATCTCCAGGCACAACTTTGGGTTGAGTCTCATCAGCATATAGCCGTTCCTTTGCCCCTTCTGAGGAGTAGGGTAGATCTATGACTGTATTACAAATGAAAAAGCTGTGAGTGAGAATGTAGGTTTCATTCTAACAGCATCCACCATGAACAAATTATGATAAATGTTAGGTTTATACCAGCCGTATTGTGGTTCCTGTGCCCCCTTCTCCTTAGGAGTAGGATAAATCTGTGGTTGTGTATCCAATGTAAAATATGTGTAAGTGAGAATGTGGGTTTGATTCTAAAGGAATCCACCATGTGAAAATTATATTGTACTATACCCCTCATAGTAGAATGAACTGGTAGGGCCTAACACAAGACCATTGACTTTCTTATTTTGTTCTGTTTTTGTTTTGGAAGATGAAATTTACCATTATCTGGTGACCTATTTATATGCCTTGCATGATTTACTATCTTTCTAGAGTACATTTACAATGATTTTTTTTTTCTAAAGGTAGAGAATAGAAAATAAGAAAAAGAACAAAGTAAACTACAAAGAAGAAGAAAAAGGAACAGCTGGAAGAGAACTACCTTCTAACCCTGTTAGAAGTTCGACAAAGGCATTCCTCTAATCCCGGTAGATAAGGTCCATAAAGAAGAAAAAAAATCAATTCTATCCTTGATGAATTTTTAAGATAGAGAGCAGTCATTGAAAATTCTTGCATTTTGCTTATCCGAACACAAGTCACATCAAAGAAATTATTTCAGAAACCCCAAGAAAAAGAATAATGATTGGATTAACGAGGATTCGACTCCCCACTCCTCAAATAAATGAAGCAAATATCAGGGCTCAAAGCTTTGCAAGGCCTTTTCAATGTGTAAATGTGCAATGGTTGAAGCATTTTATTACAACTAACAAAAATTGGGTGCCTCTGTTTTATTGTTTTTGTGGCACTAGCTATCATTTTTTAATGTGTTGCATGGTTGAGAGTGCTTCTATGGCACCATATACCTAAGAAGCACAGACACGGATACGACACGACACGGACACGCTGACTCAAAATTTTTCAAAAAAGTAGGACACGGATACGGATACAGATACGGATACGTTAGCGATACGTTAAATAATATGTATTTTATATATATTTATATAAAATCATATGATAAAATAAAAATATTATCATAATAATCTTTTAATTCATCATTTCTCTAATTTTAAAAATTTATATCCTGATATCATTGTAGAAAAAATATAAGATATACTAATACACATTCAACATTAATATCCATGATTCAATAATCAATGACTTCTACAACTTTTACTTTAAAAAATATTTCATTTCGTAATATTAATTTTCATCAAATTCCAAGAGCTTTAATTTTGTAATCCCATTTTTTCTAACATTACTTTCATATTAAAAGACTATTCTATTTGTATATAAGTTTGTATTCGTATCCAAAATTATATTAAATTCATGTCTTATGATCAATGTAATGATTATAAATTCTTTTATATTATAATTGTGATTCATATCCCTTTAAAATTATAAAAATAACTCTTAATTATAAAATTATCTGAAAAGTTCTAAAAAATTTGAAAATAAATCTCAAATCGTATCCCCCAGCATGCCGGCCAGGTGTCCCAACGTGTCCAAAAAAAATTTAATAATAAAAAAATCAGACACTCATTTTAACCTGTCCGACACGTG
Source organism: Ilex asprella (assembly GCA_023539305.1). Lineage (NCBI taxonomy): Eukaryota > Viridiplantae > Streptophyta > Magnoliopsida > Aquifoliales > Aquifoliaceae > Ilex > Ilex asprella. The sequence continues at coordinate 20,544,268 of CM042184.1, forward strand.
TCCGAGCGTGTCCGTGTCTCAGACGTGTCCGACACGGACACTTTGCCCAAAATGAAGTGTCCGTGCTTCCTAGCCATATACTGCCAGCTGCCCATAACTCTCTTTGTGATGATGGAGTCATTATGCAACCTATTTAACTGTAATATAGAGTGAACCTTGAGACAAGGTTTTATCATAAAGATAAGAATAAGCATAATGGGTTTGATGTTTATGTCTTTCTACATTTGTAACCAGTTGGCTTGATGCCTGGGTTGAGGATGGCGAAGTGAAGAGCTGTTTTTCTTTTGGAGCATATCTTTGTTGAAGATACATGTCCATTTGCTCCCTTTTTTTTGTTATGACCGATTCATTTGTTTTTGCATCAGGTTCATTGTAGATGGTCTTTAGAGACTAACTCCGAATCCTCTTGCAGGATAGATATAAAAGTGGGTAAGTTTTTGCTGGACATCGATTTCTTTCTTTCTTATTTTTTTTTTTTTTTTGCATTTTTCATATTCATTTTAACACTTCTTTGGTTGTAAATCCCTATCATAATGTATTTTACCTATGTACTGGGATTGGCATACGTTGCCCCCCTTCCTGTTTATCTCTATGTGTGGAATTCAATAATTTTTTTTTTTATTAAAACCAAATTGGTTGTTTGTTGTTGATCAATGCATTCACCATGCAATTTTATGCTGCCTACAATTTGTTTTCATACTTACATACTATGCTCCTTTATTTTAGTCGTAACTTTGAGAATAAAAATTTGTGTATGCTTTTTGTTACTTAGGAAACCTTTGATAGGGTCCCAGGACAGAGATTGTGGATGAATTCATAAAGTGTGATTTACTAGAATTACTAATCAGGAATTGTTATGTAGCACAGTACCTTGGTAGTAACTAAGGGGTGGAGAAACAGGCATTTGTCCATCAGTAATATGTTTCTATAAATGAGTTGTTTGTATGGGGATTTGATAAAGCGGATGAGGACAGTACCAAAAGGAGTAATTAGTTATGAATTCTATGAGAAGTTACTGATAGAACCTGCAAAGGTAAGACGAAGGAAATACATCTACAATTGTTTGGCCATGGGTAAGATAGTTCAGTTGGTCTATGATTATGGATGCGATTGGTTCAAGTCGAAGGGTCCAAAAAGACAGAGTGACCCAGAGAAAGATGTGGTTGTCATCGTTATAATAGAGGGTGTGACTCTAGATAGAGCTGACAGGCCACTGATAAGATAGTATGAGGGGCTGTTTCGACATAGGTAACATATTTTAGTTAGTTTTCAGGTAGGGAGTGATTTGATTCAAAATGATGGAGCCAAGGAGATGAGGAATACAATATGGTTTCAAGATCATAGGAAGATATTGCTCTAGATTTTTCTGTGTGGCTGAAAATTGCTGTCTTCAGATTTTTCTGGCCCAATGATCTTATTGGTAATTTATTTTGTCTGATCAACTATTGCTACATTATGTTCAGATAATTTATGAACATCTTACCTTTTTTCTTTCTTTCTAGAATTGATTCTTTGTGACATACGGATAAAAAATCAGAGATTGCTATATGGCTGCATGGCTATATCAGATAGCAGGATTCATATTGTTTTAAACACTATCATCTTCTAAATAAATTTCTCCAACAAATTGGGGGATTTTGTAATTTCCACAGGTGCACATTTTAAGAAATGGTGTGTGATGCAATCTAAAATTAAGGCTGGAGCTATCAATGAGGTATGTATTTTTTATGTAATTGATTTCTATGTTGTTCATCTTTCATGATTTCCTTTTCAAATGCATCTTTTGTGTTTGACAAGGAAAGATGAACATAGGATTAAACATGTTAAAATATTATTGTCGCGCAATGCAGTATAAGAAAGAGGTGGAGTTGATGTTGGAGGTTGCCCGTTCATATATTAAGTCGAAGATTTCTGGCGGTGAGACTGAAAATGTCCCCTCCCCCCACTCTGTAACTCAAGAATAGATGAACACTTCATGTGGCCTTCTTGTAAGTCTTGCATGTGTATTGCTTCAACCCTGTAATTTCTCTTGATGTATGTAATCATTTCTCGAACAACAAACGCCCATTGTAATGTTACTAGTGAAGAATGTTAATTATGTAGTCGCACCCTATCTCATTGGTAGAGAACAAGCGGTGTGCTCATGTAATCCTTGTGGCATTGCAATCTTGTGTTCAATATATAATATTGCTCCTCTTGGGTAATAAGATAGAGTGGGTCTTAGTATAACTGTAAAGTTATTTTATTGTGATCTGGATATGACAGGTTCAAATTACAGAAGTAGTCTTTTTACAGGCATGGTGACTTCCCTTTTATCTTTCGTGGAAGAGAAATTGCAACATGGGGTGAAGACCATAGCTTCCAGTTCAAAGGAAACACATGGGCTTGGCTGAAGCAATGTGTTTTGTTACTCCCCTTGAGAGCCCACACAAGGAGAAAGCGCTTAACACAGATGGGCTACAATAGAAAGGGGTGGAAGTAGCACCCAAACACATCAGCCCAGACTACCCCTTACCCCAACTCCAGGAACTAGCTCAGGAAGCGGACCCAACATACTTAAAACCTTGAGAACATGTCCTTAAAACCTTCTTCGTCTTCGATTTCACTTTTAGCAATGAAATTACAGGACAGGAAATTCACCCAACATTGTGTCAGTCCCTCGATGATCACTCAGAGAGAGAGAGAGAGGAAGGTTCCAAAGAGGCAGGGTGAGAAGAGGAGGAAATGCACAATTTCTACTTCGAGATTTGGTGGAGGTGGAAGTACAACAGGAGATTGATGCAATCCAGGTTGATGAAAACCCCTCTCCGGAACATGCTAAGAACAATATGGACATTTGTATGTCACATTGGATTTCACAAGTTCCAAGTTCTAAACTGGAGAAAAGTGAATGTAAGACGTCTGGACAAGTGGTGGCTAGCCTCAAACTGTCACACGTCCCATGTTAATTCTACCTTGGAACTATCAAGGAGTAGACCAACCCGAGACAGTTCAAACATTGAGGGCGTTAATTCATACCCATCATCCACAGATAGTCTTCCTAATGGAGACTAAAAATAAAATAGATAAACTAGAGAGACTCCGAAGAAATTTCAAATACATTGAATGAGCTTATGGGGAACTAGTGGAAAAAATATTCATTGTAACGGTGATACCACGTGGCAATGTGATGTGATATCACCAACTAATAATACTAAAACAAATATGCACATAGACCTTACAAAAATTAATAATTAACCAGCTATGTAAGAAAATAACTTCTCATCCTCTTGCCAAGTAAGTCCAAGTGGGATTCACCTTTCCTACTTAGGGTTTTATTATTGGTTGGTGATACCATGTCATCAATTATGACATGGTACCACCGTTGCATTCAATATTTACTCGAACTAGTGGGACTCTCGGGAGGCCTTGCCTTGTGGTGGATGGAAGAAATCAAGCTAGAGATAGTCTTTGGAAATAGAAATATTATCAACACACGGCTCAATAAATAGGAGCCCTTTGGATTGGCAATCCATTTTTCTTTATGTAGACCCCGATTATGTTGAAAGACAAAGATTGTTGAGAACATTGAGGACTATATCAAACTCAAATAGACAAAGATTGTTGAGAACATTGAGGACCTTATCAACCTCAAATAGTGCACCCTGAATTGTCACTGGTGAGTTTAACCTCATCAACTTGGTGTGGGAAAAAGGAGGGAGGGAAGGAGAGTGGAGCAACAAAATGTTGAAGAAATGCAAAAACTCATATCTGATTGCTAAACAATTATGCCTGATTTCAAGGGTCTCAATTTCAGTTGGGCACACAACAGAGAAAACAGCAAATGTATTGACATGGTGGTGAAATATTTCAGGGCTGCGAGTTTTCTTAGTACGATAATATTTGTTAGTTGCATTTTGGAGACATTAAGCACAATCGTAGCTGATAACATCTAATGAACATATGTCTTTGGAAATTCTTAAACAGGCTATAGGTACGGTACATATATAGAGAACTAAAGATGAAAACTAAGTAATCAAAGTTCATAAACAGGTGCAGGCATCCAAGTCAATATTGGTACTTATTCAAAATAAATATGATGGTGCTATTTAAAAATACCAACATGAATCATCATTTATTCTACTATAAAAAGTTGTGTTTGGTTTGCAACACAATTTTTCGTTTGCCCCTGCAAGGGAATTTATGAAATGACATGTCACGAGTCAAGAATGGGCTCATATCATTGCCCTATCCTAATTGATTTTGGGTTGGTGTCAAAAAAGGTTCCATACCATTTCAAGTTTGAAAATGTGGATGGAACATAGCCAACGTGAATATGTTATTAAATAGAGCCGGGATGCAGGAGTTGGAGGGTTAGACTAGTTCAGAGTAACCAAGAAGTTGAGAAATTGCAGAGGAACTCCTAGAGACTGGAGAAAGAGCCAATTTGGTAACAACAAAATATTTGGAAATTTTACAATCAGACTTCAAACAGATTCAGATGGAGCAACCTAGCGAGGCCAACCTAACCCAGGCAGTTGAACTAATTTCACAAATCGATGACATTTAAAGGAGAGGAGGAGAAGTTCTCGATGTAGAGATCGATAATTAACTAGCTAACAAGGTATCAAAATATATCCTTTTTCCATATGACAACTGTTCATAGGAGACAAAGGAACCAGCTTCTAATACTCAAATTAGAAGATAGAAGTTGGATTGAAGAGGAGGACTTGAATTTGCATATCATGGAGTATTTTTCAAAATCTGTATACAAAAAGTGGCCCAAGAGACATGAAGGGAGCATTGGAGGTTATAAAACCAAATATTATTGAAGACATGAATCTGGGACTACTTAGACCAATCACAGATGCATAAATTCATAAAAGCAGCCAAACAATTGGGTTCTCTGAAAAGCTGTAGGACTAGACGAATACCCAGGCAAACTTCAAGTGGTCGTAAATTAGATAAAGATTGAGGAGTTCTAAACTGATTAATGGCGGGAATACCCTATTAAGGAGATGGAGCAGATGCGAAGTTATGTGAAGGTTAGCCCCAAACAAGTAAAAAGAGTTGACTTTGTTGAATGGCCACTCGATGTTTACAAACCTGGTACCTTCATCACTGTTGGCATATTGTGGGTCAAGATGTAGGTGGAGCTGTAAAGAGGTTCTTTGAAAATGGTTTTATGCTAAAGGAACTAAACAAGGCTAACCTAGTATTGATTCCCAAGGAACCCAATCTGGAGACCTTGACCCAGTTTAGACCCATCTCATTGTGCAACTTCAGCTATAAGTCATTTCTAAGGTGTTGTCAAATAGGCTGAAATCGATTTTGACCAACCTTATAGCCCCTCATCAGGCAACCTTTGTCCCCAATAAAATGTAATCCAGGATTGCATCCTTATGGCAAATGAGGCTCTCCATTTTCTAAGAACAAAGATGAGGGGTAGGGACCAAACAATGGCCATCAAAATTTTTTTAACAAAGCTTACGACAGAGTGAAATGAGATTTTCTTGAGAAAGTTTTGAAAAAATTGGGTTTCCACTCAAAATTGATCCACTTGATCAACCAATGTGTTATAACAATCCAATTTGAGGTGGTTGTCAATGGTGAACCACGATGTGCCATCACCCCCTTAGAGAGGACTCATGCAAGGGGGATCCACTCTCCCTTTATCTATTCCTCATGGTGACAGATGTCTTATTGAGAAACTAGTTATTTCTCGTGTCTGAAGACACTAAGTAATAAAAAATAATAGTCAATAATAAGCTTATTTGTATTCACACCGAAGATCAAATTATAAAGATAGATGAGAGAAAAAAAAATTTAAGCACCGATTATAGTAGGACCGAGTGATGGTAATGGTGGTGGGTGACAGTAATGATGGTGGAAGACAATGATGGATGACGACGAACAATTGTGATGGTAACAGTCTTGGGTGGCAATGGTAATGGTGGTGGTGGGGCAGTTATGGTGAGATAGTGACAATGGTAATAAGGTGACAACAGTGTTGGTGGGAATAGTGGGAGTAATGGTGATAGGGTGATGACAGTGGTGGTGATAGTAGTCGTGGGACGATGGAGGTGGTGGTAGTGGAGTGACAACAGTGATAGTGATGGTGGGGGTGGCCATAGTAATGGTGGTGGTGGCTATTTATGGCAAAGGTGGTGGTGTGGCGGCGGCGACGATAGTGGTGGTGGTGATGGGACGGTGGTGGTGGTGGTTGATCGGTTCTAAGTACTATTTTTTATTAAAAAAAGTAGTTATGAGAAATTATAAGTTTTTGAAATACTTTGTAAAAGTCACTTCAAATACACCCTTAGGAGTATTTTTCCTCTACTAAATTTAAGACGTTAATATTAACCATCGGATTAATTTTAAAATAAAATTTAAAGCGATTTCAACCGCAAAAAGTAAAAATTATTTTGTTTATCTTTTAAAATTTGAATTGTATTATACTTTATTATATAAATATATATAGGGAAGTTGAACTAGGAAACATATTATGAGCGAAAGTGCAAAGAAGAAGTCCCACCCTGTCTCACATATGAGGCAGTATTCAACATAAATGATCCAAATCCAATAGCTACGGTCATCCAAGCCCAGTTAACTTGGGAAGGGTTTTGCTTTGTCCAACAACAAAACACCAGTAGACCTTTACAAGCAACTGGAGAGCATCACCAAATGCAGCACTAGAGACCTCATAAACAACGAAAGCTTAAGATCTCATGTGATGGTGCCTACAGAGGACAAAGTCACAGAGCTTCAGCAGGTATCATAGTGAGAAATCATAAAGTAGAGTTAGTCGGGGGAAGGGCAATTAAAGTTCCTCCCGTTTCTAGTCGCTATTCAGAGGCAGGAGTAGTTAGGGAGGCTTGTCTTTCTGCCATCACTATGCAACTGGTAAACACCACCTTTGAGAATGATAATGCCTAGGTAATTCAACTCAGCCCAAACAAGAACGTGCTCCGACGGAAAATCGTCGTAATTATAGAAGATATGAAACGAGCTGCAAAATATCAAGCCTTGAACTTCATACAAATACCAAGGACGCTAAACAAACCAGCCCATTGGATAGCATCAGAATTTTCGAACCAGTCATTACCACTAGGCTGGGTCAGTAGTCCTCCAAGAGACTTTTGCATGCTCTTTCAAGCTGATTGTAACCAATCTATATTTAGCTAATAAATACTAAGGTTTTCAGTTTAAAAAAATAAAAAACTGGAAACCTGGTACATGAAAGGCATTAAACCTTGTACATGAAAGGCATTACAGGTATCTATGTGGATTCAAATTTCAAAAACTGATTAATTGGTATGATTGAACAAGATTGAGATTCTCTTCCTTCCACTTTCACTCGATATCACTTAATGTTAGATCACTTATGTATAGGTGACTGGCCAACTCGTAAATATTGGATCTTAGTTAAATGTATGATGGATGATATATCATTAAACAAAATTGAGTGAACGAGTAATGGGGAGGATTTTAATCTGTTTGAATGGGTGACAAATCACGCATTCCATCGGTAAGGTAAAATGATCTATGCGTGTGAAGATATTTGATTAGGTTTGACTCTTAATTAACAATTTAAAACACGTCAAAGTTATAATAAAATTATCGTGATCGGATTACAACATTCTTAATTATAGTAATTAGATGGTTTGTGAGTTCATGGCCATATTGAATTATGGCAACGGATTATGGGTGAAAGAAGCCAATCAAAAACAAAATGCAAGGCTTAAGCTTTGATAGGAATTTTTGTTTTGGAAAATGATAAATTAAAATTTTCTGTACAAAAGATAAAGCAAGTGACGAGCTGGTGTTTAGGTGTTAACTAATTTACCAAAACAAAAAAACATCATATCTGAAAAATAACATAGATTGCCAACAATTTCTGTATTTCCGTAACAATTTAACCATTAATAAAACAATGATATTGAAAATCCTAAATGTATGTATAGAATTGAAAGTATTCCTTTTGAGATTACAAATGCATAACCTATCTCACAAGTTCTAGTTTTACGAAAAGGTGATATTTTAGTAGAACACCATGAGCTTCTTTGTTTGAAAAAATAAGTAGAGAAAGAGAAGAGCCGAACATAACTTGGATGTATATTGTCCCCTCCGATCAGAATTTCGTTATTGAAAAAATAATCTGAGAGAGATATTTCTACTCAATTTGATATCGCCGCGCCAATTGTTTTGCTTTCTGCCCAAAAAGGTAATTTCAAAAAGCAAAAAGTATTTATATTTTTTTTTGCTTTTTCCTTACTCAAGTTTAATCCCTTCTATCCAGTGTAAGGAAATGTATATTTATTAATTTTGAAGATAGTCATTATACATGTTTTCGTTTTTTGCTTTCGCTATCAAGCAAAGAACAAAAAATTAACGAATGTTTTGTGGTTTTAATAAGTACTTTAAAAAAACAGGTTCACAAATGGTCCAATAGTGCCAAATTTCTTATATTGTAAAAAATATGGATAGTACGTAAGGCACCCTCTTCACTCTGAGAGTAAAAGTCTGGAACTAGAAAAGATTTTGCAAATCCTCAACTTGTTTCATTTTTAAATTGGTATCAGAACGTGGAGCAATCATGTGCTACGAAAATAAATTATTATGGTGATGTAGATAAACTGAGCAAATACAACATCATATACTATTGCTGACATTCGGCTACGAGACCCAAATTTTATAATAGTATAGGTCTTTTAGTGAACCAATGCCAAAAGCATCGTACAAAACTCATTCAAAAATAATTTTCTACAGCAAAACATATGTATGCATACACATAACACCCTTCTCTCTCTCTAGAGATAAATGGAGGAGGTGGTGGTGGTGAAGAAGAAGAGAAAGAGTGGTTAAGATCATTTTAACAACAATGTTACAAACATAATTAGTGATGCTTTTTGATTCATAAACCATGTGAAGGTTATATGACTATTTTTAAAGTAAAAAAAAAAGGGTGGCATGCAAAGGGACTTAACTATAAGAGAGTGTAATAAAAAAGAAATTTGGATGTCGGTCCTCTTTTATAAATTTATTTGGGCTTAAATCCACTTAAAAAACTTGTTTGAGAATAAGTTTATTTTGATCCTCATTATCCAAAATACTATTGATACTTATATTTAATTAAAACAAATTTAAAAATTAAGAACTCCTAAATTTTATGAGTTTTACTAGTATTAAAATTATTTCCCTTTTATATCTATTCATATACATATATAAATTAGGAATATTTTATTTCTCTCTCTCACACACAGACACACATATATATGAGATAAAATAGTAACATTCAAACAAAAAATAGTAACATTTGAAAAAATAAAATAAAAAATAGTAATATTCAATATTAATATTTGGAAAAAATAAAATAAAAATAATAACATTCAATATTAATATTTCAAAAAAAATAGTAATATTCAATATTAATGGTAACATGCTCAACAAAATAAATAGTAACATGCTCACAAAAAAAGTAGTAACATGAAATATTGAACAAAATTGGGATGTCAAATTAGAGACACGCTGAGCTTGTTACTATTTTATTTGGGTAGATGATACTATTTTTTTTTGTTATACTCTATGCAAGAACATGAACAAAGAAAAATAGATAAAAAATAATGGGAAGCGGAAAAAGCCCACAAAGACCTTTATTATATTGAAGGAATACACATTCAACACTTCCCAGAAAAAACTCAAAATCACTATATTTTGCTGGTGGCACACATTGTAACTTGCTTGTAGAACCTTTTGACTGTGATTGATCCAGTCATGAACGCCATGGGCATGGTCACTGATGATGATGATCATGACAATGTCTTTTCGTGGGTTTTAACATAGATATTATCATCTTTTTTTTTTACCATCTTGAAGTCCGCCATCGGATGATATGGAGAAGGACGAAGACGAGTTGTCGGGTTCGAGTTCTTCGGCAGTGACAAGGGAGCTGAGGTAGTGATTTTGAGGGGTTAGGATTCTAAGAACAAATGGGTTTATTGTTTTTATGGTTTTCTCATTATTGTAGTAGCCATAACTGAGTTGAGAGAGAGGGGGAGGGAGGTTGTTCAGTTTGGGGGAAGTAAGAATTTGAATTTCAGATTATATGAAAAATTTTAATTTTGAATTTTTGATTTTATGAAAAAAAAATTCTTACTGGAAAATTTTCATTGAACGTAAATCGAAGGTAACTGTTAATGAAAGTGATGTGACGTTAAAGACTACTTTCAATGTCATAGGAAGGTCATTTTGGTGATATTAAAAAATTTGCACTTAACTACTTACTAAAGAATAAAATGAGACTTATTCACAAAAAAGTTTAACTGATAACTTAGGTGATGTTTGATAAAAAAGAAAGATGAACACTGAATATTGAATTTTAAGTGTTGATTATTGAATTTATAATCACTATGGTTGAAATCCCATTGTTCTGACGGCAATATTCCAATAGCTACGTAAACTCGACAGCGAGGTCTCCTCTTTCACCCAAGTTTTAAAGAGAATTTTTTGGCTAAACCCATCATATCCCTCTTTCAAAACTAGGGCTTAAAATCGCCATTTTCCTCTTTTCACATTCCATAAAAAATTGGGCAAACTTGAAGGAGAGAAGTATGGAGACAAAGAAGAAGAGGAAAAGGGGTGTTTCCAGTGGTTCATTACAACAAAAAGTTTTTTTTGCGACGATTTCAAATTCGTCCCAAAAAGTTTACTATTGGCGACGATATTATAATATTATCGCAAATTCACAAATTTGGTAATTTTTTAGCGACGTTTTTTTAAAAACGTCGCAAATAAGTTTTTTAACATAAATAAAAGATTTAAAAAATAAAAAGTTGATTGATTTTTAGTAACATTTTTTAAAAATATCGCAAATAAGTTTTTTTACAGAAATAAAAGATTTAAAAAATAACAAATTGATTGATTTTTAGC
>CM042184.1:20560175-20585551 GCA_023539305.1 Ilex asprella
TGCTAACATAATGGTCCATGCACATTTAAAATTCAAAACACTAAGCTGATCTTAGAATGGCAAAATCATCCTAAAAGGTTTGTGCCAATTAATACATCCTTGAGTGATACTTAATACTACATTTAAGTAGTATAAATGATCCATTTTTTGGATAAAGGGTGTGGTATTAAGTTTATCTTTTTTGGTCTTCACCAGTGCTTTTCTTTGTTGAATCAAATCATCAGTATATGATACTGCCTAATCAACTAATTAGATCATCACTGTAGTGCTTTTATTGTTTTTGATGTCACCAATAGAAGCCTTCAGTGATTGTTAAGAAAGTTTATTCCTTTTTGGTTAGCTTTTGGCTATTTTACTGTTCTATTATTGTTTGGTTTATGTCTTCTTGTATATTGCAACCATGATTTCAGAATGCTGATTAATTAGATGAGCATGGTTCGGTTGTTTTTAGGTATTTGAGTTCTTGGAAGACATCTCTGTCAGTTTAACTGATTTGGCTTCTAGAGAACTTGCTATGTTAAAAGAGTTAAAAGTTAGTTTTTGTTTGGTCTATAGCTGATTTGACATCTAGAACTTGCTAAATCAGAGGACTTAAAGTTCTGTCTGTGTGCGGTTTATGTCTTCTTACATCGTAATTTATTTCATGTCTTGATGATTTTGTATTCTGATGCTTCAGAAGAAAGAGGAAGAAGAATCTAACTTTGGAATGAAGGATCTACCATACTATGTGAAGAGGGTCCAAGAATAGCAGTTTGATCTGGATTTTGGAGTTGTTAAACAGTACTTTCCTGTCAATTTGGTTTTGTCAGGGATCTTCAAAATATGTCAAGACCTTTTTGGTAATTATATTCTGCCAGAATCAAGGATATCTTCTGACTTATTGTCCTCATGTTAAAAAAATAGCCTCTCACTCTCCTTCCTGCAATGTAGGCTTAATATTTGAAGAAATTTCAGATGCTGAGGTTTGGCATTGTGTTGTTCAACTATTTTTAGTTTTTGACCTAGGTTCTAGTGAACTTTTGGGTTATTTCTACCTTGATATGTACTCTAGGTTCGTGTTATATTTATTAATTTGTTTATTTTGTGTCATTATTTTATGGGTAATTCACATAGGTAAGTCAGAGTTTTTAAGGAATTCATGTTGAATTTTAAGCAGGGAAGGAAAATACGACCACACCTGTGTTGTAGCTCTACAAAATGGTTCATTGAATAATGTTGCAAAACAGGTGACTGTAATGTATCACTATTTACTGTCCTGAAATTCATTTCTACATCTTTTAAAACTAAATGATATTGCTTTGATGTTGAGATAAAACTTTGGGAAATTTAAAGTAAATGTGCAGTCTCTTTTGGTCAAAATGTATCTTTCATTTAGTTTGAAAAGGGTGATCAATTGATTGTGGAGAGAATGCAAACATTTTAAGTTGCTCCTGGGGTTCCTGCATTTTGCCTATTTTGTGTGCTTAAAGATTATATTTTGGCTTCCCCATATTGCTTTTTGGTTTCCTGACCACCTCAGCAACATACTAATTGAATAGTGTTGCTTCTAAGTAATTAGGATTAGGTCCTGACTTTTTATTATTTGGTTCACATTGCATGCTAACATAATGGTCCATGCACATTTAAAATTCAAAACACTAAGCTTTCTTTCATAGAAACAACTAGAGTCTTATATGGCTACTGGGTACAACATGGTAGAATGGAATTGTGAGTTATTGGTATATTGGAAATCATTTAGACTGCACAACACATAGTAGAGCTGCATTGTGTTGATAAAGAATGAAATCATTTAGGATGTATTTTGGACAGTTCTCCATATATCGGGTGTGGTTGGTGCATTCACTTAAAATCTTATGCCTTGTTTGCTGTGTGTTTGGTATAAAAGAAAGAACCACTAACTATATACACAATGTTTCAGGCCTTTCTAGAACATGGAATACCAGAGAGCCCTGAGTTGGTGGTTGCACTGATGCAAAATGTATTTCCAATCTAGGAGGTATATTGAATGGAGCAGGCAGTTTAACGGAGTTGTATCTGCTGTGTTTCTACTACACTACTGTGAAGGGTTTGAGCATAGCTGTTGGGATGATGCCGGGGTGATGTTGTGCATTGGACATTCTTGTTGTCTGTGGATTTTGAAGGCTACCAAGTGTTTGCCATAATCTACCTATGCATTGTTGTATTCTTTCAAACAAATTTGTTCTTTGATTCTTGTAATTATTTCTTTTATCAATAAAATATTTTTCCTTTCCTTAGTCTTATTATTTGAATGGTGTGAGGACTAAGGCCTTGGTGCAGTCTCTAACTAGGACAGAGGCTTGGCCTAGCCGTATAGAGGCTCTGCCTAGCCGTCCTACTTCGAGCGGTAGTTCAATATCCATGCTGCAAGACGTGAATTTGGTCAAGAAGTGGCTTTAGGGGTTTGTGACTCTTGTGGAGATCCAGGAGGTTGCCTCTCGAAGTTTAGAGGGAATTGTTAACCCTTCCATAGAGGGCTTTGCCTAGGTATGCCTTTTATTCTTTTTTGGTTTTGTACCTAACTTCTTTCCTTCATATCTCACCTTTTGAATGCCTATAGGTGGAAACTTCTTTTCCTTGCTTGTTTTCAAGTATGTTGAAAATTAGGGAGGCACTTCATGGTCAGGAAACAGAGGGGCAAAACACGAAGGGTTACTGAAGAGTAGTTAGGGCTCGAATGGCAGGCATTAGAAGTTGCCGAGGAGCAGTCGAGGCTCGAGTGACAGGCACGAGAGGCTGCCGAGGAGTAGTCGAGGCTAGCACATGAGAGCTGTCGTACTTGAGACCGAGCTTGAGGTATACCGCATGAGGGCCACCCAACTGGAGGCTGACAGAGAGGTTGTTTGTGTGAGAGAAGAGACAACGTTGCGAGTGTCCCATGAGAAGGCCACTATAGTAGAGGATGACCTTCGAGCATCTCTTGAGAGAGCTACTAGGGCAGAGACTTACTCCATGCAGATGGAGAAGAAGAGGGATGCTGTTGAGAGGGCTATGGCAGACGCCTTTATTGATGGCTATGAGGAGCTCAAGGGGAAGGTCTCAACAACTTTTCTCGCTTATGATTTTTTTGGTTTCGTCCCTTCTGAGGCTCCAGGGACTGATGACGAGGGGGCGAGCGATGATCGGAGCGGAGGTAGTGAGTGATGTCAGCAGCGTGGTATTTATGTTTTTGTTGCTAGGTGAAGTTCTATCTTTTGTAAATGCTTTATGAACTTCTATGAAATGAGAAACAACTTTTTTTTGAAAAGAACAAAATCTTGTGAAATTTTATTTCATGATCCGAAATAGGTGACAAAGAAAATTAAATAAAGTAACTAGAAATGACTTAAGTGGTAACTACTGACTGTACACTCACTGTCCTGCCCCCAGTTACTAGTAATATTTCTTTAGATGCTCTACATTCCATGGATGGGCCAGAACTTTTCCCTCAGAATTCTAAATTCTGTAGGTGCCTAGTCTTAAAACTTCTGTGACCGTGTAGGGTCCTTCCAAGTTAGGTTCTAGCTTCCCTTCTCGGGAGTCTTTGGTAGACAGGATGACCTTTTTTAGGACAAGGTTCTAAGGCTATAAGGACCAAGGTTTCACCCTCGAGTTGTACTACTTGGTCATGCGACCTTTGTACTCTGCATTTCTGAGCATGACTATCTCCCTCTCCTCCTCTGCCAAGTCAAGGTTGATGCGAAGGCCTTCTTTATTAATGGTAGGATCACGGTGCTGGAACCTAAGGGAGTGTACTCCAATTTCAATGGGTATGACCACCTTTGTCCCATAGGCTAGGGAGAAAAGGTTCTCACCCGTGGGGCTTCTTGGTGTCATCTGGTATACTAATAACACTCTTAGGAGTTCGTCTACCCATCATCCTTTCGCACTCTCCGATCTAATTTTCAAGTTACAGAGGATGGTCCTGACGTTGACATCCACTTGTCCGTTCGCTAGTGGATGGGTCAGTCTGAAGTGGGGTTGCCTGTAGGGCTGTCAAAATCCAACATGGCACAATTAACTGACACGAATTAAGCGGGTTTGGGTGAGATCTTAACGGGTTTACAAACCATACATGTTTAATAAACGGGTCGTGTTCGAGTGATACTTGTCAAACCGTTTATTACACGTTTACCCGTTTAAATAAAATTAATATAATATTAAATTAATAATTATTTTAAAAAAAATTAGCAAGAAAAAAGAAGTAAAGAAATCAATACAAAAAAAGTAAAGTAAACTAGTAGTTCAAAGACAAAGGAGGGGAGATAGGGAGTACTTCAAAGACAAAGACAAACTAATGCCTTTTGCTTTTGTCCCACATTGAAAAAGGAGAGGAGAGGAGGAGGGTTGAGTTGCCTATAAAAAGACAATAGCTTCTTGCGTTTTTTTTAATGCTTCAAGCCTATTTTTTATGAGATTTGACTAAAATTCCTTTTTTTTGAGGTAAGTACATTTGGAAGTAAAAAAAAAGTGGAGTATTAAAATTTATTGATATAATTATTTTAAAATTAAATGCGTTAAACGAGTCGTGTCGGGCTACCCGTTTATTAAACAGGTCATGTTCGTGTTGAGATTTTTCACACGTTTATTAAACGTGTCGTGTATGAGTTTACATATTTTTCACTCGTCAACCGTTTAACCCGACATGTAATCGTTTAACCCGCCACGTTTGACACCCTTAGTTGCCTGATCTGTAGTTCTGCGCAGAAGCTACTAAGGAGTTTATTGTCAAACTGTTTGGCATTATCACTTACAATGACATGAGGTATTCCAAAGTGGCATACTATACTCCTCCATATGAAGTCTTTCGCCTTTTGGTCTGTTATTGTGACTAAGGCCTCGACTTCTATCCACTTAGTAAAGTAGTCAATGACTATCACTATGAACTTGCACTGACCCTTACTCACGGGTAGGGGACCTAGGGTGTGGATCCCCCACGTGGAGAAGGGCCACGAGCTCTGAATGATGGTGAGCTCTTCAGGTGGCTACTTGGGTATGGTTGCAAAGCGTTGACATTTGTCACATCTCCTGACAAACTCGCGGGTGTCTCTAATCATGGTAGGCTAGTAGTATCCTTGCCTAACTACTTTGTGGGCTAGTGCACACCCTCTTGAGTGATTTCCACATCCCCTCATGGATTTCCCTCATTGCATAATCAACTTCCTCGGGGGTGAGACAACAAAGTAGTGGTAGAGAGTAACTTTTCTTGTAGAGGGTGTTTTACAAGATCACGTACCTGGATGCTCTCATTCTCAACTTTTCTTGCTTTCATTGGGTTGTTTCAGAGATCGCCATCCTCTAGGTAGGCTCAGATGAGAGTCATCCAGTTAGCTTTTCGATGATGTGCAATTAACACTGTCCTCCTTTGTCTTGAAGGTGTTCGGCTAAAATTGGTGGCCTATCAATGTCAGGCCCATGAGTATGTTGGCAGACGCAAATTTGGTGAGGGCGTCTGCCATGGCATTCTCTTCTTGGGGCACAAGGTGGATTTAGAAGTAGGTAAACATTTTTAACAAAGCTTGGGCCATTGACAGGTACTCTTGCATCATTTCCTCATTTGCTTCAAAGTCTCCTTTTATTTGGTTGACTATTAGAGGGATTCACTGTAGGTTAGGCTATCAAGTAGGGGGCCTCCATCTCCAACACAAGCTTCAAGCCTGATATGAGAGCCTCATATTTAGCTTGACTGTTTGATGTAGCAAAGTGGAGGGAGACAGCTACTTTAATGAAGTTTCATAGGGGTTGATCAACACTACTCTTGCGCCGCCACCCTCGCTGGTGGAGGACCCATCCATGTAGAGTCTCTAACTTGATATAATAGATGGTAGCGAGGGAGCGGAGGGTTCAGGTGGAGTAGGCACAAGGGATTAGGGTATCTCTAGTCTCAGGGTGTGGTCTCCCATGGCTTGTGGAACTGTCTCCGAGACGTATGTATTGAGAAGGTGGGCTTGCCTCATGGTGGTTAGAGGCAGTATGTATTGAGCAGGTGGGCACAGGGGTGCATGGTACTTCCTCCCGAGACTCTTGTGGTGGGTTAGACTCCTGGAATTCTTGTGGCAGCGTAGAATCCGGGGACTCCTATGGTGGTGTATATTCGGCCATGAAGTTTGCAAGTGCTTGTGTTTTAATGACTGCCCTCGATTTATACTGCATATCAAACTCACTTAACTCGACGACCAACTTGAGTAGTCGGTCAGACACATCAGGCTTTCCCAGAGTTCTCTTCAGTGGTTGGTCTGTAACCACCATGATGGCATGGCTCTAAAAGTAGTGGCATAGACGCCTCGTGGCAGTGACAAGTATGAGAGCCATCTTTTCAAGCTCCGAGTACCTTACCTCTGCCCCTTGATACGCCCTACTTACATAGTAGATAGAGTTCTAGATGCCTCCATCCTTTTGGACAAGGATAGAGCTCACGATAAAGGGTGAAAAAGAGAGGTAGAGATACAGAGTCTGTCTCGGTACAACATGGGAGAGGAAAGGTGGTGTGACAAGGTAAACCTTAAGTTTCTGGAAGGCCTCCTCTGCATCTGGTCCCCACTGGAAAGATCTATGAAGGATTTAAAAGAAAGACAAACACTTATCTACTGATTTAGAGACAAACATGTTGAAGGTCGCTAATCTCCCGTTAAGACACTGGACCTCCTTTATCGAGACTGGGGACTTTATCCACAAGGTGGATTTGATCTTGTCTGGGTTGGATTCGATGCCCCTTTTGTTGACCATGAAGCCTAAAAAACTTTCTTGAACTGACGCTAAAGATGCACTTTTAAGGATTCAACTTCATCTTGTAGGCTCTCAGTACATCAAAAGTTTCTTAGAGGTATGTTATATAGTTTGTTGCAGCCATACTTTTTACCAACATATCGTCTACATAGACCTCTATAGTCTTCCCGATTTGAGTCTCGAACATCTTGTTCACGAGGCGTTGATATGTGGCTTTGACATTCTTGAGTCCGAAACGCATCACCTTGTAGTAGTAGGTGATGCGAAGGATTTAAAAGAAAGACAAACACTTATCTGCTAATTTAGAGACAAACATGTTGAAGGTCGCCATCCTCTCGTTAAGGCACTGGTCCTCCTTTATCGAGACTGGGGACTTCATCCACAAGGTGGCTTTGATCTTGTCTGGGTTAGATTCGATGCCCCTTTTGTTGACCATGAAGCCTAAAAAAATTTCTTGAACTGACGCTAAAGATGCACTTTTTAGGATTCAACTTCATCTTGTAGGCTCTCAGTACATCAAAAGTTTCTTGGAGGTGTGTTATATGGTTTGTTGCAGCCATACTCTTTACCAACATATCGCCTACATAGACCTTTATAGTCTTCCCGATTTGAGCCTCGAACATCTTGTTCACGAGGCGTTGATATGTGGCTTTGACATTCTGGAGTCCGAAAGGCATCACCTTGTAGTAGTAGGTGCCATTTGGGGTGGTGAATAATGTTTTTTACTGATCTGGAGTGAACATGTTGATCTAGTTGTACCCGGAGTAGGTGTCCAAAAAACTCAAAAGCTCGTGTCCTACGGTTGCAACAATAAGGAGATTGATGCGTGGGAGAGGGTAGCTATATTTGGGACAGGCTTTATTGAGCTCCGTGAAGTCCATGCAGATGTGCCACTTCCCATTGGCCTTTGTAACCATCACTGCGTTGGACAGTCAGTCTAGGTAGGCTATTGATTAATTATTTTTGTTGTATTCCCTTAACCCCTAAATATCACTCTTTAGCATATATAGTGTATGGATGAAGGGGAGTGTCACTCTCCTTCAGAATGATGTGGAAAATGGGGCAACAGAATGGTTGAAGGAATGGAATGAAAAAAATGTGTGTGAAATGAATTGTGTGAACAAAAGTGCTCTCCAAGTGCAAGGAGTCTTTTGCTTGTCATAGTTTACTTGGAAAATATTTCAAGGTTGTCTCTTCAGGGAAGGAAAGTTCAAGTGTGTGAAGGTGATTTTGTCAAAAAGAGAAAGTGTAAAATCTTTTGTTTTGTGTTTTGGTGAATGAAGTTTGTAATGAAAATAAGTGTTGACTAATCCAAGGTGGTCATTCCAATGGCAATCCCAACTCAACTCAAAACTATCCTCGTTGGTGCATAGATGAATAATTGATTCGTGAGAAGCTAGGGATGAGATGGTGAAGATCCAAGCATAAACCGTGACAAGTCTATGGAATATCAAATACTCACAATCTCATCCACTCTCTACCCAGTCAAACCGAACCACCGTACACCGAGAAAAGGAAAGAAAATGAGTTGAAATGGAAAACCCAAGAGGAGGTCTCCCTTGAATTAGCCAACTAAAACTCTAGCTACTTATAATAAAAGACAAGACATGCATAATGTAAATAGACATAATGAAGAAATAAAACATGGAACTTAACTTAAATCAAGGAAACTTAAAACTAAGAAGAAAATATTCAATACCCATTTTAAGTTAGGAAATAAAGAAAACATAACATAACAATGGTAGAAACTAAGACATGTAACTAAACTTGGAATAAACTTGAAATAGCTAATATTAAAGTGCAAGGAATGAAGATTACAAGAGTATGAAAGTTTACTACAACAGAAATGGAGAACAAAATGCAAAAATATAAATTTCTATTACATTATTCATCATCTTCTTCATTGAATTTTCTAAGCTTAGGTAGCCACCCTTTCAAAGCTTGTTGAAATCTGAATATATGTGTGCCTTCAAATTTTGTAAACCCCCATAAGTTTAAAGTAATATAATGATAATTTTTTTGGTAATTTAGTATAGGTACTGGTGTAAAAATGAATCACATGAGTTAGAACTGTAGGAAATGTTAATATTGTAAATAATAGTTAAAACTTGATTTTAACTCGTGAATATATGGAATAGTTCATAATAGAAATGATATCAACTAATTTTGATGCATGGATATATATTGTATAGGTTTAGGTTGGTTTTGGAAAGGTTTGGAATGGATTGAAAATGAAAAATAAAGAATATAGGCAAAATGGGCAAACCCTACCGGAAGGGAACCCTACTGGACTATCCTATTGACTTGATCCAAAATGTGTACACCTAAGTGCAGGTGGTCAAGTTTTAGTAATAATCCGGTTTGAGTCCAGAGTCGAATCCACAGTGAACTTGTTGTGTTAGTGTCTCAAAGTAAGTAGTGGTGGAGACCGATTGATTGTAACCTTTGAGATTTAAAGTTGTGAGATGTGGGTGGTTTCCTGAATAGGATATTGAATTCTTTTCAAGAAAATTTTCTAGACAAAATATAAGATACATTCAAATGAAAATAAAGTCACTCTTTAGTTCAAGGATCTAGACATGTATTTAATTATCCAATTCATTATGTCTTTGTTGGATAACTCAATTAACTCCCGTGTCAACATCAAGTTAATTGGAAGATAAAGATGGACTGTGAGAATTAAGATCATGGTTCCGATGTCTTTCTAGAAGTTTACAAGAATTGCCTGTGCCGAGACTTAACTCGTCTACAAACAAGCAAGTGTTTCTAGAAGACATCCAACCATGGCATTAATATTCCATTCTTTAAATGAAGTGCAATAATGGGGGAAAGATTGAAGGGTAGTCATGAATATCTAACGGGGTACTTTCCTTGAAACGAGGAATCTTTCCATGCAAGAGTCATCCGTGTCATAGAAAGACTCTCCATTATACAAAGTACCTTAACTTTGCTACATACAATCAATCATCCAATAATCAAGGGGATATAAACATTAAGCATTAGAACATTGCATAATATAAATTCCGGATAATCAATACATACCCTTCACCTCTTACTGAAGAGTGAATGAGAAACTACTCACTCTTCATAGCTTTGATAAAACTAGAAAAGTGAGTGATGATCATCCCTCTAAGTAGAGGAATTTGAAAAATAAAAGCACAATAAACAAAGAGCTAATCTTCAACAAAGAATGAGTGAATCACGTTCTACCCTTCATGGCTTTGGCAAAGCTTTAGAAAAGTAAAAGAGTTTCACTCCTCTAAGAAAGAAGGGAGCTCAAACAATGGAATTGCAAGATATAAATAAAGGCATGTATGTAATAGCATAAATGTAAAGACTATAAGTAAATAAAGAAACTACAACTCTTAATACAAGCAAATGTAAACATAAATATTGATGATACCAATAAAATATTCTAAGTATGAGCTCAGACCAAGAGGTCAATCCGGAGGGGAGGTCGGATAGGGAATCCTGAGCTCAAGGGAGCCGACCCAGAGCTCGGTCCGGGAAAGGTGATAGAAGAAATATGGAGTGAACGACTGGCCAATAGCAAGCGTTCACAAAGCAGTAGAAAACGACGATCAACACGTGAAATCTCAGATCAACCAAGATCCCCTCCTAATTAAAAGGAGAATCCCACGAGAGAGGGGAAAAGATCTCGCCGGGAATCCCTTAGAGATAGGGATCACGCTATAAATATGATATGAGGCCTTCATGGGTGGGAGAGAGATCCATATTCAGAGGAGGCAACCCTAGAGGCGAGAGAGCCATGCAAAAACCCTAGTTACTCTCATACTGTATGAAAGAAGCCCAAAAGTAATCAATAAAGAGAGAGGGGCAAGAGCCTCCATTGAAGAGTGGACTAGCCGTGCTCCAGAGCCGGTGAACCACTATATTTCTTACTGTTTACATTCCCCCAAACTCCCCTGAATATTCTACTACTAATCAAGAGAGCCATATAGCTCAGATCCACCACCTTCATCACCGATTACATGCCCCCTGCTTATCCGCGGTGAAAAAGCATCATCAAATATAAAGACTAAAAGTAAATAAAGAAACTACAATTCTTAAGTACATGCAAATGTAAACATTAATGTAAAGAAACGAGTGGGAGTCTAAACTTCCTAACTCTCTTGCAAAAAGGAAAACTAAGACAAAGAAGAAGAAGAAGTAGTGCTGCCCCCTTTTTCTCTCCAAAAATAGGTGTATTTATAGGCAAGGAGAAGACAATGGGGGTAAAAGAATAGATCCGGGCGCCTAATTCAAAGTGAAAAGCCAACCACTCTATAGGCAGTCTGTCAAGAGCGTTCGAACAGTGAGGGCATTCGAACGGTTCTTCTGTCATTGCTCTAAGGGCGTTCAAATGCCAGCTGGGATCTGTGCCTATCATTTGCTCGTTAGATATCCTATGGTCTTCTACGGAAATCTTCCTCTACACGCCATGCAGATTTTGTCATAGATTTGTAGCAACACCCCAAGTCTTTAGTCAATCTAGTCTCATCAGTGCTTCAGTGGTCGTTCGAATAGTAGGTGGCATTCGAACGTTAATACTTTGTTCCAACCTTCTCTAATTTTGTTCCCTAAGGTGCTGCTGTTACATTCAAATGTAATTTGTGTAACTCTTGAAACCTTTTTCACTTTAGGACCTGAAACGTCATCATTTAAACTCCATCAAAGTATAATTAGTCCAAAAAGATCATAATAAATTGCTACATTTGAGTACTAATCACCTACCGGAAGGGAACCCTACCGGAACAGCCTACCGGTAGACCAAAAAGAAACCTGAATTCTGCACAAAAAAGTCGAGATTTGGCCATTTAAAACACTCATTTTCACTATATTTTACCCCATTCTTACATTTCACTCTCACCCTAAACATTTTAGAACCCTAGGAGAAGATAAAGGAAAGAAGAAAGAGGAGAAATAAGGTCTCTAGAGATTAGACTTTTGATTAGAACTTTAAAATCTTTGATTCAAGGTAGGAATTTTCTTCCATTCTCTTACATTGAGGTTACGGTTATTATATATGTATTCCTTTGACTCTAAATCATATCTATTTGCCATGAAATCATCATTCCTTTCCATTCTTGCATTTCTTACCTTGTCTTAAACTATGTTATGGTTGGTAACCTCTAAATCTCTTGTATACCTTTGAAACCCTAGTTTTCAAGGAGAATGTGTTTTCTCTTGATTTTTCCTTTGCTCTTGATTCCCAACCTTAAATATTACTTGTTTTAAGCTATGTTATGAGTGGGTAACCACTAAATATTTGTATGGCCTTCGAGACCCTAGTTTTCAAGGGAATTGATTTTCTCTTGATTTCTTATTTGTTCTTAATTCCAAACCTTGATATTCGTTTGTTATTGGTTTCAAGACTTGATTGTTTCTTGTTCTTAATTTCAAACTTTAGTGCTTGATATTATACAAAAAAATGATATTTATAATGATCTCTTGCTTTTTTTCTTCAATTATTCCATGGTACATTACCTGTGAAATTGGGGATTTTATAATTATTTGAAATTGTTGGTTCATTGAAAATATGTTGGTTTTCTCATTTGTATGGTTGTTGTGACGGACTTGAATTGACTTCAAGAGATGTTGTAGAGTGTTAGAGGTTAGTCTATCCCAGTGGGGTGAGATGGTTGTCTAACACTTGTAGTAGATTGTCATTTGGTAATGCAACCACTATCGTTCACTGGAGTTTGAACTAGGGGTGGTATACCTTTCTTGGGGAAGGATTCATCAATGCCATTGGGATGGTATACGCGTTTCTCCAAAGTGCTTGTGATTGTGATGGATGGACTAGGTATAATCTTTGGATAGATTCCTGAGAAGCAATCAACGTACATGGCATGGGGATGAACCAATATACAGGAAAATACGATTTATTGTTGCGATATATCTTTTATTGTTTCCATTACATCTATTGCTATTGGTAAACTTGAGATCTAATTTAAATTGTTCCTATTTTACTTCAAAGATTATATATGCTAGTTGTGAAATGAGACAGACCAATTTTATATATCTTTTCTAAACCTTGTTCGGGTTTGGAAGAATTTTCCTACAGAGCATTGTGCTCACTCCCTACAATCAATATTTTTCAGATTACACTCTAGAGGAGGAGCTTGGAGTTGATGCGCCAGAGCATTGGGAAGCTCCAATAAGCAGGCAGGTGGATCCCGATGTAAATGCTTAGAGCTTTATTTCCTTTTGATGTTAGACTAGAAAATTCATTTGGGAGATATTGTGGAGTCTAGTTTTATTTTGTATTTCCGCTGCATTACTTTAGTTGATTTTTGGGATGTAAATGTCATTATATGACATATTCTTTTGGATAATGTTGTAAGTATTTTATAGAGAATGAATGAAGTCTCATTTATTTATGGATTATATTAGTTCTCTCATGCGGTGAATGGTGTTTGGAATGTAATGTTATCCAAGGTGGTATTTGAGGCATTAAAAATTTGGTCCATGGTGGCCCATCATCAATGGGAGGCTAAATGGATGGGTCTTGACAAGCTAGGAGGATAGCCTGTAACTCCCTGGCAGCCCAATTCTTACCCATCCTCCTTGAATGCAAAGCCTCCAAAGTCTACAAATAAGGTGTAGGAGGCATGCTCTTATGTAAGGAA
The DNA here is from genome assembly GCA_023539305.1 of Ilex asprella. Classification (NCBI taxonomy): domain Eukaryota; kingdom Viridiplantae; phylum Streptophyta; class Magnoliopsida; order Aquifoliales; family Aquifoliaceae; genus Ilex; species Ilex asprella. The sequence continues at coordinate 20,573,531 of CM042184.1, forward strand.
TGTCAGGGAACAAGTGGGAGAAGCATTGGTGGGACCCCCAATCAAGTGGAGGATGAAAAATAGTTATTTTGGGCACTTCTGGGGAACGTACAGGTACTGTAAGCCTTCTGGAGTTTGGGGTACTGGTATGTAGTACTGATACTCTTTTTTGCTCTGGACCAGTTTTTGTAGAATAACCATAACTTTTGACTCAACCGTCCAATTGAGCTGAAATTGTGAAAAAATATAGAAGACATCCAGATCTACAACTTTTATGTTTTGTACTTTTTCAGATTCGAAGTGAATCATGATCAACAATGGGTAATACAGTGGTACTGTGTCAAAAATCCTTCATTCCAGTGGGCAAAATCTTTCAAATGCACTTTTCCTTGAATTCTTCACCTTCCAAGCCTTCCAAACCTCATATAAAGTGTCCATATCTTCACCACACATTCACACATTGTTGTAAGGTTATAAATCTAATCATTTAAGCTATAATTACCTGTAATATCAAAAATTCAATATTATTCATAATTTCGGCTAACTCAAAGTACTTAGATGCAAAAGTTGAGTTAAAATGCATGCAATGAGACCTTCAAATATGCAATATTTTGTTCTCATCAGCTACCTCCCTTACTAACTCATTCTCCAATAGCTTCTCTACTTCCTTTTCCATGGCTTGACCTCTCTCCGTACTTTTATTCCTCAACTTCTAGCGGACGGACTTGTACCTGGGATCGACGTTGAGTCGATGGGAGGCTACTTCGGGGTTGATGACTTCTAGGCCTTTGAGGGACAAGGTGATGACATCCATGTTCCATCTAAGGAAGTTTACCATGTCGGAGGCTTGCTCCAAGGAAGGTGGGGAGCCTATATAGACTCTCCTCTCTATAAGGCTCTCGTCTACCATTATTGGCCAAAGTTCTTCTGCTGGTTTCCCTCTCTCCAAGGTACTATCATCTCTCTAGTCATGTACTTCAACTTGGAGAGTCTTGTGTGGCCTTTTGGCCCTCATAGAAGTCACATAACACTCCTAGGCGGAGTCCTGGACTCCTCTGATCTCTCTAATCCCACTGATGGTTGAAAAATAGAGGAGAATGTGGTAGGTGGATGGCATTGCCCTTAAGGTGTTAAGGGCAGGGCATCCAAGAATAATATTATAGGCAGAAGGGAAGTCAAGTATAAAAAAATTTACCATTATGGTGGAACTCCTCGGTGGTGTTCCTACTGTAATCGACGGGGTGATGGAACCCAAGGGATAAACCCTTTCCCTCAAGAAATCAACAAGGGGAGTCTTGACGGGCTGCAATCTCTCCCTGCCCAAATGAAGGTTGTCAAAGGCTGGTGTAAATAGAATATCTACTGAACTACAACTATTGACCAGGATCCTCTTAACCTGGTAGTTGGCTGCCATCAAGATTAAGAATAGATGATCATCATGAGAGACTTGGACCCCCTCGAGGTCCCTATATGAGAAGGTGATGACTTCTTCCTTCCCATGTCAAGCTGTCTTCGTGGGGCGAGAGTCATGTGACTCTGCTTGTCTGGATTTCTAGGTGTGTACTTTTCTAGCGGAATTGGATTCACCTCTCCCTCCTAACCCTCTGGGGATAGTTTGGATCTCTTTGAGGGGTTGTTGGCGCTCTTGACCCTCCTAATTTTGGCCGAGTGGTGGAGTTGGTCCTCGGCCACCAACGTACTACCTTAGCTGGCTGCGCTGAATAAGCTCCTCGATCTGTTTCTTTAACTAGAAGTAATCCTCAGTGTCGTGTTTGTGGTCGCAGTGGAAGCATTAATACATGCTAGGTTTTCTGCAGTTTGGGTTGGACTTCATTTTTTTGGGCCAGTAGAGCGTGGGGTCATCCTATATCTAGAATAGGATGTGTTCCAATGAGGCATTGAGTGGTGTGAAAGACTGTCGTTCTCTCGGGGGTACGAGGCTGAGACGCTCTTTGATAGAGACTCTCTCGATTTTCTTCCTCTTATTTTTTGCCTCCCATTTGTCTTCCATGTGTCCTTCCTTTTTTTCCCTTCTCGGGAGGACATACCCCGATGAGCTTTGGTGACGTCCTCGACGTTCATGTACTTCTATGCCCTTAACAACAATTCGAACATGCTGGAGGATGGATTTTTTAGGACAGACAACATGAAACTAGAGGAGTACAGAATAGCAATAAAGGCGGTCAAAGCTACTTTACCATCTGGCTCCTCGATCTGGAGAGCCTCCTTTTTGAAACAAGTGAGGTAGCTCCTAAGGCTTTCATCCCAATCCTGCTTGATGGTGAGCAGGTGAGTAACATGCTTTTGGTGTCGACGTCCCCCAATAAAGTGGGAGACGAAAGATTTACTCAGTTCCGTGAAGGAGTGGATAGAGGAGGGTTTGATCTTCGCGAACCATTGTCAAGCAGACCCCTTCAAGGTGGTGGGAAAAGCTCTATACATGATCTCATCAAGCACACTTTGGAGTTATATCAGAGATTTATAGGCGTCGAGGAGATCTAGAAGGTCCTTGGTATCGTAAAAAATCTCGATGACAGACATCTTAAAAGGTCTTTCTAGAGGGTAATTGACAATATCTGCAACGAATGAGATATCAGTGTGCCTTTTCAAGTAATCCACCATCTCGGGCACTTGTACCTTAATGGTGTTGAGGGCATCACCGAGTTGGTTTTGCACATCTCTGATCTTCTCGTCCCATTGATTGGGGACATTCTCCGTCGGGTTGTTGTAATAGCTTTCATGATCGGCGTACTGGCTTTCTCCCTCGTCCTCCTAAACAAGTACATGAGGAGGGGGAGTATGTGAACTTCTTGCCCGTTGAGGAGGGACTCTTAGGCGAGGGGCACCCGGGCACTGTCCGGGGGAGTTCTAGTACTGGGCTCCCTGGTGGGGGCAGCTTGGCACCCAGAGTGGAGAGGTTAATGTGCTTCTCCTATTAGAGGGAGTGGTGCTCCTCCTACAGGCTGGGGGGCGACGCGTCTGTGGGTCACCATCAACTAAATGATTTGCTAGTTCTAGGTTACCAGCAACTTCATGGTCTATAAGAGTTGTTTAACGACCACAGGAGTCACTACAGTGGATGGTTTCGAGGGTGCAAAGGGAGCCAGATCCTCCTCTCGAGGGGCCGGGTTATTGTCTTCCAATTGTTGACTTATCGACCTGGTCATGATTGCCATGGAGTAGCAAGGTAGTAGAAAACTTAGTTGTTTCCCACAGATAGCGCCAAAATAGTCCCGTACAAGATCAATAGTCAAGTGTGTGAGAAGGTGTAATTAATGGACAATAAATAAAGTAATCAATGACAGTAATGTAAATATTGAGTCAACATATAAATATATAATGGTTCGGTCCAAGTAACCTACTCCACTCTGGGAAACGACAACGGTGGCTGAGGGTCTTTATTGATGAAGTAGGGTGAATGGGGGAGAGGGCAATGGTTAGCTCTAGGAGAAATATAATAGCTATGAGAGAGAAGTTATGTTGGTGTAGAGAGGTGTGGTGAGATGCCCCTCTCAATGGAGAGGGCTTACAATTTATAGGCATGGTGAGGCAGTGACGTGAGTGTGAGGGTGCTAATTCTTCGGAAAGGATAGTTATAAAAGGTAAGTACAATTAAGGTAGCCTTGATCCTCGAAGGTAGATATTTCGATAATCTCTCTCCCACCTGCTCTTATCTTCTTGGGCTCCTTAGATCTTGGATTGGGTCAGATTGATGAACCGGACTTGGCTTGTCTCTCTAATAGATCTAGACTTGCTTGATTTGCTGGGTGCGGTCCAATTAGATCTGGGCTCGTCAGAAACCTTTGTGTGTTCGTGTGTGATCGTGTGAGCAAATGAAGATAGGAGAAGAAGAACATTATTTGACAAAGATGGTGGTGGTTAGGGAGAATGGAGGGATTTGGAAAAAAAACCACTTAGAGTTTTAATAGGATCGTGAAACATTTTAGGGTAAAATTGTCATATTGAAAAAATTATAAAAGGTACTCATTTTGAGCACTTTTATCTTTTAAAATTTAGTAAGAGATCTTCTACTTAATATTTTAGCCTATTTTTAGGAGCACTTCATATATTAGGGATATCTTAATTTTTGTTATGAAACAAGATTAATTAATAAGTACCGAATATATTTATTTTAAGTATTGAAATTAGGTTAACAAACACCTCCTTAGGTTATGTTTTTTAAAATTGAAAACTAAATGTTTAAAACTAAATAATGATTTTTTAGTGTTGAACACTGAATTCTTTAATTTGAAACTGTTTGGTATATACTGAAATTTAAGTGTTAAATTGAATCAACTGTTTGATAAATACAAAGAATTACAGTCTAAAAATAAATAATTTTCTATTTTACCCTTAACCTCTTTGCTTTCCACCTCTTTGTTCAATCTACATAAACCTGCATATATTCTTTCAATGTTCTTGAGTATAACATATTACATCTCATTAAATACTACTCTCCACAACATGTAACAAAAATTTATCTGACATATAGAAGCAAAAATTAAATGAGTTTTTAAGAAGTCAAAAGATAAGTACATAAGAAAGGTGTTGCTGCCATCTGAATAGTAAAGGTCGTTTGTTGAGGATGACAAGCTTCTCCTACACTTGATCTCAATGGCGAAATTGAGAAAGTTCCAACCTTTGCCTTTGAAAATGATAGGTCACAGTAATTCCCCAAAAATTTGGCTTGCATCTAGATGGAACTTAATTCATTAAGTGATCAAGTTATTGTGTTATCAAACAAGCTTAATTCATTTTTTACAGAATAAGTTCAGTTTTAAGCATTAAGTGGAGCAATCAAAAGCCCCTTAACTCACTAAAAGTTCCCTAAAGAGGACTTAACCCAAATTTTCAAATAAAGTTTGCCCTTTTTTCTTAATTTTTGTTTTACAATGATAAACGATGTGAGGCATCCCCTATTGGGGGCTTTTTTTATATCATACGTTGGATAATAAGTTTATTCACCCCCAATTTCTATTGGGCTCAACATAGTACTTTGTGTATGAAAATGTATCATTTATTTGTGATATGCCTTTTTATATCTGAATGTCTAAGAGTTGAAATTTATGTTAAATAGTCCTTTTCTATTTTTTTTCTTTTTTCTAGAGGAATTTTTTGTTATTGGATTGGCAAGTTGTATTATGGGAAAGAATGCAACATGGAATGAGTTGCACAATCCTAATCCACATAGGGGAAAGGCCTACATAAAAATTATCCAAACTTGACACAAAGTCAATAGCATAATTCCCAAATCTGAAATTTAGAAAAATTTATTCCTGTTCAGACTAGTGTGGGTTCCCTTAATTTTTCTTAACTATAGTTTTATTCAATATGAGACAATAAACAAAGCCAACAAAAATGCACAATATATTACATCTAATTCTAATTGTCAACTTTTTACAGGTGCAACTTTTAGTTTTTGCTTTAAAAAAAAAAAGCACATTGTGTTGTTATTTAAAGAAACATTGCAGAACTAAAAAATAATAATAAATTATTTGATTCCTTATTGTATGATTTATTCATGTTTAATATTGTAAGAGGCAAAAAATTTGCGATACCTTCTACTGGAACGGTGAGTGAATGTCTCTGATTTTGGATGAGTTATGAACTAGATCTCCTAGTCTCTCCTCCCTGAAAAACGAACAAACAACCCAAGATCGAAGTGCTTCGATCGAAGGCACTCCGATGCTGAAGGGAATGGAAAAAGATAAAGAACGTTCAACGTACCTTTCACCTTGGTCTCTTATGAATTTTCTAGATCATTATCCCCTTAGGGTTTTCATGATTTTTGGTTCAAGGTGGCCCACCTTTATTTAATTCGGTGATTCAGTTTTGGGAGTTGCTGATATTTCTCTAACAATTCCTTCTAATATTTTCATTTTTTTGATTCGTTTATCGGAATAACTAAGTTATAGACGAATCTTTGTCTTTCTATCTTATTGTTTTGAACAGCCTGGACATAATGAGAGCCGAGCACTATCGTTGATCACCAAACAGATTGATCAACTCGGTTTGGTACAAACAAAACTCTTTCATTGCATTTTCGAACACATTGATGAGCTTGGTTATAAAGAGAACCGAGCTTTTACTTTGTTTGCCAAACCATTTGATTAGTTCAGCTCGGTTGTAAGACAATAGATATTTTATTTGTCACGTGTCTTGTCTTAACAACCTCACGTGGGCTCATTAATTGTCATAACACATGTAATAAAGAGGGCCACCCCCTTCATTTTCCCATAGAAAACGTCTGATAGGCCTTTCGTATGTCAGTCGTTTTATGCCTTTACATCATCATTGCGCGTACATCCCATCTTCTTTTGGCAGCATGCTTTGCAAACTTTTGGCATTCTTCCCCTTTATAAATGACCTCTCTTCGTATTTTCTCTACATCTTCTTGCCTACAAACTCTCTTTCTCTGTGTCTTCTAACTTCTGCACTTCATCTTCCCTAATGGCCCCCTTCACACTTTCTGAAATTTCAGCCTTCAAAGCAAAGTACAATATTCCTGACGATGTCAAAGTAAGAGTCGCTGGGAAAGACGAACCATTGATTGGCACAAGAGAGTCGATCCCCATACCTACTCGTGCCATTACTGAGGGTGGAATTCAATTTCCCCTTAATCCTCTTCTTCTATAGGTTCTCTCTGCCGCAAAACATTTGCCCTCTTCAATGCTGCCTCAACTTCTTTAGGATAGTTATGAGGTGTTTTCCTTGAACAAGCTTCTGAGTCTGAGACTTGGCTTGTGGGAAATATTATACTACTACATCATCAAGCCTGCTAGAGATAGCTACTACCTATTAGTGAGGAAGAAGGAGAGGTATTTGGTGACTCACCTTCTAGACTTGAACAAGGGTCATGAGAATAATGTGGTGTTTGTTTCTGGCAACTGGGAATATGTTGCTGGTGTCACTCCATCTTGCTGATGTCCCTATGAAGAAGGTGCACCAGGTACTTGATGTTTTTTTACTTTCCGTTTTCAGCTTCTGTTTGCTATTTCCTAACTTGAGATTTCTTTTACTTTGAAGGCGAAACTTTCAAGGGAAGGATTGTAGAGTCCTCTATAAAGATGGATCAACTTCAGAAAGTCTGGGAATTCAATGTGACTCTGTGCTGCTGAGCTGCTCACACGCTTCTTGGGTACACTCCAACCTAAATTTCTTTCATTGTCATGCCAAACCAACCCAACGCGACTCTGGCCACAGATCGGGAGGCCATCCAAGCTGCTCGAGAGCAAACACCCCGAGCAAAGAAAAAATCTTCCTAAGCAGCCTCTGGACTTAGAATGCTGAGGAATTTCTTAGATTATTTGTCAACTATTGAGTCGACCCTTTCAACCGAACCCATTTCAATAACTTTCATGCCCCCAATCATTATTAATGAAGAGCTTGCTGTCGAGGTTCCTATTGAGGCTGGCCCAAATGAAGCCGATGTATTGAGCTATGACCAGGTAGACATGGCTCAAACCTTTGAAACTTTAATTCCATTTGAGTTGGATCCCCCTATTTCTGCTCCTTCTCCAGTTCGTGATGATGACTCCCTTTTTGAGCTTGCCGAGGACCCAGCCCCAAAGAGGCGTAGGATTGCCGAGGCCGAGGCAAGACTTTCTCCTAAGTCAGCAAATTTTCCTTTCCGTCCTATCCTTAGGGCAAAAAGGAGAGAGATCACTGCGATGGAATCTACAATAGAAGACTTCAACGTTGCAGTGGGGATCGCTCGTGAAGTGATACTGCCTTGGGACCTAGCAATTAATGAGGCTCTGACAAGAGATGACGAAAAATACCATGGTAAGTCTCGAGTCTTGCGATACTTTTGAGAGACGATTAACATTTACTCAAGCAAGGTCTTTCGCTCTCAATTTTTGAATAATTTCATCAAACTTGCTTTGATTGACGCAACTAAAGCAATCTATTGACGTATCCCACAAGGAATCTGTTCATACGACATACATGTGCACATAATTGAGAAAGGATTTTAGGCCATCTTTGATTTGATTTTGAGCCTTAGCCATTTCTTTTACAAAATTATCCTTAATTAGACATGCTTTGAGCCTTCAATGAATGACTTCTTTTTCAAAGAAACCTATATGATAACCGAGTCATAGGAAAATATACGTGACATACCTTTACTATCTAATTTTTTTACACCATCTTATATATCAGTATGATACAGAAAAGCAAGAGAAAGGAAAAAGACTATGGTAGTTGTTATTAAATGAAAAGGCGGTAGAAATAATTAAAACAAAAAAGAAACAGAAAGACAGAATATTGCCAAGAAAGGGAAAAATGAGAAAAATGAAAGATAGAAATACCATTTCTAGGCACAGTGTCGAAAACCTAGAAAAAGGTGTGCTACACTCCATAATGAAAGGATAGCTTTTGGATATCATTGACGTCATTTCGCTAGCCACTGACCTCTGACCATATTACAACCTATAAAAAGCCCTAATTGATGTCAAGTCTGATACATGTGTAGATCGTCAACCAAAAGTAGGGGTATGTTAAATAGTATTTCTTTAAAATTGCATCAATATTCTACCATGAGATTATGCCAAACATGATTAGTCTGCTTCCTTAAAACTTCACTCCCATACTAATTGTGCATGTGATTTTTTTGATTGGCCATCATCTAATCACATGCCTTTAAGAGACAAATCACTATAATCAGAGCAAATTTTTACTGAGAGCATTCTAAGAGAGGCTTGTAAAATCGAAGATATTCATGGAAATGTGGTAAAATGGAATGATTGTTATATAACCATTCTTGTTGCTAGAATGATCATTACTACTATATAGAGAATTCCAAATGCCAAAGTAACAGATGCCAATTTTTGCATAGAATAAATACCAATGAAAGAGGAGTGTGCCAGAGATAAGTCAAAATTCAGGGATAGGTGTCTCAACAAACATGATGTTAACTTACTTTAACTAGCAATCATGCATACACATGTATTCAACTGAAGTTTGTGGGTAGCTTCACTGAAAACCCTCACAGGACAACACTCGTCCACTAGGAAAAACTCAATGGTTTAATGGTTTGTTGCATACGCTAAATGCAACCAGATGACTGATTAGCACAAAATATTGAATATTCCATGTGCATTTGCATCCTTTTTGGATGAGCTTTTAGTGGTTAATATGAGTGAAAATGCATTATTTGTGATATTAAAGAAATTTCGGTAAGATGTAGATATAAGGGGTTAAATGATGCTAGATAAGCCCTCTCATGGTACTCAAGATGATTGGAGTTAAGAATGAGGCATGAAGTGAGCTCAAGAGGTGAAGAACCCAAGAAATAATCAAAACAAGCAAAAACCTACTGGTAGGTTTTTGCTATTGTCCTGCACCTACTGCCAAACCTACTAGAATTTTTGGCTTACTAGAGTAAAACCTACATGTAGGTTTCCATCGACCTATCGATAAGTTTCACTAAAAATTGCCAAATTTTGCATATCAAGCTCAGCAATCTTGGGGTCCCACCAAGCACACTCCCACTTTTCCCTAACGCTCCTTACACACTAGACATCCCTTCCTCAACCTACAATGGACTTTTGGAGCTTCGGTTATTAATGAGGAGAGAGTACAGAGAAGATGTTGGGTGTGCAGGCAAAGCATGCACTTGCCTGCACCAACCCATCCCTTTCAATCCTATGGATGGAGATCACATCACACAACTAGGAAAAGACTCAATGGATGTTTTTGAAGCCTAAATATAGGATATGCCATAGACAGTGTAATAGAGAGAGAGTGTCCAAGGAAGAAGATGAATAGTGTTAGAGAGAGAAGTTAATTTTTTTTTGTATTTTCTTCCATACATTGTCTTATAATCCTTTGTAAGAACCAACTAAGCTTTGTTTGAAGTATTTAATGTCAGGTATTGCAAGTTGCTTTCAAGATTTCACCATTAATTCACTCATTGTTCTTCATTTCCCAGTTTTAAAATGGGTATTCAATGCACTTTCTTTTAGTTTATGTTTTCTTGCATTAACTTAGCTAAACTCTTCATTGCTCTACAATGTTTTTCCATTACATTATGTTCTTTCCTTTAAGCATGAGTAGCTAAGTCTTTAAGTTGGCTAATCCAAGAGAGACCTCCTCTTGGGTATACCATTTCCTTTCTCCCCTCGGTGTACAATGGTTCGATTTGACTGTGTTGAGTGCGGACATGGTTGTGAGTCTTTGATATCCCGTAGACTTATCAAGGGTTATGCTTGGATCCTTACTTCCATCACATCTCTCGCTTCTTACGAATCAATCGTTCATCTATGCACCATTGGTGAAGGGTTTCGAATTGGCATGACATTCCTATTGGAGTGATCCCTTTGGATTAGCCAACACTTGTTTTTTATTTTATTTTCATCAAAATACAAATCACAAACCAAACTTCAAGAACAAAATATTTTACACTTTGTTTTTACCAAAATTACCTTCAGCAAGATTCACCTCCTTCCCTCAGGAGATGACCTTGGGGTACTTCCAAGTAAAACACAATACCTAAAAGTCTTCTTGCACTTGGGAAGCATTTTTGTACATACTTCATTCTGACTATTAAACATTTCATTCCACCATTCTATTGCCCTTTCTTTTGACATCATTCCAAGAGAGACTGACACTCTCCTTCATCCATAAGTGATGCACATTGAGGTATGCTATTAGTAGGTTAAGAAAACAAAAATGGTTTTGATCAAGCATTTTTGGCGTCGTTGTCGGGGAAGGCAAGCGTTGAATCAAGAAGGTGATTTTCAGACAACAGGGGTAAGTCCCATGAAGTTCATCATGGACTGAGATTCGTTGATCCTTGTATATATTTTTTATGTTCATATTTTTGTTTGTAGATAGTTTTGTCATATGTGGGGACAGGACGAACAAGACCGACTAGTTAGACAACCCTTGGGCCCCAATATGTACATTGACCAAGACCTACGCGAGGATGTGGGTGATAATTTTGAGAATGTAGGTGCTAATCCAAACATGCAAAAGGGAGGGGGAGGACAAGAACCTAGAATGCCAATCCAAGAATGCAATTCCCTTTCCCGTAAATGGAGGGAACAACATCCACATTGAGCCTCCGACAAGATCAATGAGGAATTTCCTTCAACCCACAAGAAGCACCAAAACCTTATGCATCCTCCTACTGATCCAAGCTCATCTCTTCCTAGTTAAGCTGGGAATGCTGCAACTACTTCCCACATTCTACGTAATTGAGAAGGAAACCCCTATATGCACATAAAGGACTTTGAGGAAATAGTTACAACATTCCTCACCAATCATGGTATGGAAGACATAGTGTAACACCCCGTATTTTCTTTTATATATGTATACAATTATATGATAGATAATTATTGTGAAAATGTGGATATGTATAATGATGTAAGAATGAATCACATAGGTTAAAACATTAGAAATGAATAATTGGGAGACACATGGATTTGGAAAGTTTAAGATTCAAAGGCGTTTGAGATTGAAAATAGTTATTAGATAATTTTCTAAATGTTTTTAGGTCAAAATAATGTTTCCATTGAATCCGGAAGGTCGAAAAACCTTGGGAGAGGTAATATGAAAGTACTCCGGAATAAAAACACAAATTACGTAAATTTCGGGTAAAAAATATTTTGGACACCTCTTATTATTTTGGCCATAACTTTTTATCCTTATATCCAATTGATATAAACTTTTGACAGTAGATAGTAGACGTCTAGGGCTACAAAAGTGAATCTCATGAACATTTTCTAATTCGACCTCAAAATGGGTCAAAACTGTCTTGGAAGTTGGAGGAAAAATCTGTCTGCTGAATAGTACCGGTACCGAGTACCTGTACCTCGATTCCAGAAGGTTTTTAGTACCGGTACTGGGTACCGGTACACCCAATAAAAATCTAAATGTTTAATATCGTGATCTTGGTCCGATTTTTGGGCCTATAAATACTTTAGGTCGCCTCCTTAGTCGTCCATACACCATTCTAAGCCTTAGATAGCTTGGGAGAGAAAGAGAGGAAGATCAAAATACATAGATCAAGATAGAATTACACCCCATAGAAATCAAAAC
>CM042184.1:20601240-20642733 GCA_023539305.1 Ilex asprella
TAGAGTGTTAGAGGTCAGTCTATCCTAGTGGGGTTAAGATGGTTGTCTAATGCTCGTAGCGGATCATTGTTGTGACAGTGACCACTATTGTTCACGGATACAGGAGAAAAGGGTTAGTATACTAGACACCTTGGAAGGATTTCGTCAATGCCGTATGAGATGGTACACGCCCTTCCTAAATTGGCATGTGATTGTTATTATAAATGGGTGAACGAGGTAGTATCGTCGGGTAGATTCATGAGAAGCGACAACCTACTTGAGTGGTAGCAAATAGAAATTATTGTTCATTGTACCAAATATTATTTTTCCAAGAGTTTCGAGTAGTATGGGATGCCGCAATAACTTGTGGAAATGGTATATGGTGGAGTGGATTATGTTGGAAATTGTTTGTCAATTAAATGTGATTTTATTCTCTTTCAATTCCTTATTATTGTACAAACTTGAGATCTCCTTTAAATTGTCCTTATTTTATTTCAAAATTCATTTATATGTATGTATGAAATGTGACCTACCTGTTTTACTTGATTTCAAAACCTTGAATGGGTTTGAAAGGATCCTCCTACAGAGCCTTGTGCTCACCCCCTACTTCCCCACCTTTCAGATTTTGCCTTTGACGAGGAGCTGGGAGTCGAGGAGCCGACACATTGGGAGACTCCGACAGAAGGGAGCGTGGATCCCGAGGTGAATGCTTAGAGTGACCCCTCTTTCTTTTGTTATAGACTTGGACAATCTTTTGAGAGAATTGTATAGCCTAGTTTTATTTTATAAATTTTGCTGTGTATTATAGTACTTTTGTGGGGATGTAAAGGCCATAGCTTGACCTATTCTTTTAGGATAACATGTAAATTTGATGGATTGATTTTATGGTAGTTAAATGGATCTGGTGTGGTCATTACAGTAGAATTGCACAGGTTGTGTTTTGGGTAGAGCTATCCGAACAAAGGAGACTCTGCCCGAATTTTATTAAATTAAGGACCCCAAGTTATTTATGAATTTATTAGTTGCTCTCATGATATGAATGGTTATTGAATGTAATGCCCTCCAAGGTGGTATTTGGGGCGTTACAAAAAATGTAAAAGTATTGTATTTGGACTAAGAGTGAATTGCGGACCGGCTCGTGGTTACACTTCTTTTTTCTCTCTTTTTCCTTCTTTTTTCTCTCTTTTGGACTTCTCCTGGGAGCTCTCAGAGCATTTTGTTTTGCTTTGGTGGAGTGGTGGTCCGGCCTGCATGCAATGCTGAAGAAGATCACTATTTATAGGCGTACAGGAAACATAAGGTGGAGGTCTGCGTGTGATGACTAAGGGTGACCGTCTGGACGGTAGTGCACCGTCTGGACGGTGGCACTTTGCTAGAGTTTGTAACTTGCACTCATGTTGATCCGTTTTGGTAGAATTACACTTTCATCCTTGGTCCTTTTGAGCCTTGATAATTTGTTCCTTACTTTTTGTAGTATTCATGTATTTGAACACAAAACTTTGGACAAAAATTGTAAAAGAACTAATTACCGCACAAACCCTAATTCATGCTAATTACTATTTTTTTAGTGTTTTTATCATACCAATTTGACTCTATTAATATTTCTAATTTATACACTATTTAAAGTTAATCACCTCTCCTACAACTGTTAAAGCCAGACCATCGACTTTCCAAGTGGGTAAGTATGTCTTGAAAGAGAATGAAGACCTAAAACCAAAAATGTCCACCTTGTCTCGAAAGCTTGAAGCTTTAGAGATGAAAAAAGTACATCAAGTTAATGTTGGTCCTTCCATAGAACAAGTGTGTGGGATTTGTGCACTGACAGGACACCCTACTAGGGTGTGTCCAACCATTTTGGTATTCAAAGAGGTCTTGTTGGAACAAACAAATGTAATTTTCAACTTCAACAATCTCTACTCTAACCCATTTTCTGAAACATATCATCCAAGGTCGCGGAATCACCTGAACTTCAGTTGGAGGAACACACAACCAACTTCCATGAATCCACAAAATTCACAACCACCACCTCAAGCACCTCCTGCATATCAACCATACCAACCACCACACAAAAGGAGCCTTGAGGATACACTGAACCAGTTCATGCAAACCTAAATGAACTACAACACCCATTCCACACAGACTTTCACCGATTTCAAAGCACAGACCATCCAGTCTTTCAAGGATATTAAAAGCCACATCCAAAAATTTATCCAATTCATGAGCACACACGAGAAGGGCAAGTTTCCTGCCCAACCAAAACCTCCACAAGGCCAATTTCATGTGAAAAAATCCTTCAATAATGAAAACCCCATAAGACCAAGCCCAAGTCATCACTACACTGAGAAGTGGCAAGGTGATTAACCAAACAATCAAAAATATTTTGATTAAAATGCCAATACTTGAGTTAATCCCATGCACTAAACGAGTTGAACCTGAACCAGTTGAGCCTGAGTCTGTGATTGAATAAGACCTAGAATCATCAAAGGAAAAAGAAACTTCATGCCCTATTCCTGCTCCTTTTCCCCAAAGACTCAAAGTTGTACAGAAGTTGAATAATCAGCCATAAATTTATGAACTTTTTAAGCAAGTAAAGATCAATATCACATTTCTGGATGCAATCAAACAGGTTTCGTCTTATGCCAAATTTCTGAAAGACTTGTGCACAATCAAGAGAAGCCAGAATGTCCAAAAAAGAGCTTTCTTGATAGAACAAGCCAATGCCTTACTTCAACACCAAACTCCTCCAAAATATAAAGATCCTGGGTGTCCAACCATGTCGTGTGTCATTAGAAACTTCATAATAGAACAAGCACTGCTCGATCTTAGGGCAAGTGTCAATTTACTTCCATTCTCTATCTACCAGCAATTGGGTCTGGTGAACTCAAACCCACTTGTGTTACACTCCAGTTGGCAGACATATCTGTCAAAATTCCTAGGGGCATTATTGAAGATATACTTGTCCAACTGGACAACTTTGTCTTCCCTGTTGACATCATTGTTCTCGACACTCAACCATCAATGCATTCATAGAATTAAATTGCCGTTATTCTTGGTCGAACCTTTCTAGCAACCTCAAATGCACTATTCAATTCCAAGAATAGAGTCATAAAATTAAAATTTGGGAATATTACTCTTATGTTGAATATTTTCAATATTCCAAACACCCTGGGGAGGATAAGGAAGTAAGAAAAATAAATTCCATTGAGTCATTGGTGGTGGTGGTTGTAGCAGTGGCAACAAAAAAAGTTTGAAGTATGATGCCTTTGAGGTAAGAAAGGATGTGATGGTTTTGGGGGGGGGGGGAATATGTTGGGTATAAGATTCAAACTCCCTTATGTTTTATTATATAGATACATATGCATATGCTAGGAAAGGTACATGTGTATATATATTGTATATATAGTATATGCTAGAAAAGGTATGCACATATATATATTAAAGAAATAGGTAATGATGGAGCACTCCACTTAGGAAGACATGCAAGTCTTCCATGCAAAAAAAAAAAAACTACAAAGAAGTCTTACACTTAGAATTTTCTGCAAGAACAAGAATGAAAAGGAAAGGAAGGAGAATAAAAAAGGAAGAAGGAAAAAAGAAGAAAAAAAAAAGGTGGGTGCAAAGGTAAGAATTATAATCCATTTTGTTATTCTAAGATGTAGTAATTAAACTCTAGTATATATATTTTGAGTGTTGCATGTATTTAAAATATGGTATCTTGTGTGTGTTTGGGTATTGTGTATATATTAAAGTATAATGTTTAGTATGAACTTTGGTTAATGCATGAAGGATTTACCTTCATATTTATGTGGGTATATAAGTGAAGTTAAGGTTGTTGCATGGAAAATAAAACAATGGAACTTTTTAAAATGGGTTGAATTTTGGTCAAGAGATTGTGGTTTGGTGGGTAATTATGAATCTTGTAAATTGTTCTTGAATTTTCATGAAATCATGGGTATTGGTAACTATAAGAAAGCATGAAATTTTATAAATTTATAGAAAATTATGTATATTCAAGTATATTTTGGGTTATTATAATTTTATGAGAAAAGTTTACTTTGGGTGTAATGGATTCGAGTAGAAAATTTTACTCGCTATGAATAGATTATTTCACGTGACTCAAATTGATTATAAACTACTATTTTAATCGATTTGAGTAATTAACATTATTAGGTGTGGATTAATTATTGAATGTGACACTATTATATTTTGAAACTTGATTCGGGTAAACAAATTCGAGTAGAAGTGGTACTATTTATTAGTACTCGAATGAGATTGTGAATAATGGGTGCCAAGTTCGGTGATAGGTACTGCAAAAAAAAATGCTTCCCAAAAGCTTCGGTACATGAGTCATTTATGAGATAGAATTTTTCGCAAAGTAGGTGCACCACCCTATTACTTTTGGTGATAGTTTAATAGACTTTTACACTTTTTTTTCTATTGTTACTATTGGACATATAAAACCCGAAAAATTTTGAACTTTCAATGAAAAATGGAAAAATGATAATTTCCCAGTATAGTGGGGTTGAAAACCCATATTTTTGTAGACGCAAGATAATGAAATGGACCTCACCATTCGATTCATCTAGAGAAATTTAGTTTCCTCGACAAATTTTGTCAAATTTCGAGATAGTCGAATTTTTTGCATTTTTCAATGTTCGGGTCTTGAGTGACCCAAAAACGGTATTTTTAATAAAATTTTGAAAGTTGAAAAATAATTTAAAGAAAATTCATATAAAATTTTTTGAACTTGAATCAGTACGAAATTTAATCATTTTGGGACAAAAACGGACCTAGGAATGGGGGACGTGTGGCGCGATGTGGACCAAGTGTTAAAGAATATAAATAGGAACAAAAATCTAATTTTTTAGATACATCTCTACTGGGTTTTAGCTAGATTCATGTAGGAAGAGAAAGAGAAGGAAAAAGAAAGATTTCAAGACTTCTTTCTCAGATCTATGGAGTTCCACCGGTAAGAATTCTTCGGGTCAAGTATTAAAGTTGATTTATGCAATGAAGGCTACACAACCATACCAAAAAATAAGGATTTCACCAAAGATTCAAAGACGGAATTTTGGACAAAGTTTTGCTTTGGGCAAGGTTTGGGTTCTTGGAGCTTCCTAGCATTGTTTTACACTTCAAGATATAGGGTTTTCATCCTACTTAGGTTTATTTTCAACTTATGATGATTGTGATAAATAAGTAGGTTGTTAGATTTGATTTAACAAATGCCTAATATATTTGAAATGTGAAATGGATATTGGAAATGGGTAGAATAAATTCAATCTTGACTTGAATATATAGGAATTGCTAGATTGTGATTTCTTCGAATTTTGATAATTGGGTATGTGAAAATCACTAAATGTGATTTTTTTCATTTATGTGATGATTATGGGCTTTTTTATGTGATAACATGATTTGGTGTCTTGAAGGTGTTTGACTTAATGCCTACGTAAAAATTAAGTGTTATTGCATAGATTATGTATGATATGCTTGGAAAAAATTGTTGTTAAATGTGAATGTTGATATATGCTTATGATATATTGGTATTGTGATGACTTTATGGAAGTTATATGCTTTGGATATAATTTGTAATTAAAATGTTGAATGTGGTTAAATAAGCTCATATGGCATTCATTACATATGGGGCATGATATTGATATTGTAATGGTCCATTACATTGCATATGCACGGAGACATGACATTTGGTGGGTGTGTGTGCAAGGTTGGATCAAACACCATTCTTAGGGGTTGATACTTGGGCTCATGAAAAGTTGGATCAAAGATTCGACTGAGTCGCATAGTTTAGAAGAAAAACTTGTGTCAGGTATAGCAAGCAGGGATAGATTCTCTCTCGGATGCAAGAGCCGTTACTTGGTTCATACACTCCCTTGTGGTGCAATTCTGAAAAGTGTATCGGTGTACGGAACTGGCGATGCGACACCAAAACTCTACTGCCTAACAAAGATGCATTGTTTTGTTTTATAAAATAGTCATTCGATGTGTAGCATCCAATAAACATACATGATTTTGTTTTATAATAAAGACATATGATTTTTATTTTAAAAATATAATTGGATGCATTTCATCAATGACGGATTTAAACACATTGGCATTGTATTGTGTTTTGGGAGCTAGAGTGGGCTCAGGTTTGAGTGGATGAGTGAGTCTCATTTCATTATATGGCATGGCATGGTAGAATTCTAACATTGAATTGCATATTCCTGTTTAGGATGGTTGTTGCTTGTTGGATGTTGCAAGTGACCATTTCATATGCACTTTGGTAGGGGAGTAACCTCTATAGGAAATACCTTATTGAGTGTGCTCACCCTGTTTGCGAAAGTATTTTAGGTGCTGGGTTCACATCGATAAAAGGCTCTCAATCGGGGCCCAAATGTTGAAGAAAACCCAAAATGTGGCTTTAAATGATATTTTTATAAAACTAGACTTGTAATTTAGTTTTTGGCATGTAGTGTATTTAAAAGAATTGTAAAATGAACTTGTATTAACTATGTTTAATGCATAAATTCACAATGTGTGAGTATGAATTGATGTATATTGGACCTCAGATGGGTCGTGTGATTAAATGTTCTTATATGAGTATAGATAAATGGACCCGGTGTGGTCAATGTTGTATATTAGACATCAGATGGTCATGTGATTGTATGATTACATAAGTTGTGTTTTAGGTAGAGCTTCTCGTACAAAGAAGACGGTAGGTCCCCTTTGATTTTCATAAAATTAAATGATCTCGTCAAGCTTTCGGGTCTTGAGTCTTTTTGCTTCAAAGAGGTAAATTTAGTAAAATTAAGAGTCAATTGATGCATATTAGACCTTCAAATGGTCAAGTGATTGAATCGTACATAGGTTATGTGTTTGGGAGTGCCGGTACAAGGGAGACTCTGCTCGAACTCTGTTAGGTTATGATCCTGATGAAGGGGGTGTTGTGACGTGGTGTTGGGCTATGCGGCATTCACAGGTACTTTCGTGGGTTGATGGGAGATCTACGGGTTAACAAAGGACCCCACGTTTTAGGGGCGTCATAGCTTGGTATCAAAGCCTCGGTTCTCCATTTACCTAGAGCTTGTGGGGTATGGGTTTAGACCATTGCATTCATTGTGCATTATATGTTATGAGCTATAAATGCTACATGTTATATGTTATGTGTTATGTGAACTATATACATGGTTAAATATATATGGAAAGGAGACACTAGAATTAGAGAACATAATCTTAGGGGTCGGAAAAAGAAGGAACGGGACGGTTCATTGTGTAAATGTCTACTAGTGGGTGACACATGCTCTACTAGTAAGACAAGGAGAGAAATGTGGAGGCTATAGGTAGAACAACAAAAACCAACCACCACCAGCCATTAACCAACAAGCCTTTATGGAGGTTATAGGCACAATGACACCTACTTTTGAACAACCTAGCACCAATGTAGGCCAAAGAGGCTTAAGTAATCTCCAAAAGTTTAAGGTGGGCAGAACAACAACCAACCACTACTGACTTTTGACCAACAAGCCTTTATAAAGGCTATAGGCACAATGGTGCTTACTTTTGAACAAGCTAGCACCAATGTGGGCCAAGGAGGCTCAAGTAATCTCCAAAAGTTTAAGGTACAAAAGTCACCCACTTTCATGAGAGGGGCAGATCCGTTGGTGGCCAACCATTGGTTCTAGCAAGTTGATAAGAGCCTAAAGGCTATGGAGATCACGTTTGATTCCACTAAGATAAGGCTAGTTATATTCTAGCTTGAAAGAGAGGCCCGTATATGGTAGGGTTGGGCAAAGGCCACGAAGAACATAGAGGCAATGACATGGGGAGAGTTCTTGGAGCTCTTCATGGGCAATTACTTCCCATTGGCTGTTAAATAAGTAAAAGCCCGAGAATTCTTGGATTTGAAGCAAGGGACTATGGCAATGATGGAATCCATAGCTTAGCAGATCTTTATTGAGTAAGTCTATTTTGCCAATGATTATGTGGCCACAAACTTGGCCAAAGTAATGAGGTTCGAGGATGACTTAAAATTGTCCATCCGGGGAAAGATTATGGGCCACAGACTACAAGATTTGGACTCAATGGTTGAGACATCTATAGCTATTGAGATAGAGGTGGAAGACACAAGGGGCATCCGGGAGGCAGGTGCTAAAGACAAGAAGAAGTAAGGCCAACTCTATTCTTCTAGTTCGGGGAAGAAGCAAAAGACTTCTACCCCACAAAGGTATTATCAACAGGGCTGCAGCCATCAAGCCAAAGGCCAAGGTCAATCCTCCTAAGGTGGAAGAAACTTCAGGACTTCCTACCAGGCCGCCTAGAGGACTTGTTTTATATGCCACCAGTCAAGTCACATGAAGAGGGATTGTCCTCAAAGGAAGGGATCCCAGAGCTATGGGGTGTCCTAGTCCCAATCATAGATAGGGCATCCTCAAACTCTTTTTGTTCCTCCCTACCCCACCATGGGCCAAGGAAATCAATTTCAATTCCAGGGTGCTACACAGACCCTTACCACTTCACGAGCGAGGATTCCACAATCGAGCCAGATGGGCCAGACCATGGGCTGAGGTCGAGGACAAGGCTTACATGTCGAGACTTTAGGGACCCAGGGGTGAGTCTACACCATCACACCTTAGACTAAGTCAATGCATCAGTCAGTCATTTAGGGTACATTTTTACTCTCTCATTTATGGGCAAGGATATAATTTGACTCTAGTGCATCATATTTTTTTTCCATCATTTGTAAGGGAATCGGGCTTAGAGGTTGAGATCTTAGGAGAGCCATTGAATTAGTTCAAATAAAGACATTTTGAACTTGAACCATCATGAAATCGAACCCAAGAATAGAGAACGTGTGGCGCAATGAGGACCAGACACTTAAATAATATAAATAGGGGAGGGTTTTCTCAACCTTCTCTCTACGATCTATGAGTTTTTTTTGGTTGAATCGACTTGGGTAAAGAACAAAGGTTGTTCTATGTGATGAAGACTACAAAATCATACCAAAAAGGACGAATTCCACCGAGGTTTCACAGATGGAATTTTGGAAAAGAAAGGGTTCGAGCTTGATTTGTGTTTTTTGTAGTGTTCTATAACTTGTTTTACGCTTCAAAAGGTAGGTTTCCTTCCTAACTAGGTTGATTTTCAACCTAGGATTGATATGTGGAATGGGTAGGGTGTTCGAGATGTGATCTCATGTTTAGCACATAACTATGATATTTGAAATGTGGGAAATAGGTAGAAAAATGGTTAAAAAATAATTTGAGCTTGAATTGGGTTTTTAAAAATTAATTGTTTGTGATTTCTTGATAAATGTGATTATTTGTGCATAATATGTTACATAATTTTGTTCCTTGAAGGTATTTGATAAAATGCCTATTTGGATTAAGTGTGTCATTTGCATTGATTAGGTTATAACATGCTTAGAATTTGATGCTAGGAAATGTTGGTATATGCATATGATATATTGACATTGAGGTTGTTAATGGTGTTTATATGCTTATGATGTAATTGACCATGGAGTAAGTTGATTGGATATTGAAATTGTTCATATTGTGCTCATGACATGTTGAATATAGTTGAAAATTGCAATTGTACATTTATATTGCATATGCAAGGGAAACATCGCAATCGTGACCATTGACATGAGTGTGGGTGTGTGTGCATGTTGTTGGATGCTTGATGGTTTTTGTTGTATTCCCTAATCTCCGCACATCACCCTCAAATGTGTGTAAACTTATACGGATAGGGGAGTGTCACTCTCCCTCTAAATGATGTGAGAAATGGGGCAACAGAATGGTGGATGAATGAAATGTGTGTGTGAACAAAAGTGCTACCCAAGCGCAGAGAGACTTTCAAGTGTCGTATTTTACTTGAAAAAATATTTCAAGGTCGTCTCCTTAGGGAAGGAGGTCAAATTGTGGGAAGTTGATTTTGGTGAAAAAAGAAAAAGTGCAAAAATCTTTTGTTGTTTGAGTTGTGATTTTGTTCTTGATAAAAATGAAATGAAAACCAGTGTTCGCTAATTTGAAGAGTTCATTCCAATGGGAATGGCAATTCAACTCAAAAACCTTCCTCCAATGGTGTCTAGTTGTTCGATTGATTCGTGGAAAGCGAGGGACTAAAATGGAGGTCAGGGTCCAAGCCTACCCCGTGACAAGTCTATAGGATATCAAAGACTCACAATCACGTCCACACTTAACCCAGTCAAATCGAATCAACGTACACTATGAGGAGAAGTGAAAATGAGTTGAACTAGCATGCCCAAAAGAAGTTCTCCCTTGGATTAGCCAAATTAAAATCTAGCTACTTAAAATAAAAGGAAAGGCATACATAATGTAAAGAGAAATAATGAAGAAATGAAGCATGAAACTTAACTTAATGTAAGAAATCTTAAACTATGAAGAAAAATATTCAATACCCATTTTAAAGCTAGAAAATGAAGGAAACTTGCTGTAACAATGGTGAAATCTAAAATGGAGCATTAAACTTGAAATTTACTTGTAATAAATGACATTAAAGACATTAAATGAAGTTTAGACAAGTCTTACATGAAACTACAAGTGAAATGGGCAAGAAAATGCAAAAATACAAACTTCTATATGTAACTATTCATCTTTTTCCTTGGAGCTCTCTAAGCTTAGGTAGCCTCTCCCCTTCAAAGCTTATGGAATGCTGAATATATGGTATAAGAATGATTCATTTTCATCCATGATGCTCAAATGCCTATGAGAGCAGACCTCCCATCAATGGGAGGGGATTTAATGCATTAGAAAGGCTAGGAAGAGCTTAGCCTATAACCCACCATGGCTGCCCCCTTCTTTCCCATCCTCATTAATGACATTGCATCCAAAGTCTTCGACTAGGGTGTAGGAGGCATGTATATACATAGAATATGTCAGGGGATAAGTAGGAGAATCATAGGTGGAACCCCCAAGTAAGTGAAGCATGAATTGCAGGCATTTTCGGCAAAACCTTCCAGTAGGTTTTCATCGTTCTACTGGTAGGTTTTGGCTAATGGAGTAAAAACTGCCAGTAGGTTTTTCCGAGAGGTTGCCTGCTCCATACCAATTTTTGTAGAATTTTTATAATTTTTTAACCAACCATTCAATTGAGCTGAAATTTTGACACAATATAGAGGACATCTATATCTACAATTTTCATGTTTTGCACTTTTTAAGATTCAAAGAGTATCGTGGTCAAAAAGGAGGAAAACCAAGATACTACAACCTAATGGTGCGGGTGTTAGTGCCTATGTTAACAAGCACTGATACCTCCTTGATTTCTTTCACTTTTAAGCCTCCAAATCCTCATGTACTGTCTCCACCTATTCACCACTCATCCATACTTAGTTGTAAGGTTCCAAAATACATGATTTACGCTATAATTACCTGCAACATCAAAATTTTAAATTATTCATAAATTCAGCTAACTCTAAGTACTTAAATGCAGAGTTAAAATGCATGTAATGAGGCCGTTAAATATGCAATATTATGCGTTCATCATTGGATCAAACATCATTCTTGGTAGTTAATAAGTGGACTTGGGAAGGTTGGACCTAGGTCTAGCTGAGTTTCAGAGTTGCATGAAAAACTTGTGTCGGATATAGCAATCAAGGTTTAGATTCTCCCTAGGGTGCAAGATCTGGTTATTGGTTTATACATTTTCATCGGTGAAAGTCCAAAAAAGTGTATCGGTGTGCAGCACTGGTGGTGAGACACCCAAATCCCGCTATCCAACAAAGACATGTGGTTTATTTTATATATGTCATTGGATGTGTAACATCAATGGCAGGGGCTTAGAATGCCCAAATTCATACACATGGCATTGCATGTGTTGAGGGAGCCAGTAAAGGTTCAAGTTGAGTTGTGTGTGAGACTCATCTCATAACATGACATGGAATAAAGGATCCATTATGAATTACATATTCTTGAATGAATTATTTTTTGCTTGTTGAATTGAATGTGAACATTTTATATGTATCTATGTTGGGGAGTAGCATCTTTAGGAGATATCCTATTAAGCGAGACTCACCCTTTATGGGAACAACATTTCAAGTGCGGGACATGCGCCAATAGACAACTCTCAATCAGACCCTTTTTGTTGAAGAAAAGTCGAGATGTGACTTTTAAATCATATTTTGTAAAACTAATAGGTTATTTAGTTTTTGGTATTATAATCGAACTCATATGGACTATGTTTTATGTAAAATTGCATGTTGTATGAGTTTGGGTCGATGTTAAATAAGGTTGGAATGAATTGGAATTGAAAAAGGATGAAATCGGGGGGAAAACTAAGAAAACCTACTGGTAGAACATTGAATTTTGTCGGTAGAACATTTTCAGTGAGCTTTCCTATCAATAGAACATTGATAAACCTACCGGTAAAACAATTCCATAAGGTTTTCCTACCGGTAGAACATGGACATCATTTATCAGTAGGTTTTCTTTAATTTTCAAAAATTCAAAATAGTTTTGCCAAGCCTTTGGGTCTTGGGTCTTGGGTCTTTTTTTTCAAATGATATAAATTGTCAATAATTAAGGATAAATTAAAGTATACTGGACCTCAGAAGGGTCATGTGATTGAATGTTACACAAGTTATGCGTTTGGAGTGCCCGGTGCAAATGAAACTCTGCCCAAACTCTGTATTGTTTGTGATCTCGGTAAATGAGATGTTGTGTGTGGTATCGGGTTATGCGGCACTCATGAGTATTTTTCGTGGGTTGATGGGTGATCAATGAGTTGACAAAGGACCCACTGTTTTTAGGGACGTCATAGCTTAGTATCAGAGCCTACGTTCTCGATTTACCTAAGACTTACGGGACATGGGTCTAGACCATTACATCCATTGTACATTAAATGTTATGTGCTTTAAATGCTGCATGCTATGTGTTATATATTATGTGAACAATATGCATGATTAAATTTGTATCAAAAAGAGACACAGGGTTAGAGAACATAATCTTGGGTGTTGGAAAGAGAAGGAATGGGACGTTCATGATATAAATGTCTACTAGTGGGTGGCACATACCCTACCAGTGAGACAGGGAGAAAAATCTCACTGTTTCAACTTTGATCCCTACTTTAAGATATTAAGTTAGTGCTCTATTGCTATTTGACATGTGTGCAGATGACAAATAGAGGAAGATAATGTGGTTGAGGAGGTGAGCGAAACAACAATCAACCACCACCGGTATTTGACCAACAAGCCTTTACGGAGGCTATTGGCACGATGACGGATACCTTTGCACAGGCTAGTACCAATATGGGCCAAAGAGGCTCAAGTAACCTCCAAAATATTAAGGCACACAAGCCACCAACTTTTATGGGAGGGATGGATCCGATAGTGGCTAACCATTGGTTCTGGCAAGTTGAAAAGATCTTAAAGATTTTGGAGCTCACCTCCGATGCCACTAAGATAAGGCTAGCTGCGTTCTAGCTAGAAGGAGAGACCCATTTGTGGTGGGATAGAGCAAAGCCCTTGAAGAACTTAGAGGCAATGACATAGGAAAAGTTTCGGGATCTCTTCATGGGCAAGTACTTCCCATCGGCTATTCAACACGCAAAAGCCCAGGAATTCAAGGATTTGAAGCAGGGGACTATGAAGTAATGGAATACGTGGCTAAATTCACTAAGTTAGCTTATTTTTTCGATGATTACGTGGACACAGACATGGCCAAAGTAAGGAGGTTTGAGGATGATTTAAAATTGTCCATCCGAGAAAAGATTATGGGCCACCGCCTACAAGATTTAGACTCGATAATCGAAATGGCTATGGAAATTAGGAGGGAGATTGATGATGCAAGGAGCATTTGGGAGGCTAGTGCTAAGGATAAAAAGAATGAGGGTTAATCCTCTTCTTCTAGTTTGTGGAAGAAACAAAAGACTTCTACTCCATAACGGTTTCAAGGACAAGGTTGCGGCTATTAAAGCCAAGGTTATTCCTCCCATGGCGGGAGATAGTTCAGGGTTTCCTCCCAAGTAGGGCAGAGAACTTGTTTCATATCCCACCAGTTAGGTCATATAAAGCGGGAGTGTCCTCAGAGGCAAGGATCCCAAAGCTATGACATATCCCAATCCCAGTCATCGGTGGGGCATCCACATACGTTCATCATTCCTCTCTACATCACCATGGGCTAGGGAAACCAGTATTAGTTCTAGGGTGCTATACAAACCCATACTATTTTATGAGCAGGGACTTTGCAATTAGGCGACATGGGCTAAGGAATAGGTTGGGGTTGAGGCCGAGGATAGGGCTTATAAGCTGAGACTTTGGGGACCTAGGGGCGAGTCTGCGTCATCACACTTCAAACTGAGCCAGTGGATCAATTGGTTATTCAGGGTACATTTTTACTCTCTTGCTTATAGGCAAGGATATTATTTGACTCTAGTGCATCGTATTCATTTATTTTGCATCATGTATGAGAGATTTAGGCTTAGAGGTTGAGACTTTGGAAGAGTCATTGCATTTGAGTTCTCTCCTAGGAGCTAGGGTATGCATTGATCAGATATGTTAAGGTTGTGAGCTAGAGATCTCGAGGATTCTACTCATCGTAGACCTTAGGGTCATAGACATACCAGAGTTTGATGTCATCCTTGGAATGGATTGGTTTACTGCACACTGATTCGTCATCGACTGTGATCGGAAGAGGGTCACTGCCTACACAACGGAAGGTATTTATTTCAAGTTTCAGGGAGAGAAACATGATGTTTTACCCCAAGTAGTGTATGATTCCCGTTGGCATGAGTGGTTGATGGGTTGGATAGCAAACCTTACTCTAAAAGATGTGGCCAGACAGGAGTTGGGTCTACCCCGAGTGCTTTGTGAGTATGAAGACGTTTTTTCGGATGAACTACTAGGATTGCCTCCACATAGGGATGTAGACTTCACCATTGAGTTTCACCCCAATACGTCGCCCATTTCCATGACTCCTCTTAGAATGGCACTTGCAGAATTGTAAGAACTAAAGGTCCAATTGCAAGGATTAATGGACAAGGGTTTTATTAGATCCAATACCTCACCTTGGGGTGCTCTAGTGTTGTTTTCCAAGAAGAATGATAGGACCTTTTTGGCTATGTATAGATTATCGACAGTTGAATCTGGTTACTATCAAGAATAGACACCCTTTTACCGCGAATTGATGACTTGTTCGATCAACTAAGAGGGGCATCGGTCTACTTCAAGATAGATCTAGGCACGGGTTACCATCAATTAAGAATTAGAGCGGTAGATATCCCTGAGGCAAAATTTAGGATGCAGTATGGGCATTTCTAGTTAACAGTTATGCTTTTTGGATTTACGAATACCCCAACAGTATTCATGGATCTCATGTATAGGGTGTTCCAACCCTACCTAGATCAATTTTTCTTGGTCATTGTTGATGATATCATGATCTACTACAAGTCTGATGAGGAGCATGAGGGTAACTTGAAGGTTGTTCTCTAGACTTTGAGAGACCATCAATTATACACCAAGTTCAGTAAATGTGAATTTTGGCTGACGGAGGTAAAATTCTGGGATACGTGTTGTCGGCTTCAAGTGTATCTGTGGACCCAGAGAAAGTTGAGGTAGCCATGAGTTGGGAGAGGTTGAAGTTAGTCTTCGAGATATGTAATTTCTTGGGATTGACATGGTATTATAGAAGGTTTATTGAGGACTTCTCCTTACTACTTCACTTATGACTAGATTGACCTAGAAGGAGGTCAGGTTTCAGTAGGATGACTCGTGTGAGAAGGCACTCCAATAGTTGAAGAGGAGGCTTACTGCAGCTCCTATTCTGATAGTTTCGGAGAGAAGACAGAGGTACATGATGTATTGTGATGTCTCAAAGGATAGACTTAGACGTATACTGATGCAATCCGAGAGGGTGATGGCTTATGGTTCTCGACAGTTAAAGAGCCACGAGCAAAACTACCCCATGCATGATATGGAGTTGGCGACCATTGTCTTTTCCTTGAAGGCTTTGTGCCACTATTTGCATGGTGAGTAGTTTGAGGTGTTTTCAAACTATAAAAGTTTAAAGTACATTTTCACATACTGGGACCTCAATATAAGGCAACGTAGGTGGACGGAGTACCTGGAGGATTATGACTTCACTTTGCATAACCATCCTGGTAAGGCAAATGTGGTGGTTAATGCATTCAGCTGGAATTCATAAGGAGTCTTGACTAGTGTGGCTTCCCAGGAGTGGTAAATGCTAGAGACTATAGGGCATTCAGGCTACACTATAGGGGTCAGGCTCAGGGCACTTTAGGGAGTTGATGGCTACGTCTTCTCTATTGAGTAAAGTGAGGAGTCTCAAGGATAAGATACATATATTATTTATCAGAGATCGGGTATAGGTGAAGAGGGTTGGGTCATTCACGCAGATGATAGTCTTCAGTTCAGAAGAAGGGTTTTGGTTCTCTAGTCTACATATATGAGAGAGGAGATCTTTATGAAGTTCTATTGCTTCCGTTTTGCTGTACATCCCAGTGGTACGAAGATGTACCATGATCTTGGTCACCAGTAGGCTTGCTCTAGCCTTTGGAGGTGGCTGAGTGGAAGTGGGAGCACGTCACGATGGATTTTGTGACCCACTTGCCACGAGCATCATGGGGCATAGCGTTGTGGGTTATAGTAGTCTAGCTTATGAAGTTGGTACATTTCTTAGCAATGTAGATGACCTTCACATTGGAGAAATTCTGCAGGTTGTACATTTGGGAGATAGTCCGGTTACAATAGGTACCCGTATCCATAGTGTCAAATCGGGATCCCATGTTTACAACCCATTTTTGGGAGAATTTTTAGTGGGCTATAGGAACACAATTGATGATGAGCACAACTTTTCATCCCTAGATAAGCGGTCAATCAGAGAGGACTACCTAGACTTTAGAGGACATGCTACAGACATGCGTCCTTGATCTCAAGGGTAGCTGGAAATAATACTTACCCTTAGTGGATTTTATCTATAACAAGTTATCAGGCAAGCATACAGATGGCGCCTTGTGAGGCACTTTATGGGAGGCTATGTAGTTCTCTAGTTTGTTGGATGAAGGTTGGAGAGAGACCCTCTACGGGTCCAGATTTGATTGGAGAAACCTCAGAGATAGTGGACTTGATACAGAAGCGTCTTCTTACAGTACAAAGTCAGCAGAAGAGCTACGTCAATAGACGACGACGACCTCTAGAGTTTGTCGTGGAAGATCACACCATCTTGAAGGTGATGCTCAAGAGAGGAGTGGTCAAGTTCGAGAAGTAGGAAAAGTTATCATAGAGTTATATCGATCTATTCGAGGTACTCAAGAGGGTTAATACAATTCCTTACCGGTTGGCATTACTGCCAAATTTATCAGGTGTTCACGCAGTGTTCCTTATCTCCATGCTCTGGAAGTACAATCTAGATCCGACATATGTGGTGGATTTAGGTGAGCTAGTTATTGATATGAATGAGACCTTTGAGGAGGGACCAATGTGTATCATGGATGGCCAAGAATAACTTTAGTGAGGCAAGACCGTGAGGCCGGTGAAGGTGTTGTGGCAGCACCGTGGTGTGAAAGACTCGACACGAGAGCATGGGGACACTATATATACCAGTTATCCTCTCTTGTTTGAGGATGGAGGTAAATTCTTATGGTCATAAGTATTATATGAATTTTTGCATATGCATGTGGTTACGTGTGCATGTGCGTGTAAATTTCAGTGAAATTTTTCTTTAAGAGAAAAACGTTAATTTGTCACTATAGTACGAGTTAAAAAATCAAAATTTTCTACAAATTGGATGACGAAATGAACCTCGCCGTTAGATTCGTCTCATGAAATATAATTACCTAGTCAATTTCCATTAAATTCTGAGACAATCAGACTTTTCTCGTTTTACGAAGCAATCGGGTGTCGGCTAACCAAAATAAAACAACCAGGATTTAAATTGCAAAAAGTGAAAAATAATTTAAATTAAGTTCAAATAAAAATATATTGAACTTGAACCAGAACGAGATTTAATTGATTCGGAGCAAAATCGGACTTAGAGAAAAGCAGACGTGTGGCGCAACAAGTGCAAAGTATCCAAGGGGTATAAAAAGGGAGAAATCATATTTTTCCCCAAATTGGCTGATGATTTCGTTGGAAAGAGAGAAGGAAAAGAAGAGGAAAAATAAAAGTTTTCTTCAACTTCTCTCTACGATCTATGACTCTTCGTTCTTTGAATCACATTGGTCTAAGAATAAAGATTGTTCTACACGACGTGGGCTACAAAATCATACCAAAATATTTTTGATAAAGTCCAAAAAATGGGAATTTTGGAAATCAATGGTTAAAGCTTGATTTGGGTCTTGGGAGTTTTCTACCACTCGAATTACGCTTTAAGAGGTAGGATTCCTTTTCTTATTAAGTTTATTTCCAACCTATGGTTGAAAATGAAATGGGTGGGGTGTTAGAGATGTAATCTCATGTATGACATATACTTATGGTAGTTGAAATGTGGAAAATTGGTGTAAGAATGGTTAAAATCAATTCTAGCATGAATTGGGCTGTTAAAATTACTTGTTTGTGATTCTTGAGATATATGATGAAAGAGGCATATTATGTGTTTACCCAATTTTGTGCCTTGTGGGTGTTTGATAAAATTTCTTGAATGATATAAGCATGTTATTTGAATGGCAAAGTTATAATATGTTTTTGTGACGTTGCTAATGGTGATTATATGTTTATGGTATAATTGACCATGAAAAATGTTGTTGGATATTCAAGTTATTCATATTGTGCCCCTGACTTGTTGAATATGCTGTTAATTTTGAAATTGAAAACTTGGTTACATGATGATATTAAATGCAATGGTACATTACCTTGCATATGCACGAGTAACATCACATTCCTAGGCATATGGCATGAGTGTGGGTGGGTGTGCATAGCTGATCAAACACCATTCTGGGTGGATGATGTGTGGACTTAGAAAAGTTGTACCAAGGTTCGACTAAGTCGCACAAGTTGTATTGTAAATAGGTTCGGTGTTAGCAAAAAGGGCTAGACTATCCCTCGGGTGCAAGACCCAATGAATTGGATACGCACTCCGTTTATATAGAGTTCATAAAGTGTGTCGGTGTATGTGAAACCGTTTGTGGAAGTCCATAAATGTCACGTCAATTGGGTGTCCATTGGTGTAAGTCCATAAATATCCACCTCAAGAAAGATCTGAGAATTTTTAATGGTCTTGGATATGTAACATCAACGGCGGGGGTTTCAAATACTCGAATTCATATGCATAACGTTACATATGTTATAAGAGTCGATGAACGCTGGAGTTGACTTGCATGTGTGAATCTCCTCTCATAACATGACATGACATAAAAAATTTCATTATAAATTCTATATTCTTAAATGGATTGTTTGTTTGATGGATGAAATTGAATGTGAGCATTTCATATGCATATAGGTTGGGGAATAGCCTTTTTAGGAGATACCCTATTGAGCGTCGCTCACCCTTTTAAAGGATAGCATTTCAAGTGTGGGACAAGCGTCGGTGGATAGCTCACACTTGGGCCCTCATTAATGAAGAATAGCCAAGATTTGGCTTTGAATTACGTTTTTTGTAAAATAAATATGTAATTTAGTTTTTGGACATATAATATTGTGTAAAGGATTGTAAACCAAACTTGTATGGACTATGTTTTGCATAAATTTTCCTATTATAAGAGTTTAGGTTGTTGTATGAGATTGGAAGGGTTGACAGTGAAAAAGGATGGAATCGGGAGAAAACTAGGCACTCCTTGCAGTAGAACGTCATATACCTTTCTGTAGAAGAATTCTAATAGGCACTTCTACTGGTAGAACTTCAAGTATCTACTAGTAGAACCATTCCAATTGGCATTTCTACCAATAGAACGTCGAGTACCTACTGGTAGAAGAATTTTATGTGGCATTCACGGTTATGCGACATTCACGGGTATTTATGCGAGTTGATGGGTGATCAACGAATTAACAAAGGACCTCCAGTTTTAGGGGTATCACAATAAATAGAGGACACAAATCTAATTTTTCTCCCTAAATACCTAGCTAAATTTTGTTGGAGACAGAGAGGGAAGAAGAGGGAGAAAGCAAGGGTTTCTTCAAGCCTTCTTCTTGCGATTTAGGGTCAACCCTTAGTCGAAATCCTTCGAGCCAAAAGCCGAAGTTTATCTACTCGACTAGGGCTACGTCTACACACAAAAAATTGTGGGTTTTGACAAAGCCTCACTGATGGGATTTTTGGAAATCAAGGCTTGACTTGGGTTCTTGGGAGCTTCTTACTACATAAATAACGCTTCAAGAGGTAGGGTTCTTCTCCTAGCTAGGTTTATTTCAACCTAGGGTTGAAATATGAAATGATTAAGGTGTTAGAGTTGTAATCTCATGTATGGAGCATACCTATTGTGAATGAAAAGTGGAAAGTGGGGTTTAAAAATGGTTAAAATCAATTTTTGCATGAATTGAGTTTGTGGAATTTGATTGTTTGGTAAATTCATCATGAATATGATAAATTGAACATGATTATGTGTTACATGACTTAGATTTTAATATAATCTAGGTTCTTGAAACGATTTTTCAATGGGTCCAGATTTTTCATCCATAGACTTGATTTTTACTTTTTTGGGTTGTTTTTTCAATATTGTTGTTGGATCTCACAACAAGTTGATTAGGGTCCACATCAACACCACCAGTACTGATGGAGAGTTAATAGTATGCAATCGCTCAAATGGATCTAATCCTGACCCTAGAGAGCATTGTAGGATGCAGTCAAGTCAATCACAAAGAAATGAGTGATACTGACCTTGCTCTCGATGGCAAATTTGACAGGTAAAACTCCCACTGTCTTGTTGACTCCTCCCGTGAAGCCGTTCACTAATAGTTTGGTGTGGACCAAGTCTTCCTCTTTCCTCCGTGACTTCTTCATGGTAGCTATGGGTAGAATGTTGACGACTACTCTATTGTCTAACAAGAACTTGTTGAAAGGCTTCCCTTCCAAGTGTCCCTAGATATAGAGTGGCCTCAAGTGTTGCGTCATAAGACCCATAGGTTTGGTAAACAACCACCCTCTCTTGGGCCGTTGACTACAATATGCTCATCTTCCTTCTACTCTAGTGTCGGGCCTATCTCGGGAGAACACTCCATTTGGACTACCATCATGGCAACGTTGCCCAGGTTATTTTGTTCCTAGTGTTTTGGAGTCTTCAACATCTCTCTCTAAGGTCCTTACTTGTTGGCCTGGAGTTTTGAAATACTTTGCAACAACCCAAGGGCATTAACAAACATTGAATGCCCTAGGGTGTTGAATTGGATGGAATCACCTCCATCATTGTCATCTTCATCCATAGAATCCTCTTTCATCTTTCCCTTGTAAATTCCTGAATGCATATTGAACATGGATTTAAGCTGCTCTACCACTTTTAGCCCCATGTTCTACTCGATATCCTCATTTGGTGAGAACTCGAGCTCCACCTTCTTTTTCCCCTTCTCCTCAATCGTGGCTTTCTTTGGAGCCACTAGGCACTACAGGGGCAGAGAGAGAATAAATCGGGACTAGATCTCCCTCATCTCAAGATGTCGTCGATAGAATGGCTCGCCTTCCAAGATTCCATCTCTTGGTATTCCTCCCACTTACATAGGTTCGCTTGGATGTGTTGCTTCCTACGCTTTTGAGATCTGGACAGTAAGAACGACTGATGGTATTATGGGAACTTTGGATATTGGGCCATGTACCAACGACCTTCCAATAACTTTATTAGCTTTATCATACTAGGCCGGTCTCGATACCTCTCAGCCCAGAGCGGTTGACCAGGAGTCAACTTGGTGGTGAATTCTTCATACCTCGACTGAGGTCAACATCGTGGTGGTTGTGACAAGTCCTTGTCGTGTTCCTTGTAACTCAGCCTTATGAATTTGCCTAGCCGATCCTTGTAATCTCACTTAGGCAATGACCATTCACCTAGCTGCTCCCAGTGGGTGCCTTTGTAGTGTCACCCCTTTAACGGCCTTCCGTCTATTTTTCCTCGCTCCTTATCCTCTAGATTGATTTAAGAAAATGTCTTACATTTGGGGCACAAGCCACTCTTAACTATGTCAAGTTGCTCCTTAACTCCGGCTCAAATGGCAAACTTGTTGTGAAGGTCCTCCTTTGAGGAAGACTCATCTTGGGGGTGGCATCCTTTTCACCCTTGGGCTTCTCGTAGTTGGTTGTCCCATCACCACCCAAGTCCACCTTCATCCGCGGGGTCTTTGACTGCCCCCACCTCTGCTGTGCTAATGGTGATTATCTTCTTAAAAGGGTCTTTATGCACCCTCATCTCTGGTTTTCCCTTACCTCAAAGCTAGTGCCTGATTCTCCGAGGGCCTTGTTAATTCCATGCACATATGCGACCCCTTAGCCACGATTTTTGTGATATATATTTACAGCTCCTAGTCTAGCTTGACCATGAGGATTTCCATATTGGGATCCCCTATAGTACGTACCTTTGGACACGTTTCTTCGGTCCAACTCCTCTCGAAAAATCTGCTCATATTGCGTAGCCCACATTGCCAACTTTAACAGGTCATTAAACTCCATCTCCCCAAATTCTTTCAGAGTTTGAAAGCCAAACCGTTACGTACAATGCACACATACTCCATCTCAAGCACTGCCAAACCTATATTAGTTCTTGACTTTCTTGAAACACGTGATGTATTGCTTTGTTGTTTCTTCTGTCATCTGATACAACCTGACCAAATCAGCCATTGATACCTCGGGCTCAATACGGTAGAATTGAGTGTGGAACTTGTCCTCTACTTACTGCCAGCCTAAGATAGAATTGGACGGCAAATCAATGTACCACCTATAGGTTGGTCTTGTCAATGAATTGGCAAACAACCCCACCTTCAGAAATTCATTAGCCCAACTTCACCACATTGTACAATGAAACAGCTAATGTGTTCCATGGTCGACTGACCGTCCTACCCCAAAAAAGTTGCAAACACTGGGACCTTATAACCCCGAGGATACTTGTACTCCTTGCCCACACAATCGGGATATAAATTTTTTATATGTCTGTCTAATCACTCATCTAATGGAGGGTTCGACGTGCTCCTAGATTATTTCGTCCAACCGATCTCGATTCACGACCACCTGGGAAGTCGTAGGAAGAACAATTTATGGATACCTTCTTTGTCCCTCAAACTCAGGACTAGGGACCACATCCCCCTAAAAAGGAGACTTATTATTTCTCCAATGACCATTTCTAGCCTACTACGCCCTTTAGAGCGGTACATACGATGGAAGCACTAGTTATAGTGCTTCCACTTGCGCTGCTTCTTTAAGGGGAAACAATGATTGTCTTGCATCCCCTGGGTGGGTCAAATTGTCAATCAATCGCTCCAATTCATGTATGTTGCGGCCAAATTCTTTTTTGACCAAATTTCTCAAGCCGATTTGTTGGGAGGCTTCATGTGATAAAGTCTTAAAAGAGGCGTCTGCCTTTGAGTTGAACTCTCGATTCTCTTGCCCCCCTTAGCGAAGGCAACTCTTTCGACAGTTAGGGATGCCTAATTTCTTCAACAACCTCATGCATTGGAGACTGGACGTGCAAAAAATTGTTTGGCGTATTTTCAGATTACGAGTGTGCCAAAGTCCTATTGAACTTAAAATTCAAACATGTACGACTTTATCTACTCAAACCGGTGTGAAGTTCTAAAATCGTGACTGTTTAGGTGATTGTAATGACGCGTAAGTTTACCTCTGAGTTCTTTTCTATGTCTTAGGGTTCAAAGACATTAAATAATTTCCTAATTAACAACGTAATGAATTGAAACGTAGAAAGAAAAACTAGAATGCAAAGTAATAGATAAACTAGTTTTGGAAGATGAACTGAATACTATCCTTAACATCAAATGAAAGCAGTGAAAATCACCAAAGTGATGAATTACGGGTGAGAGAGAGCATATAGTCGCTCAGCAGCAAGAAACAAGTAAATAAAAGAGAAGCTGACTCTCAAGAGTTTGTTGTGTTTGATCGTAAATGCTGCTGAACCGATCCATAGCCTTGTCTTGGTTATTTATAAAGATAGCATTCAACCATCGAAATCATCTTTTTTGGCCATAACAATAATTATGACTTTTTCCTCAAGACGCACATATGTGTGCTGAACCGACTCCAACAAACGACTCTTAATATCATGTCTCTCTACTTCTTAAAGATTCTCAGAATCTCACTTCCACAACCGTCCTATCAAGTATAAACTTTCACAAACTCTTTCATGACTGTTTGATCTTTTCTATGTGTCACCCTCAAATTTTGCTATTTTTTGGTGTAAACACAGGCAAAATTCATTCATAATAGTCATATCAGGTTGACCGACACCCATTATAAATTCATTACAACATAAGATTTTCTGAATCCAATTTGCTGGAATAAGGTAACATCAGTATGGTCCTTCTCAATGCAAAGGCATTAAGATGTTTAATATAGCAAAAGCTAAGAAATAATATATCAACAAATGTTCTCATCATGGACAACTACCTAGTTACAAATATTCAATGTGGCCGAGCAATCTTTTATGAACACAATTTTAAGATCACTGTACATGATGATTAAGGATCTGCAACCATTTCCACAATGATGACAGAACACTCTAGTCATACAAATACAAACAATTATCCTCGAGAGATTCCACAAAACAGATCTTTTTGAGTCTACATTGGCTGACAGTTAAGCCTTCACCTCTACTTGGTTTGGCAAATGTTCAGGGATCAACAAACCGAGCCCGTCTTTCTGATTAGCTTGCGAAGGAGATTCATATGACTTGCTATATAAAGTGTTTGATGTCAAGACTCGCAGCTCCGAGTTCCCATTAATCTCTAAAACTTCAGGCAGTCCATTAATACACCCTTTCGACATACCCACATCAATCCTTATCGCTCTGTTATCACAAGCACCATTAATACCACTCTCCTGAATCGTATGCCCCATGATCATCCTCTTCACCCCAGGAATTGTGGCAAGAACATGTTCAAGAGTGGAACAATCACAATTCTTCGCCAATTCATTCGAGTATTTCCTCAACCAAACCACCGAATTCTTCCCCCTGACTAATTCATTTGAAACCCTCTCCCTAAACCCACTAATCCAATCCCTCACTTCCTCATTAATCCTCTCCAACCCATAAACCACATGTTTGGGCAAAAGCCCTCCGTGAACAAATACAGATTCTCCAACCACAACAACAGTCAAATTTTTCGATAAAAAACGACTCGCAATAGGACCATCAGGCCGCAATGCAGCAATCCTTGTTCTAATCCCATTAAAGAATTCAGGCTTAACACCAGGAAAATCCAAAGGCAACCCATCAAACGGGTCCTTTGGTTTCTCCAACCCATCGCACAAACTCTTCAACACATTCCCAATACCATACCAATTAGCCCAATTTCTAAATTCTTCGAGAGCCGACTTAGTCACATACCTGAAATCTCCATCCACGTTCATGATCTCATGGTTCCCATTCATAGTAATAATAGTCCCACCAACTTTTGCCGCCTCTCGCCTCAATTTTTCGAGGAAGTAGAGGATCTTCAGCTCGTCGCCGCCTCGGTCGAGCACATCACCGACCTGGACCAAGGTAGCAGACCCGCCGGACCAGCGATCGGAGGCATCTATCAGGCCGGCGAGTCTGAAAGCTTGTTTGGATTTCTGGAGGTCGCCGTGGAGGTCACCGACGGCGACTAGGCGGTCTGGGGTTGGGTACATGGTCTGTAATGCAGATGAGTTTGTGTAATCATTGGGATTAGGGTTTCTAGTGGGGTTAGGGTTTGGGGGTGGTGGTAAGAAAAGGCCGCTGACGGAGTAGTCGACGAATGTGTCCACGAATGAGGAGAGAAGGCGAGGAAGATTGCTGCATGCAACTTCGTTTGACGATTCCATTTTTCAGTCTTCGTTCTCCCTCTAATCCAGCTATGGAATCTGAAAAGGGCGGAAATCTATTTCCTGGGATTGAGATAGAGAATTGGTTTTTACTTGTCCTGCTCATCAATAATTTCGTAACTTTGACCAAAATTATCAATAATAATGAATACCAGCAGTTTTGCGGTACACCGTACACGTCATTTATAATTTATTAGTAACGCATAGGATTATAAAATGGTATATTTTTAAAATTTGTTATTTTAATTATAAGAAAAAGATAAAAAAATAGTTAAAGTTTTTTTTTTTTTTTGAATTTTGTGATTGAAAGTAATTTTTTAGTAATGTTTGAGAAATTAATTTTTTTGAAATTCATTCGATTAAGATTTCACTAATAATTCGTTGAATAAAATAAAAGTAAATGTCAATATACTACTTAATTGTATTGAAACTTTTTTTAATTAAGAATTAGTTAAATCAATTAGAATAAGATTTAATATAATACTTTATAATATATATTTTAAAACATATTAAAATTTTAAAAAATTCAAGTTTTACTTAAGAATAAACTACAAACTATTTTCACATAAAATTTGAATACAATTTAAAAAGTTTATTATAAACTAAAAAATTATATTGATGTAACATAAATTAATATTAAAATTTTTTATATATAATTATTTTTTTATCTTCGAAATAAAATGTTTAAAATTTTTAAATTAAAAAAATAAGTATATATGTGGATAATGTTATCTTTGCATATGCAATGAGTAATATTAGATTGATTGAGTTTTTTAAAGTTTTTTTATCACTTTATTCAAAATATAATGATGCATATTTTTTAAAAATAATATAGTCAATCAAAAAGTTTCATAAAAAATGATATTTATATGGAGCGAATAGATAATTAAAAGAGAAGTTTGAGGTAATTGAGGGATTTAAATACATAAGGGGATAATAGATAATTTAGATATTTAATTATGATAGGATAGAATGGTCTTTATAACTTTTTATAAGGGTAAAATAGAGAATCAAATATTAAAGTATTTTTATTAATAATATAGATTTGTAGTTGCACACAAAGTGAAGTATTTTTTATTTCCAGTTAAGTTGTTGTTAACTTTGAATTGAAATATAATTATTTAATTGATAATTGCACATTTTACTTATAATTCTTAAATTAATTGAGACATGTGCCATTCAAATTAATACTTTGAACTTATAAGGCATTCTTTTTTATTTGAATATGCCATTTATCAATGAATGAAGCTAAAAATAGATCAATTTCTTAACCAAATAAAAAATAAATAAAATTAAAAATTAAGATATATAAAGTAGTCTCGCCCCATTTTTGTTTCATTCAATAATATTCTCCATTGTTGAATCTAATTGCTTCTTTGTCTAAATAAATTAGCCTGAAATTGAAATCGAGATCAAAGGAAACTATATAATTTTTCATGTTATCAAACACATAGGCGAAAACAGTGGTAATGGCCTATTGGAAATTAGAAGAAGTCATTTTATTATGGTCATTGAGTATTTGTTAACACATAAAATTCCAAAAATGGAAAAAAAGGAAAAAAAAATCGTCACATTACTGATGAGCACAGAACATTACATATTTAATGGCCTCATTTCATGCTTTTTAACTTAACTTTGTATTTAATTACTCAGAGTTAGTTTGAGTTATGAATTATGTGAAAATTTTGATGTTGTAGGTAATTATATCGTAAATAATGGCTTTTGGAACCCTGCAATTAAATACGAATGTTTGGCGAAGAGATGAACACATCAATGAGGATTTTAGAGGCTTAGAAGGTGAAGAAACCAAGAAAAATGAATTTTTGATGAAAACCTTTCGGAAGGTTTGGCCCACTTGTTTCACAAGATTCTGACATAGTACTACTATTTTGTACCTTTTTTTACCATGATCAACTTCGAATCTAAAAAAGTACGAAACATGAAAGTTGTAGATTTGAATGTCTTCTATATTATGTCAAAATTTTAGCTCAACACAACAGTTGAATCAAAAGTTATGACAATTTTACTAAAAATTTTCATGAGTTGTCACCTTCCGAAAGACCTTTCTGAAGTTTTTGCCTATTGGAATTGACCTTCCGAAAGGTTTTCTCCCGAATGCCTAAAATGCCTGCAACTCATGCTTCACTTGCTTGGGGGTCCCACCTATGATTTTCTCACTTGTTCCCTGACATATTCTACATATATACATGCTTCATACACCCCAAAGTCAGCAAAAGAAGATGGAGGATGTGAGAGGTGGAAAGAGAAGGCTGCTAGGGGAGTTGCAGGCTAGACTTCTCCTAGCCTGCCAAGCTTTCAACTCAGCCTCCCATTGATGGGAGGTCTGCACACAGGCTAGGGAGATCCTTTATGGATGAAAATGCAAGTCTTCATTCACCATATATTCAATATTCCACAAGATTTTGAAGGCAGCGGCTACCTAAGCTTAGAAAGTCCTTAGGAAGAAGATGATGAATAGTAGATAGAGAAATTTATGTTTTTGCATTTTCTCCTCCATTTTAGTTGTAGTAAGCTTTAACTTTCTTGTAATCTTCATTTCTTGCACTTTAATCTCATTTATTTAAAATTTATTGCAAGTTTAGTTACATGTTCTAGATTCCACCATTGTTGCTTTCAAGGTTTACATTTCAAGCTTTTTAGTTGAATATTAAAATGCACTTATTTTTCTAGTTTCATTTCTCATCATTTCAATGTAAGTTTAAATTCCATTTCAATATCACGTCTCTTTACATTATGTATGTCTTTCCTTCGATCATGAATACCTAAATTTTTAGTTGGCTAATTCAAGGGAGATATCCGCTTGGGTTTTTCATTTCAACTCTTTTTCTTTTCCCCTCTTGATGTACGAAGGTTTAGTTTGACTAGGTTGAGAGTCGATGTTGTTGTGAGTCTTTGCTATCCCGTAGGCCTGGTCATTGGTTATTCTTGGATCTTCAACTCCATCTCGTTCTTAGCTTCCCATGAATCAATCGTTCATCTAAGTACCATTGGAGGAAGATTTCAAGTTGAGCTGGGATTCCAATTGGAATGACCTCTTTGAATTAGCCAACTTTAGTTTTCCTTACAGTTTTAGTAAAAACACAACCAAACTTCAAACAACAAAAGATTTTACACTTTCATTTTTTCAAAAAAATCACCTTTCACAATTTCCTTCCTTCCCTGAGGAGACGACCTTGGAATACTTTTTCAAGTAAAACACGACACTCAAAAGACTCATTGTGCTTGTGTAGCACTTTTGTTCACCACCTACATTTTGTACATTTCATTTCATCCACCATTTTGTTGCCCCATTTTC
Organism: Ilex asprella; assembly: GCA_023539305.1. NCBI lineage: Eukaryota > Viridiplantae > Streptophyta > Magnoliopsida > Aquifoliales > Aquifoliaceae > Ilex > Ilex asprella. The sequence goes on from CM042184.1 coordinate 20,630,428, forward strand.
AAAATCATTCCAAGGGAGAGTGACACTCCCTTGCACACATAAGTCATATACACATTTGAGAGTGATGTGCGGAGGTTAGGGTATACTACAACGGAAACCTCCAAGCAATTACTTTTTTGTTTTTTGTTTTTTGTTTTTTGTTTTTTTGTTTTTTTGTTTTTTGTTGTTTTATAACAAAAGTACCTCTTAGTTAGTTATAGCACCTAAGTTCATCAAACATTAGTAACTTCAAATATTAGTGTGGGTGCTCTGCCATAAACTCATTTCGTATGTATGCATATCAGAATTTCCAATACACACCATGATTAGTTGACATAGAATATCAAGTTAAGTGTTGTATCTAACATCATCTGCATCTGTAGCTTTGATGAATGTTGCATGAGAATCATCTCGTACGCCATGACATGAATCAACATGTTTACTCTTCAACCATATGACAATTTCACCCTTCTTAGAAATCTTCTTCCAGCAAAGAAGTTTAGTAATTTCTTCAATCTTCCTTTGTTCTTCTTGAAGATCCTCCTCAAATTTCTTCCAATTGATTAGAAGGCCAAAAATCACCAAGTAACCACCAAGACGGAGAACTCGATCAACTTCCTTCATGTATATTTCATCTAGTAGAAGAAAAAATCCAGGAAAACAATCACCCAAACAGGCACACAATCCAAAGGAATTTGAAAACAAAATAATAAAATAGAATCCTACACAAACAAAGGGAAAAGTTGACCAGGGTTACAAAAAATTGGTTTGTATTACTCATCTTTTGGTTCCCATGAAGTCAAGCAATGAGAATAGTGAGCCATGTCAAATGATTTGGATGGATATGCCATTTTTACAATAACAGTGGCACACCCCTCTGAAGAGCAAATTGAACCTGTCCTTCATGTGAGTCCCTTGGTGCAAATGACATAGCTTTAACATTTCTCTTCCAAAGGCAGGCGCCCAACTCGCAAGCAAAGCACAATAATGCACTATTAGTGAATCAAAATTGTAGATAGCACAAAGTAAAGAAAACAACGAATTATACATTGCACATGGATAGGAAAACTTCAACTCTAAAATGAAAAATCAAATGAGACAAAGAAGCGTCAAAAAGTTAAGATGTTAGTGCACTAATTTCTTACATTTGAACAAGAACCCAATTGCAGAATCATAAAATTAGAATCAAATTCATCAAAACAACCAAGAAAATAGTAAGCATGTCCAAATAAAGTTCCAACAATAGCACTAACTCTACTACAAATGCCCTTTTGTTTGGTTGGGAGAGTAATCAAAACTTCTCGGAAGACACAAAGATTAAATTTTCTGATGACTGCTTTACAACCAACTAATTAATTTTCTTCTTTAACCCCAACCTGCAAGATTCAAGACATTAGGTTGAAACTAAACATCAAAAGGACCTCCCCCAAGTTCCATTTGGTTAAAGGGAAATGGTGGTATGAAGTACTGCATATACATACAAAACTTACAACTTATATAACCAATCATTATGCTAAAGTCACCTTCTTCTTTTTTTGAAGTTGAGAATCATTATGGTGATCTTGAGGCAAGCTTGTAAATAAAACAACAGAATGGCATACCATCACATCAGATAGGAAAATAATTTAAGCACCACATATTGAGATTAAAAATTAAACAAAAAAAGAAACTGCAAACACAAATTAAATGAAAGCAAATTCTCATATAAAGAACAAAATAAATTGACCAAGTCCCGAGCAGTAATATAGCCAATCTCTGAATTAAATCAAGTTTTAACTCTAACTCAAGAATGAGTTTGAGGTTTCCGGTGCCTTTACTTATCTAAACACTTTTTTGGTTGCACCCCTCTCTCTAAAGGGCAAGGTGGCGGCTTTCTTGTGGTAGTAATTACGAACTAATTCCATTTTTGGAGGACTTGTTCCCTGTTCCTATGAAGAAAACCAAGAACACTGAATAACTTAGTGTAAGTGGACAAACCAAGAAACTCCATTCGAAAGACAAACCACGAAATAGTGTAATAACTTACTCAAAAAATGGTCACAACATTTTATGCTTTTAAACTACTCATTGGCATTTGAGGAAATGAAGTAATATATTTCTTACATGTCTATGAAGTTCCTATGTACATATCTCTTCATGTTTCAGGTAGGTTTTCAAGAAGCTTTTGGAACTTAGTTTTGAATGTAGAGCAATAAATCAGACAACGTAATTCCTAAATTTGTCCTATCCAAGCAAAGATCAAGCAAGATTTCATTCGCTTTACCTATTGCCCTTCGAAAATGTACTCAGTCCTGAATCCAGGCTTCCCTCATAGTGGGAAATGGATAAATGTCAATTCCTCCTTACAATGGTTATTTCGAACAACCACCAATTAGTGCCTTTTTAATCTCACCACCCATCTCTTTCTTATCCAAACCACATTCATAGATCATATGCAAGAAAATCTTTAGGCAAAAATTTCCCATTCAATGCACTAGAAAAAATTCCCACTTCTACTTAACATAAGCTGATTATTCTGTTTGCCTAGTTCATTTTTCCTTTTATTGTGTTTAATTAGAAAATAATATGATGCATGGGGATGAAAATTGACTGCATAGAGAAAAAAATTCACAATGGTTGGGATTGAAAACTTAGCTAATACAAGAATAGTTTTCACTAGATTATAATATGTTTTATTGCAAATTCAAAATAGCCTATTGACCTGTTTTAAATTGTACACCAAAATATAAGTGGTAAAATTATATTATTACTCGGTTAAGTTCGAGGTTGAACCCATAAGGGAGGTATATGCTTGAATTCAAAAATAGAAACGGTAAGATTATCGCCCAGGTAGTGTGCTTTACAATAGCTTGTGGTGTAAAATTAGAACTAGTAAACAAATACTTGAACTCAATTTTTTATAACAATAACTACAAAGCTACTCTTTAGTTTGGGAATCCAACATTCATTTTATTGCTTGACTATGAAAATACCACCCTATAACAATTAGCTTCCATATTACTGGAAAGATAATCGGTAGATCTAATGTATAAACTAAACCATATCACAACAACTGATTAGTTTAGCCAAAAGGTATATGTACTATACAACAACCAAAAAACCTTAGTAAACCCAAAAGTGAACCATTCAAAAGGTTTGCGTTAGCTATCCAATTGGTAGGTCAATGATACAAAGAAGACGGAGCTTTGATTTATGCATTGAATAGAATGCATCAGCTATGACGAGATTTAACCCGTCTATAACCAATCTCCTAACTTTTACATAAAATCCAACTATGTACATAAAATCCAACTATGTGCATCGTTGTATCCTGCATGAAGTACATAATAAAATAAAGATGAAATGGTATATAACAATAAGTTTAGCTCGTTATTCGTAACCATGAGCATATAGTAATACGATACTGAACGAAAATAAAAATAATCATCAATCAATTAAGGAAGGTATAAACATTAACGCATAGGTAAAACATCGACATTTCCATAACACAAACAATATTACACATGTCTTCAACCCTACTAAAGAGTACAAACGAAGCACTCACACTTCATTGCTATAGACGAGCAAGAATGGTGAGGTAATCTCATTACAACGTGTCACAAATACAAAAGAAAATGCAAGAAATCATTCCCCCGAGGAATAGTTGAAACACCCTCACTCTTATTACTGGCTAGGTCAAAAAGTGAGAGAGGTTGACCCTTCCAAGTAAAAATGATGTAAAAAAAATGTAGAAGAAGAGAGTGTCTATCTTAGGAGTGTTTAGGGCAGGGTTTCTTCTTCTGTAGCTTTGGTTTTCCTTCTTTGGCAATTTTTTTTTTTTTTGAAAAATGACTGAATGTGGCAATTTACAGGCACCACAGAGGGGGTCAAGGGTGGCAAAGACCCAAAGCAGCCAATCACAGCTTTTTATTGCACTTTTGGAACAATAGAAGGAGAGGAGAAGTAAGGTGGTTTTGCCTCCATCTAGATGCCACCAACACCGTCTGGACGATTCTAATCCACTAGATTTTTGGTTGCAACCTCCCTTGTTGACCTAATTGTCTTGTTGGTGTTCGGATGGTGGTTTACCATCCAGATGGTGAGCGTCGTTTGCTGAATTATTCTTTCCTCCCTCTACTATTCGCCTTTCGCACTTCCATCATTCCATGTTCTGATAATTATGTGTGAAACCCTACAAAATATACAAATTAAACACTATCCATAATACTATTCAAATTAATCATTTTAATTGAATTAATGCACACTATTAACGCTAAACCTTAGCTTATTATTGCACTTTTTAGGATTAATCACACCCACCCAACAAAACATTACTAGTCTCTAGTAATAAAAACATATAAAATCACTTTTATAGATTTCACGATTGCATTTAGTTTATGCAACAAATCGTTAAATCCCGAGGTGATTTCTAGTGGACGAGTTTTGTCTCGTGAAGGTTTTTAGTGAAGGTACCTACAAACTTCAATAGTTAAGATAAAATAATTCATATTTTCACATATAAAATTAAATCTTCATTCTATTCTTATGCTAGAATACCTCTCCCTTCCTTATTACTATAAGAAGAATACACACCAATTATAATACTATTTTATATATTTTCAAAAAAAGCTGGTGTGTGTACGGGGAATTCTTTATTTCAAAAACACTTAATAAATATCACAACCCTTCACTAAATTTTACAAGAGTTAGCCTCGACATCAATCTTTTCTTGGAAATCACTCAGAAAAGAACATACTCAAGTTTTAGTGACTATCACTCCATAATTACATGCGATAAGAATATTGAAATCAAAACAAAGTAATAGCACAAGTAATATTGTGACACTCCAAAATTCGAGGGTCTGTTGATTGCCCATCAACCCAAGGAATACTCATGGATACCGAATAATTCGATATCACGTCGTTATGCCCCATTTACTGGGGTTCTTAATTTAACAAAAATTGGGCAGAGTCTCATTTGTATGGAAGGTTCTACCAAAAACGCAATCTGTGCATTATACATTCATATGACCCATTCGAGACCTAATATTAAACAATGACCACACCAGGTCCATTCATTAGTAAAAGTTGACCACATCGGGTCTATTCATCTACATTCATATAAAAAGAGGCAAGGTTATATTAAAAACAGTCAATGTGAGTTTATTTACAACTTCTTACATAACATTACAAGCCAAAACAAGTTTGCTCCAAAAGTTTTACACAAGAAGTTATAAAAAGCCACAAGTCGGCTTTCTTCACCCTTGCGGCTACGAATGAGAGCCATCCACTGGCGTAAATCCTGCACCTGAAATATTTTCTCATATAGGGTGAGTCAGGCCCAGTAGAGTAATTCTTACAGAGGCTACTCCCCACCTAAGTGCACATGCAATCCTCACATACAACATTTCATATTCACATCAACATTCCAAGTAAGAATATGCATCCAATGTTTAAATTTATCATATCATGCTGTGAAATGAGATGAGCCTCACTCATGCCAACCAACAAGAGCCCTTCCTAGCTCTTCAACACATAGAAGTGCCAATGTGTATGGAATCGTCATTTATGTTTCACATCAAATGACTTTTACCAATCTAGGGTTTTTATATGGGGTGGATATTCATGGGCTTACACCAAGGGTCTCCAACCTACTCGAAATTTATGGACTTCCACCAAGGGCTCCGCGTACACCCACACGCTTCATGGACCAAGTCAAGGCAGTGCGTATCCCAATCACCGGGTCTTGTACCAGAGGGTTCTTCTAGTTCCCTTATTGTTAACCCTAACCATAATTACCATGCAACCCATGCGACTCAGCCAGGTCTTTGACCAAGCTTAATCGAGTCTACTCGTCACCCTCCAAGTGTGGTGTTGACGACAACCATGCACGCACCCACATAAAGCGATATTACTGTGCATATGCAATATGATGTTCCATTGCACAATGATAACTCATTCAATACATTTCACACATTCCATGACAAAATTATATCATAAGTATATAATTCCCATAATTTTCTACAATGTCAATATAACACAAGCATGTATTTACATTGACAAATTTTTATAAAACAATTCCAACCATGTTATCACAATTTTTATGCCAATAACACACTTAATCACAAGGGCACAATTTCAGCCTAAAAATAGTACGTACAACATAGTACGTTTGGACAGCCTACATGTAGCTCCATTTCAGCCACTAAAATAGTCCAAAAAAAGTCCATTTGGATAGCCTATATGCAGCCCCATTTCAGCCACTAAAACAATCCAAAAATAGTCCAAAAATAGCCACTTAACAGACCCTGAATAGGCCACAAAACAATCCATTTTTCATCCCAAAACAGTCCATAATTTCTATACTAAAATAGTCCAAAAATTCAGCTCCTAAACCGGCCCTAGAACAGCCCCAAAGGAGAGGAATAAAACCAAAGTAGGAAAAACCCTACCTCTTATAGCATGGAGGAAGTGATAGAACTTCCAAGAACGCCAACATAGCCCACGAACTTGATTTTTCTAAAATCTTTTTTTGGGATCTTCAGTGAAATCCACTTTTCTTGGTACGTAGACGTAGCCCTCATCGCGATGATCAACTTTAACTCTTGGTCCAAGTCATTTAGAGCAACGGAACTTCTTGGATCGGAGAAATAAGCCATGAAGACAAACTTTTTCTCTCTTCTCACTCTCTTCTCTCTATGGCCGGCCAAAGTGATGATCAAATGAAATATTTTGTCAAAAAATCTGATTTTAAGTCTATATTTATAGCCCTGATTGTACGGACCACATCGCACTGCATATTTCCTACTTTTGGGTCCACTTTTCGTCCCAAAACGATTCATTATATCTCGGATTAAGTCCAAATAAATTTTATTGGAACTTTATCTTAATTAATGAAATTTTAAAATTTTTATTTTTGGGGACCTTTAAAAGGTCATTTGCCATGCAGTCACCTTGAATAACGTGCAAGATTCGGCTATCTCAGAATTCGATAAAATTTGACAGGGTGACTAGATTCCGCGATACGAGCTCAATGGTGAAGTTCGTTTTCTCATCTGAGGTCTAGAGGAATACTTATTTTAAATCCGCACTATAGTAACAAATTACTATTTTACACTTTTCAGAAAAAAATTCAAATTTACCCGGGTTTTACATATATTCCAAATGAATGTCATTTGGATAAAACTAAAATTTTGCATAATCTCATAAAAGAATATTAACCCTAAATACAACAACATTATCAACACTCTCCCTTTTAATGAATAGATGGAAATGATACATGTGCATGACTTATGGAATCCAGAAGGACTTTATTAGGGTTATAACGTGGCTAAGGGTATTGAGTTTAAGAAACGACTTTTAAGGAGTCAAAAAGATATCATTTTCGATTTGTGTAGCACACATTTCCCTTTAAGTTCCTAGGCTTTTTCAGACCATCATCATACATCCCATTCTTCATTTTCAATCTCAGGCTTATAATTTATTGGCTATTCTCTTTCTTTACATACTTTCCTTTTCTTTGATATTTATTTTCTTCTTTCACAAATTCTTTTATTTTCATTTCCTTTCTTTTCCAACCATATTTGTCTGTTTTTCTCTTTTCCCCTTTTTCCAGTATGCTGCTGTGACACCCCAAAATCCGGGGTTCTGTTGATTACCCATCAACCCGCGGAATACTCGTGGATACCGAATAACTCAACATCTTGCTGTTATGCCCCTCTTATCGGGGTCCATAATTGAACAAAAATCGAGCAGAGTCTCCTTTGTACGGGAAGCTCTACTTAAAACACAACCTGTGCATCATATAATAACAAGACCCATCCGAGGTCCAATATTCAACTATAACCACACCGGGTCCATTTATGAGTAAATATAGACCACACCAGGTCCAATTATTCATACTCATATAAAACATGCACAGTTATATTTAAATAGTCCATATAAACTCTGTTACAATTCCTTTACACATTATATGCCAAAATTTAATTACAAGTCTAATTTTACAAAAGAAATGGATTGAAAGCCACAAATCGACTTTTCTTCCTTAAGTGCCCGAGTGAGTGCCGTCCATCGGCGTATAACCCGTACCTGAAATATTTCCCGTATAGGGTGAGCCATCGCTCAGTAGAGTAATTCCTATAGAGGCTACTCCCCACCTAAGTGCACATGCAATGTTCACTTTCAACATTTTATATTCACATCAACGTTCCAAGTAAGAATATGCAACTCTATACTGGAATTTACCATGCCATGCTATGAAATGAGATGAAACTCACTCATGCATCATGAACCAAGTCCTCACCAACTCCCACAACACAACGCAATGCACTGTGCAATGAAATCGTCATTCGACGAAAAATCCACCCAATGATCATTTGAAAATAACAGTTGTTTTATTATAAAACCAAATCATTGATGAGTGTTACTTATTAAATGAGTACTTTTATAAATCAAAATCTTGTGTCTTGTTGGACAACGAATTTTAGATTTTATACCGCCGATTTCGTATACCATTCTACACTTTTCCAGAATTTCATCACAGGGGAGTGTAAAACCAAGTCGCCGGGTCTTGCACCTAAGGGGGGGATCTACCTCTTCTTGCTATACCCGACACAAATTTTTTTTTTCATGCATGTAACCGTGTAACTCAGTAGGATATTCAATCCCACTTTCCCGAGCCCACCCATCATTCACCAAGAATGGTATTTGATTAACCATGTATACACACACCCACACTCATGACTCATGCCCATGAATGTGATGTCAAACGCCTGTCTATATTGCAATGCATGCCAAATGAACAATTTTTACATATCAATGTGTGCCATGGCAATTTATATCATATGCATATAATCACCATAATCCATGATGTCAAATAATACAAGCATGTATATACATTGGCAATTTCCATAACACATATCCAAGAATGTTATCACAATTATTATGTCAATAACACACTTAATCTCAAAGAAAAAATATAACACAAGTATGGATATACATTGACCATGCAAAACATAATTTTTTACCTAGGCATTTACTCAAACACCTTCAAGGTACTCAAGTCATGTAATCACATAACACATTCCAAGTCACCATAAAGCCCAAGAGATCACATTAATTGATTTCTAGTCAACATTTTCACATAATATCAAGTCTCAAGAAAATTAAATAGGTAACTTCCATATACCAAACTTAAACTAGAAATTGGTCTAGGCCAAATTCCATACCCATTGCATAATACATCTTAGGTAAGAAATAAACCCAAGTATGAGAAATCCTACCTTAATAGAAGTGTAAGATGAGTGTAGAAAGCCTCAAGAACACTTCCTCTCTTATTCAATTTTAATGTCATATGTAGGGTTTTTTTTCCAACTAAGCGTCAGTGTTTAGCATCTTTGAACATTCTGTAGGTAACCTTCATGAGTTAAAACAACTCTAACTCTAGTTATAAAAATCCAATTCTAACAGAATATGTGGGAGATGAACATAGACTTATAGGAATTATCTTTCACCAAAAATCACTATTTTTGAACACTAAATACCTGTTTCAAGTAAATCCTAATCTAAGTGTAAGTTACAAAATTTTCAGGTTCCAGAAGGTCATAATCATATTTAGAAATTCACCAAAAATCGAGTTTTAATCCATTTGACATGAGACTAAAGCCAAAATAACCCTTTATGAATCTATTTCAGACCCTCAAAGTTTAAGATTCATAAACTAACTCTAACTCATAAAACCAATTACGAAACTACATGTTGTTCAGATTTTCTAGATTAGTTTCTATAGGCTGAGGCTAACTTTAAAAAATTACCAAAAATCGTAGCTTATGAAATGAATAAGAAACTCACCTACTGTCCAGGATTGAAAGCATCATTTCTTCTTTTTTCTTTCAGTTTGAGCTCAAGAAAAATACCCACAAAGACTTGATTTCTCCAAAATCTCCTCTTTTGGATATTCGGTGAAATCCTTCGTTCTTGGTGCGTAAATGTAGCCTTCATTGAGGTAATAAATTTCCTCTCTTGGCTCGACGGAATACGAGCGACGGAAGTCCGCAAAATCGAAAGAGAAGCTTGAAGAACTCTCTTCTCTCTCTTGGGCGGATGAAATGGGCTGAACAATGGGATATTTCTGCTGAAATATCCCATTTAAGACCCTATTTATATTTTTAAATACCTGGTCAACATCATGCCACGTGTCCCTCGCTTAATTGGGTCCGTTTTCACCCCAAAATGATTTATTACATTACAGGTTAAGTTAAAATTAATCTTATTTGAAATTTTAATCAATTATAATTAAATTTTAAGTTTTTCATTTTTAGGGGCCTTGTGAGGTCATCCGCCACCTAGTCATCTCGAACAACGTGCAAAAAAAATTCAACTTATCTCAGAATTCGACGAAATTCAACAGGGTGACTATATTCTGCGATACGAGTACAACAGCGAAGTCCGTTGTGTCATACGAGGTCTAGAGAACACGTATTTTAATTTTTCATTATGTCACCATTTTTCCCTTTTTCAAAAAAAAATTCAAAATTTCCTGGGTTTTATAGCCGCCCTTTTCTAGAGAGGATACAAGAAAATTAGATAGCAAGGGCTGAACAAATATACTTGCATTGGCTCAATGAACTTATGGGTTTAAGATTTTTTTTTATCACGGCTTACTAAGGATATAGTTTTGCAAAAGAGATGACTAAGACTCAATAAAATCACAAATGGTCTAAGATCACTTTCTAGAACTCATACACCTGCACCATTCTCATAAAGATTTAAAGGAGAATGTTAACATGTTATTCAACGAGCGCTAATCATAAAAAAATTAATGAGATTATTCAAAGAAATTTTATGCTGAACTGAAATTCTTACTTGAGTAAACGTTAAAAATTTCTCCACAGAAGATTGGTTTAAAAACTACATAAGGATTTCTCCACTTTATATGTAAGCTTCATAAATGAACATGTTATTTCAAAAGGTTTTTCAAAATAAGATATTATTACGTGCTCAAAATGATGAGTTTTCTATGAAAATAGAGATAGTGCCCCCAACTGGTATATGGAAATCCCAAGTGATTTGATTAGGGTTATACCTACAAAATAAAAAAATGACAATATAACTTTACCTTTAATATACGAATTAATTATCATAACACAACAAAAATTATGAGAAATAACACAACTAACTAAATAACTGAATAAAACCATAGTTCAAAACATAAATTATCCAAAAGTTCTCAAAACCAAGTGCATAATCTGAAATGTAAAAGAGTTTGGTAAAAGTAAATAGAGAGTAGAAGATGCAGGAGACTTTGGTTAGCTATGACGTCCCAAAATTATGATGTCCGTAATTACTCCGTTGATCACTCATCAACCTGTGGAATACCCGTGAATATAGTCTAACTCGATATCACACCGTTATGTCCCATTTACTAGGATCCATAAATTTATAAAATTCGGGCAGAGTCTCCTTTGTACAAGGAGCTCTACCCAAAACAAAACCTGTGCAATCATATAACATTGACCACATCGGGTCCATTTATTCACACTCATATAATAATAACCCAAACTCATGTAACATACAATTTTACACAAAATATAACAATTTTACACGAAATATAGTTCGTTTGAGTTTGTTTTGTAATTCCATACACAATATTATATGTCTATAGATATTTACACATGTGCTTTACAAAAATGTAAAAGTCATCCACCTGCACATGTCCCGCACCTAAAAAATTATCCTCATAAAGGGTGAGCCACATACAACAGGGTATCTTGTAAAAAGGTTACTCCCCAACCTAGATGCATATGAAATGCTCACTTGCAATTCAACAAGCAACAAATAATCCATTCGAAAATATGCAATTCATAATAGAATTTTCTATGCCATGTTATGTCATGAGATGAGACTCACACATACAACTCAACACAAATCTTCATCAGCTTCCATAACACATGCAATGTCATGCGTATGAATCTGGGCATTTCAAGCCCCCGCCATTGATGTTGCATATCCAATGATCATTTATAAAATAAACCATTTGTCTTTCTTGGGTATACATATTTTGGTATCTCACCGCCGGTTTAATAACACAAAAACACTTTTATGAACTTGCACAGACGAAAGTGTATAAACCAGTAACAAGATTTGCAGCCGAGGGATAATATAGCCCTTCTTGCTATACCCAGCTGATGAGCACATAATATAGCATATTTGAAGGCCTCATTACATGCATTTCAACTCAACTTTTGTATCTAAGTACTTAGAGTTAGCCGAAATTATGAATAATGTTGAATTTTCGATGTTGCAGGTAATTATAGCATAAATGATGGATTTTATAACCTTGCAACTATGT
>CM042184.1:20657733-20680893 GCA_023539305.1 Ilex asprella
TTTAACTTTGTTTAACTAACACAATTGACCTATTAACTTAATTAAATCATGCATTAATCAAGATTAATCACATAATGCATATACCAACATCAACTCCCAAGCATGTTATAACATAATCAATACAAATAACACACTGAATATACATAGATATTTCATTAAACACCTTCAAGGTATAAATGTAAACACTTAGCATGCCAAATCAATACATTTCACAAGAAATAAAAAACAAGTAATTTCTAAATACCCAATTCATGCTAGAATTGATTTTAACCCTTCTCAGTACCCATTTTTCACATTTCAACTAGCTTGGGTATGTGTCATACCATGTTCAACATTTCATGAGCACAATATGAACATTTCCAATTCCTTAATGCAATCTATATCGTAAAACATATAATTACATTCCAACATCATCATATTCCCAAATTATCATTTATATCAAAGGCATATAATTACAATCCACATTTTCACCAAGCATGTTATAACATTTTCAATGGAACCAACATGCTACATCAGCATAGGCATGTTATCAAACACCCAAAAGACATACATACAATCATGTAGCACAAAATCTTACCCAATTTATCACATTTCTCATGAATTTACCAAACAAGTAAATTCTACAAACCCAATTCATGCTAGATTGGTTTAGCATATTTCTACACTCATTTCTCATACTCTACTTACACTAGGAGTACATCAAACAAAAGAATTCATCTCAAGCCATGATACTCATATCATATTGAACCCTAGGTTGAAAATAAACCTAATTAAGAAAAAAATCCTACCTCTTGAAGCATAAAACAAGTGGTAAAAAAATCTCCCAAGAACCAAATTAAGCTTTAGCCCTTGATTTCCAAAATTTCACTCTTTTAACTTCATCAAAGTCTGTGCTTTTTGGTACGTAGGTGTAACCCTTGTTGCGTAGATAAACTTTAGTTCTTGGCCCAAGTTGATTCGACGAACAAAAAGTTGTGGATCGTACAGAGAAGCTTGAAGAACCTCTTGATTTTCCTTGTCTCTTTTTCTAAAAACTCAACTGAAAAATGGAGAGAAAATATGATTTGCTCACATATTTATACTCCTTGGAACACCTGGTCGTCGTTGCCCCACACTTCCTCCTTTTTCGGGTCCAATTTCGTCCTAAATCCATTAAATTTCATCCCCGTTCAAGTTAAAAATATTTTTATTTGAACTAAATTTAAATTATTTTATAATTTTAGCAATTTAATTCCCGGTCTTGTTTATTTAGGTCACCTAACACCCGACCACCTCGTAAAACGATAAAAATCTAACTGTCTTGAAATTTAACGAAAATTGATTGAATAACTACATTTTGCAAGACGAATCCAATGGTCAGGTCATTTTCATCATCTGAGTTCTAGAAAATTTTGGGTTTTTAACCCGTACTATAGTGGTTAATTATCATTTTGACCTTTTTCTAAAAAAAAAATTTTCCCAGGTTTTACAACCACCATATCTCTTTCCAACCAGCCTTAGAATCTCGTTCTAGTTGTCCTCATACTTGGTCATTCTTTGATCAAATTACGACATCTTGGTCTTAAGACCCAACAAAATAAGTTTGTTAGTCCAATCATCAATTAGAATATAGGGTTGCAGCTCTTCCAGTTGCTAGGGCACCTCTGGTCGCTGAAAATCTACAACTTCTAGGAATGGGTTTGCTTGTGGTTTTGCCAGCACTTCTTGTAACGCCCCAAATACCATCCTGGATGGCATTACATTCAATAACCATTCATATCATGAGAGTAACTAATAAATCCATAATTAACCGGGGGTCCTTAATTTTAACAAAATTCGGGCAGAGTCTCCTTTGTTCAGAGAGCTCTACCCAAAACACAACCTGTGCAATTCTACTGTAATGACCACACCGGGTCCATTTAACTACCATAAAATCAATCCATCAAATTTACATGTTATCCCAAAAGAATAGGCCAAGCTATGGCCTTTATATCCCCACAAAAGTACTATAATACACAACGAAATTTACAAAATAAAACTAGGCTATACAATTCTCCAAAAAGATTGTCCAAGTCTATAACAAAAGAAAGGGGGATCGCTCTAAGCATCCATCTCGGGATCCATGCTCCCTTCTGTCGGAGTCTCCCAATGTGTCAGCTCCTCGACCCCCAGCTCCTCGTCAAAGGCAAAATCTGAAAGGTGGGGAAGTAGGGGGAGTGAACACAAGGCTTTGTAGGAGGATCCTTCCAAACCCATTCAAGGTTTTGAAATTAAGTAAAACAGGTAGGTTACATTTCGCACATACATATAAATGAATTTTGAAATAAAATAAGGACATTTTAAAGGAGATCTCAAGTTTGTACAATAATAAGAAATTGAAAGAGAATAAAACCACGTTTAATTGACAAATAATTTCCAATATAATCCACTCCACCATACACCATTTTCAGAAGTTATCGCGGCATCCCATACTATCCAAAACTCTTGGAGAAATAATATTTGGTACAATGAACAATAATTTCTATTTGGTACCACTCAAGTAGTTTGTCGCTTCTCATGAATCTACCCGACGATTCTACCTTATTCACCCATTTATAATAACAATCATAGGCCAATTTAGGAAGGGCGTGTACAGACTCATACGACATTGACGAAATCCTTCCAAGGTGTCTAGTATACTAACCCTTTTCCTCGGTATCCGTGAACAATAGTGGTCACTGTCACAACAATGATCCGCTACGAGCATTAGGCAACCATCTCACCTCCACTGGGATAGACTGACTTCTAACACTGTACGACAGCTCTCGAAGGTAATTCAAGTCCCTCACAACACCATACACAAGAGTGACATACCAAAAATATGCTCAAACCTCATATACAAGCAAATTTCATGATTTTTCCCAATTTTCACAAGCAATATACATAATAGAACAATTTAAGAAACATACCCATTTCGTAAATCATGTTACAAGAGACAAGTTTAAAGGAAATAAGCATGAGATCATCAATACAATAATTTTACTACCCAACACAAAGCTCTAGAATTTTTGAAATCAAGATGATGTGAAGATATAGAGAAAAACCCATATTTTCCCAAAAAACTAGGATTTGATGAATTTTTAACCACCATTTTGTTCAAATCATGTGAATGTTTGTAAAAATATCAAGAAACAAGGAACCCATAACAAATACATAATATTAAGAGTCAAAATCTACATGTATAATAACCCTAACATCAATGGACAAGAAATGGAAGAAAACCCTACCTTGAATCAAAGTCCCAAACCAAAATTTAAGCTTTAGAGACCTCCTTTCTCTCTTTCCTTCTTTCCTCTATATTCTCCTAGGGTGCTATGAGGTTTGGGGTGAGAGATGTGAAGAAAAAATGAAAGCAAAGGGGCTGAAAGCTGTGTTTTAAACACAGCAGCCCCGAAGTTTACTGTTCCTAGCCTGTTTAGGCTATCTCCAAAATTACGATTTTACCACTAGAAATCTCCAAGGTTTTTCGACGTTCCATATGACTACCCTAAGGTTTTTCGACGTTCCGGATTCATTTTTAATGTTATTTTAATTTAAACATATTTATTTTTATGATTTATCTCAAAACTAAAATAAATTTACACTCGAAACACTAACATTACTATTTTATTCTTTCGAACCACTATAAGTGCTATTTTTACGGTTTCAATATACATATGGTTTATTTTTAAGTCATTACATATATAAGAATCACTAAAAAAGTACATTACTATATTAATATAAACATATGGGGGTTTACACCTTCAAAGTCTAAGAAGAAAACATAACACTTTACTATCCAAGGAACATCACAGTGCATGTTTTTGGTCAACTTCGGAGAATAAACTGTTTTGACTCAGGTATTTCTAGTGTATGTGACCTATATGGTCGGAAAGATATACGAGTTAGGGTTCTAATAAAAATAACGGTGCACAATTTGGACTTTCCAACAAAGAGCTATGATAAAATTGGTGAAAGGTAGTCTACCGAACTGCTTGGTTCTTCTATACTTGTCTAACTAGCGTTTGAGTGTCTTTTGTCACAAATCATATCTCATACCCATCTCCAATATAGGTTGTATGACTAGCATAAGGATCCATGTCTAGCATCATTCATTAACCAAAACCAAATTATTATCCGTCTCCTATAATCATCCATAACAACATGATGTAGAACTAGTATATCCATTCAAATTTTTTCTTCAATTCCTCTAAGCTAGCTCATTGATGAGAATGTAAAATGTCATATTTTTTCCTTTTATTATTTAGCATTTTATACTTTTTATTCTTATAATTTGATTTAGGATGTAAATAGAGACGTTAAATGCAAAACGAAGCTAATTGGACGATTGTTGATAGTTTAGAGATGTGGGGGTTTACACTTCTTGCTGCGCCTTTGCCTGAATCTCACGACTCTTTTGGTCACACCCCAAATTTCACAAAAACGTGATTAAAAAATTTACTTTGTTTATTTCAAAAACACATGCCTATTTGTTGTAAAAACATCTAGAAAAGTATATCTTTAGTTTAAATAAATTATTTTTTTAGAAAATTTCGACAGAGTTTCCTTTAAAAAATCCGGCATCCAGATAATTGGTGAGAGCTACCTGTGAGAGCATTAAACATAATAATTATACCTAACTACTCATTCACATCATATTAATCATATACATCATTTCTCATGATATCCACAAACAAGTCATTACCGTTTAGTACCAGGGTGGCAAATGGAGGCCCACGTTGTCCTCCCAAACCCGAGTTACAATCTAATTATCCAAAATTCTTCATCATGAACATAATATATAGAATATCTAAAATCTTTATAAGTAAACAATTTAAAAAGTCCCAATCTATACATATGCCCTCAAGTTAACCAAGGTATAAATCATTTACAAATCCTCAATAATATACATCATCCTACATTGTTTTTTACATACTCTAATTGAATCACAAAAAAAATCTTAAGTGCAATCAAACACCTATAACAAAAATCAAGTTAGGGTTTCAAACCCACAATACCCAAATTCATTTAATGCATGTAGGTTTACAAATTCATAGTCAACTCATCATTTAATTAAGACCCAAAGCATGTATTTAGCTCATACTAAACCAATATATATAGAACATACATGAGATGCATCAATGTTTATGCAAGAGAAAGGAAAACCCTACCTCAAAACCCAAGAACCCAAGCTTCACCTTGAAATGTTCAAGTGAACTCAAGAATCCCAAGAATTTTCTTAGATTTTCAATCAAAAACCCAAGCTCTAGAGACCTTGTTTTAAATGGGGCTGAAAATGGTGTTTTAAAACCTAAAAATCCTGAATTTTACTATTCATATGGCCAAAAATTGTATTTTTCTCTGAAATTATTGTTTTACCACTAAATATCTCCAATTTGATCTCTATGACTACCCTGAGATTTTTAAATGTTTTGGACTCATTTTTAATGTTATTTTAACTTAAAAATATTTAGTTTTATGATTTATCTCAAAATCAAAGTCAATTTACACCTGAAACACTAAAGTTACCATTTTACCCATTCAAACCACTATATGCGCTAAATGTGTATTCCATTCTTTTCAGACCTCCCGGATTCAATCGTAATGTTATTTTGGCCAAAAAAAAGTAATATATTTACTTAGTTACCCTTATTAACCTTAAACGGCTCAAAAATTAAATTTGACCCAAAAGTCAATACGCATGTAGCTCAAACTTATGCGACTATTCATTTAACAACGATTCAAAATTTCTTTCATCATTTTAAACATTTTAAAAATACTATCATGTTAATATAATTTATATTTATATTAAATATGGGATCTTTTTAATGAAGTTTTATCCAAAGTTTTCAAATGCTCCAATAGAGACCATGATAGAATCGCTATCACTCCTTTTAGTCTACATAATTCAAATAATAAAACAACAAAAGGAAGTGAGGGTTTTTTATTTTTCACATTCAATTTCATTTGATCCATTATTAGTGTGGGAAGGTCAATGGTATGTCCCATTCCAAAAGAAAACAGAAAATAAGCTCTTTCAGTTTATACCTGATTTTTATGAGACTGGGGTTGCAAATTGTTCACAATAATCAAATTCAGAATTTGATAGTTGTCCGACAAATCTCTTTACTCTATGTATTTATTTGGCCTACCCCAGACATAATCTAGTTTTCCAGTCCACTCAATCCCAACTGTAGACATAACAGATAACGTAGTGAGGGGATACTAGGGATGAAAGTGTCTCAACATAGGGTTCAAATAATTACTAATAGCAAATGTTTAACTTGAAATGAAATTCCCCTAACATATGCACCCAATTCCCTCGGCCTAGTTTCTTGTGCATTGCAATAAAATTCTCAAACTAAACATTTATAAGTAAGACCCACAAGTTTCACATAATTTAACCAACCACATTCTACTAATTTTTTCCTAATTCCTATATATTCAAGATCTTCATAAGTCATAGGCCTTTTAGAAATAATAGTCTTAGTTAAAAAGTGAGTATCATACCAAATCTGCCGCCGATATTCTAAAAAATAGTATTATCAAACTGATTTTGAACCTAGGGTTGTTCTTCCTCCTATGGCACTATTGGGACTGGTGGAGAGGCCCCTTGCCTTGCTCTACTAGAAAAAGCACCATCCCTGCGAGTTTTTCTTGATTAGTAAAAGATTTTACAAGATTTCAATTGGTAGAAACCTATAAAATTCAGTGGTTTATTGACTTGATTTAAATCATACACCTAATTATAAGTAGTCAAATTATAATATTTCTCAATTAAGTCAGAGTTCGAAGCCATAGGGAGCTAATCGTTGGTATTCAAAATGAAAAAAAAGGTAAGATTGTCATGTGTGTTGCGTGCAGATTTGACTTTTTTCATCTCTAGAACATCAAGCTTTCGAGACAAAGTAACCATTATGGCCCTTAGGTCATCATCCTCTTTTAACACGCATTTCCCTCCTTGGGATGAAGATGGTTTGGTTTCAACAATATTTGGCGAGGCTGAGTCCTACATTTGGGAACTTTCAAAAATGGTATCAAAAAACTCAAATGCTTCATCAAGATTCTTACCCATGAATTTTCCTTGGCCCATTATTTTAACAAACTAACACTTTATGGATGGGAGAACATCATAAAAGAGACCAACTAACGTCCAACTCTCAAATTCATGATGTGGGCAAGCTTGGAGAAAATCCTTAAATCTCTCCCAACATTGATAAAAAGTTTCTCCTTTCACAGAAAAATTTATGATTTGACGTCTCAATGCATTAGGGCGATGTACATGATTTTTTTTTAAAAAAAATTTCATTTGCAAAACTTGTCAACTTGGATTAGATTGAGCTTTCAAATAATTCAGTCATTGTTTAGCTTTATCCTTAAAAAAGAAAGGAAAAAGTTTCAACAGGGCCATTTTAGAATTATCTTGCAATGCACCACAAACTTCCTCAAATTCTTTCATATGCAAATAGGGGTTCTGAGACTCAAAACCATGAAACTATGGTAAAATTTGTATTGTCCCCATTTTAATGTTAAAATTTGGAGCATTTGTGTGAAAACCAAAACATGAAGGGACACTAGTGCATGTGGGATACAAATATTCTCTTAAATGTCTGACACTATGAATTACCTCTTGTTCCCTTTGATTATTATTAGCCATGTTTAAATCAAAAGAGTTCGATGATACTTGTGATAATGATGATGAACGACTAGATTGATTTATAGATCCTACTTATGACTTAAAAGACATAAACAATTAAAATAAAACACGCAGTATATACACCTATTATACAAACTAGACAACTTCTATATTCGTTTTTAAATCACCGTAACTCACCAGCAATGACGCCAAAAAAGTTTGATTGATCTGATTTAAATCATAAACCCAAGAATAAGTGCCAAATTGTAATATTTCTCAATCTGTTGGTATTCAAAACAAAAAACGGTAAGATTATCGTGTGCGTAGTGTGTAATGGAATAGCTTGAGGTGTGAGCTTAGAATTATCAAATAAATACTTAACTAAACTTTGAATAACAATAATAAAATGTACACTTTAGTTCAGGGATCCAACATGTATTATATTGTATGTTAATGAAAATGACACCTTACAACAATTTACTCCCATATTACTGGAAAGTTAACTTGTAAGTTTGATGTATAACTCAACCATATCACAACAACTAATTAGGTTAGCCGGGAGGTATATGTACTGTGCAATAACAAAATAATCCTAGTAAACTTGAAGGTTAACCATTCAAAAGGTTTACTCTAGCTATTCGACCAGTAGGTTGATGATTTAATGAAGATGGAGTTTCAGTTTATTCATTGAATCAAAAGCATTGACTGTGATGAGATTTAACCCGTCTATAACCAATATCCCAACTGTTACATAAAATTCAATTGCATGCATCAATTAATCATGCATGAAGTACGTAATAACTTATAGACAGTATGGTATTTAGCAATGAGCATTGCTCGGTGTTCATAATCATGAGCATATAAAAATAATAACCATCCACCAATTAAGAGAGGTACAATTATTAACACAAAAATAAAATAACGGCATTTTCATAACTTTAAACAATATTGCACATGCATTCACCCTTCACTGAAGAGTATAAACAGACTAATCACACTTCATTCCTATAGACGAGCAAGAAAAATAAGATAATCCCGTTACAGCAGAATACAAAATACAAGAAGTCCTTTCCCGAGGAATAGTTAAAACACTACCCTTCTTATTAATAGCTAGGTCACAAAAGTGAGAGAGGTTTAGCCCTACAAGTAGAAAGGATAAACAGAAATGTAGAAGTGAGAAAATTCTGGCAGGAAGTGATTAGGGTAGGGCTTCGCTCTTTCTGGATGTAAAACTCTCTCTGAAGTCTCTCTCTTACCCTCCCCTCCCTTCCTTTCTATCTTTCTATGAACGGTACTGAACTCCCTGAAACTAAACTAAATAGGGCTATTTATAGGCATCAGAAGATGGGGCAGAGGTGGCAAACACCCAAGCTGGCCAATTAGGTGATTTTGTTGCTTTTCTAGACCAATAGGAGAAGAGGGATGAGAATGGTGGTTAGGGTAATGTCCGAACGCCACCACCATTGTCCGGACAATAGAGATCCTCTACTTTCCTTGCTTAGTAGCTCAACTTGTTGACTCCTTAATTACACTTGACACTCTTCCTTCATTTAGCCTATGCACTTTCATCCCATTAATTAACAAATACTATTAACCATAAACCCTAATTCAATTTCACACTTTTTAGGATTAATCACACCCCCAACCAAATATTACTTGTCCCTAGTAATAAAAAAAATCACTTTCGTAGATTTTATGATTGCATTTAACCCATGTAACAAGTTTTTGAACCCCTATGTGATCCCTAGTGGAAGAGTTTTGTCTTACGAAAGTTTCTAGTGAAGATACCTGCAAACTTCAAAGGTTAGGATTATATAAATCATATTTTTCACAGATAAGATTAAATCACCATTTTATTCTATTACCAAGATACTTCCCTTCCCCTGATCACTATAAGAGTAACACACATTAATTGTAACACTATTCCATATATTTTTAGAAAAACACGTGTAAGGGTGTAGGGATTTCTTTTTTTTTTTTTCAAAAATACTTTAGAAATATCACAATCCTTCATTTTGTTGTACAAGAATTAGCCTCGATGTTAATCCTTTCTTAGAAATCACTCAGCACACTCAAGTTTTAGTGACTATCACTCAAAAATTACATGTGATATGAATATTGTAATCAAAGCAAAGTAGTATCACATGTAATATTCCAAAAGAATGATATTTGAATAAAATTGAGAATTGACATAATATCATGAAAGAATATTAATATTGTATCAAACAACATTATCAACACTCTCTCTTGTTAATGAATGGATGAAAATGATACATATGCATGACTTTTGGAATCGAAAAGGACTTTATTAGGGATATAATGTGGCTAAGGGTATTGGGTATAAGGAAACAATGTCAAAGGTATTCAAAAAGTTATCCTTTTCAATAGTGTGGCAGACATCTTTGTTTTCAAAATTTTCCCAAACTCTCACACATTGTACTTCCCATTTCTCCTTTCAATCTCATATTTGTAATTTCTTGGCTATTTTCTTTCTTTGGTTCCTTTCTTTTCTTTTTCTATTATGTTTTGTTTCTTTCATAGATTCTTTTCTTCTTCCCTTTTCTTTTCTTTCTTGAGTCATACTCTCCATTTTTCTTCCTTCCTATATAATGGCTTTTTTAAGAGAGGGTGTAAGAAAATTAGATAGCAAGGGTCAGATAAATATTTTTTTCTTTGGCTTGGTTAACTGATGGGTTTAGGAAAAGAAATTTTCACTTAGGCTTAATCACAACTTGCTAGGGATATAGTTTTGCAAAAAAAAATGGCTAAGACTCAGAATAAAATTAAAAATGGCCTAAGAACACTTTCCCGAATTCATGCACCTGCATAATTTCCATAAAGGTTTAAAAGAGAATGTTAACATGTCATTTGACAAGTGATAATCAACACAATAATGAGATTGCTCAAAGAAATTTTACACTGAATTGAAATTCTTACTTGAGTAAATGTGAAAAATCTCTCCAAGAAAGATTGGTTCAAAATCTATACACAGGTTCTATATCTCCACTATATATGTAAGCTTCATAAAGGATCATAGTATTTCAAAAGTTTTTAAAATAAGATTATTATGTGCTCAAGATGATGAGTTTCTATGAAAATACAGAGAAAGTGTACAAACAATGTTTGAAGATCCCTTATAAGTTGGTTATGGTTATACATGCAAAGCATTAGAATGATAACATAATTTTTATCGTGAATCGTATGAAATAAGTATCATAACACGACAAAATTTAAGCAAAATTACCAACTAACCAAATTAACTAAAACCAAATCAAAACAACAATTCCAAACATCCAACTGAAATAAAGTGCATAAAAAATTCAATAAAAGTAGAAAGAGCATAAAAATTTCAAAAACCCAGGTCACTAGGCTAATGGGCCACCACTGTATTGCCCTCGAAGTAGCCGCAAGATTTCATTCTAATTTTTTTCCTATTTATTCATCATTTGATCCTACTAGGTTATGCGAGTCTCCCATCCAAACAAAATCTGACGGGTCAGTCGGGTCATCAACATGAATATAGGGTCGCTGATCTTCTTGTTGTTTGGGTTCCTCAGGTGGCAAAAAATCTGCATCTTTTGGGAATGTGTCCGCTTGTGGTTCTGGTGGTGCTTCTACCTACCCTCAATGGCTCTTTTTCATCGAGGTTTTATCCAATGGTTCCAAATGCTCCACTGTTGGCCATGTCAGATCTATAATCACTCCTTTCATCCTGCATAACTCAAATACTAGAACTACAAATGGGAGTGAGGGGCTTCTTAGTCTTAATAGTTAACACCATTTGATCCATTATCAGCATCAACAAGTCAATAGTGTCTCCCATTCCAAAAGCATAGTGAAAATAAGCTCTATCGGTGTAGATTTGATTTTTTCAAGACTAAGGTAGCAAATTGTTTACAGTCATCAAATTCAGGATTCTGTATTTATCTATCTAGTCTCCTTGCTCAATATACTTTTCAGCCTACCACAAATGTACTCCAGATTCCCAATCAACTCAATCCCAATGGTAGTCATGCCAAGCAATGTAGTAAAGGGATATTGATGCCCTGGTATTGGGTTTAAAAAGTTAGCAATGGTAGTGAGTGTAACCTGAAATACAACTCCCCTAACATATGTACGTAATTGCCTTGGCCAAGTTTCTTGTGCATTACTATAGAATTCCTAGATTAGACATTCATAGGCAAGAACTAGCAATTTCACATTGGCTAACCAACCTCATATTGCTAGATTTTGCCTAATCCCAATTTGTTTAAAATCCTCATATATCACAGTTCTTTCAGCAATAATAGGCTTAGAATAAAAAATGAGTATCATACCAAACTTGCTAATTAATATTCTCAAACATAGCATTGTCAAATTGATCATGAAACTGGGGTTGTTCCTCTTGTTTCGGGACTGCTTCAGGTAGTTGAGAGGCTCCTTGCCTTGCTCTGCTTGTTGAGGCTTTTGTCCTTATTCTTTGATCCATGAAATCTTGAATTTCTTGCTCAATATATGGTTTCAAGAATTTTTTGTCGATAGAAGCCTATAACAGATGAAGTGTAACTATTTAATCGGAGTAGAATTGAAGAAAATCTTAGGAGTGAAGAGCATTTGAAGAGAGAATGTGGAGAAATCTGTGAATGTTCTCGAATTTTTGGTTGCGAGGGAACTACTGGACTATTATGTTTTGTGAACTGTGGGTTTTATACTTGCCAGTACCGTCCAGATGATCTTGATCCTCTGGATTTTTGCTCAAGCATTCTAGTTGCTAACCTTTGATCTTCTTCTGGTTTCTAGCTTTAGTTTCCAACCTATAGTTATAGATAATTAGTTTAAATTAAAAAAATTGCACATTTAACTATCTAATAAACTTTAATTCTAAATTAATACACCAAATCAAAATATACTCATATACATTCATACAAACTCTAACATTATACCACTTTGATCATAATTAGTTTTAATAAAAAAAATTTAAATTGAGACTATCAGTGAACCAATTAATTTCACGTTGCACATATCTTGAGAGCATTGTATTGGAATATGATGGTGTCTCAGGATAATCCTTACTCTACCCATACTTAATCAATTCAAGATGATCTAATGCTCGACTTGAAATTGGTTCGGCACATTCATTAAATTCTATCATATGAATTAATCAATGACACTTTACACAACCACATAGTCGATTTGCTCGTCAGTGTTTGACAAACAAACTTTTTCCGCACAAAGGTTTTGCTACCAAAAATTTCTAACTTTCTAACAACCTTTGCTTTTGCTACGATCGAAGAGTGTATATCTTTTAGAAAAATGCTTACACATACCTAAACTAAACCAAAAAAAAATTCATCCATTTTTTAAAAATTTTAATTTATTTTAAAAAGAACCATTATTCGATTCTTTAACATCTACAAGTCACAAAGACAAATATTGATTGTTCCCTACCCCCACCTAAATTTAACATTGTCCTCAATGTATAACATTATGACATAAAATTATAGGCAATTGCTAAGTGAGACCAATCCATAGTGGAAAACCCTAATCTTTAAAACAAATAGCAAACATTTAGTACTACTATTTACAATCAAACATTCATAATATTGCTCAAGACACATATTTTGGTTCCAATAACTGAATGGAATCCACATTTGGAACAATTCCATCAGGATATGGCTTAAGCCTTTGACCATTCAATTTGAAAATATTTCCTCTTAATGAATTTTCAATTTCAGTTGCCCCATAATCAAAAACTTGTTTAACAATGTATGTCTATATTCATCTTGATCTTAGTTTTCTACGAAATTGTAATGCCCCAGAATCCACCCTGGACGGCATTACTATCTAACACCATTCACATCATGAGAGCAACTAAAAATTTTCACAAGTAACAAATATTCCATTCATCATACAAAATATTTTAAGTGTCGTCCAAAGGAATAGGCCAAACTATGGCCATTACATTCACCAAGAGTATTTTATATCGCAGCGGAATAAGCAAAAGATCACTAATACATTATCTCAAAAGAAAGTCCCTAGTCTAGGACATAAGTATAACAATTCTAAACATCTCCCTCGGGACTCACGCTTCCATCCTGTTGAGCATCCCAAGCTACCTGCTCATCAACTCCGAGAGTGTCCTCTAAACCATAATCTGAAAGTAAATATTGTTTGTAAGGGGTGAGCACTAAGCTCTGTAGCAACATTCTCCCAAACTCGAACAAGGTTGAGAAAGATGTAAAACAATTTGGTCTCATTTCACAAATATCATATATATTTTGAATTAAAGCAATGACATTTAAAAAAATCCCAAGTTTAGGTAACAACAGCAATTTAACGAATAAGTGAAACCAACATACAATCAAATAATCCATCTACCATCAACAGTTTCCAACAAGTTCTCGAGGAATCCCATACTTCCTCGAAACTCTTGTCAAACTATTTTTGGTACCATGAATGATAACCCATATATGACTAATAATCCATTCCACCATAAGCCGTTTCTCTCAAGCTTTGCGGAGACCCATACCTCCCAAAACTTGTAGAAACTGTTCGTGGTACAAGGAACAATAACACACACTGTATTCGTATCTCAAGTATGAAGTAGCTTCCACATGGTCACCATCGAAAATATTATGCCCCACACAAAACCACATACAAATCACATACACATCCTCTTCCACGGTACCCCGTGAGCGATAGTGGTTTAGTCCTCGCAAGGCACTACCCCACTATGAGTGGAAGGATTGATCACACCCCCACAGAGTAGACGTCGACTACCCACTCCATAATATCCTGTCAATAGTAACCCATGTTCATCCCAAACAACCATACAAGAGATACAATACCAACCATTCCTCACATAACAAGCAAAATCCCCAATTTCACAAGTATATCTCAAGTAATAAATATATCCAAAATTCTCAAATCTCACAATTTATGCTTTTCTAGTAGGACTCCTCAAGAAAATAAGCATGAGATTATCAAAAGATATACTTTTATTGTTTCAAGCAATACACTAAAGTTCTTGTATCAAGAATAATTGAATATAGAGTTTTTATCTCAAGAACACATAAATAACAAGTCTTGAAATCAAGAGCAATTGATTATCAAGGTTAGAGAACAAGCATAATTAGATATCCAGTCTTGACATCAAGAATAAATCAATACTAAGCTTTTAAGTCAAGAACAAATCCATATCAATAATAAAAATCCAAACTTCTTGAAGAAAACTAGGTTTGGATGTTACTAATAAAGATTGAATTGATAACAAGCTATAACCTCCATCAAACATGGTAAGGATAGCAAGAATAATCAAGAAACAAAGATTTCATATCAAATACATATTAATATGAGTCAAAACATGTATATATATAACCCTAGGTATTATTGAACAAGGTTGAAAGAATTCCCCTACCTTCTTCTTCCTTAGAGTTCTTGAAGAACTTAAGCTTTTGATTTGATTTAAGGTGAAAATCCTCATTGATCTTGTGTTTCCCCCTTCCTTTGTGGTTTCTCAAGGTTTTCTAGGGTTTGGAATGGTGTTTGGACGCTTAAGGAGGCGGCCTTAGGTATTTATAGAGGAAGAAAATAACACTGGTTTGCGATTCTGGAAGTCAGAATTCGTAACTAACGTTCGAATGGCATTTAACGTTCGAACGGTGGTGGCTCCGGATGAACAGTATTTACATCAGAGAGCTCCCAGTACTTTTGATTTTGCGATTTACCGTTCGAACGTCATTTCCCGTTCAAACGTTGGTCGTTCGAACGTCGGTTTCCGTTCAAACGGAATCCCAATTTCTGCTTCAGTTTTCAGTGTAGTTTTGACCCATTTAGATGTCGAATTGAAAAATTTTCGTGAGATATACTTTTGTAGCACTGGGAGTCTACAAATTTCAGGTCAATTGGACATTAGGATAGAAAGTTGTGATCGAAACACTACGGCAGTATCTTGATATTTCTTACCAAACTATCTCCAAAATTTGCTTTCATTCTAGATCACTTCCAAACTTCTTCATCCAACCCTATTACCACAACCAACATTTTTGATTATTATTAGTCATGCTTAAATCAAAAGAGTTCGATGATGCTTGTGATAATGATGATGAACGACTAGATTGATTTATAGATCCTACTTATGACTTAAAAGACATAAACAATTAAAATAAAACACGTAGTCTATACACCTATTATACAAACTAGACAACTTCTATATTCGTTTTTAAATCACCGTAACTCACCAGCAATGGCGCCAAAAAGTTTGATTGATCTGATTTAAATCATAAACCCAAGAATAAGTGCCAAATTGTAATATTTCTCAATCTGTTGGTATTTACGACAAAAAACGGTAAGATTATCGTGTGCGTAGTGTGTAATGGAATAGCTTGAGGTGTGAGTTTAGAATTATCAAATAAATACTCAACTAAATTTTATATAACAATAATAGAAGGTACTCTTCAGTTCGGGAATCCAACATGCATTATAATGTTTGTTTATGAAAATGGCACCTCACAACAATTAACTCCCATATTACTAGAAAGTTAACTGGTATGTTTGATGTATAATTAAACCATATCACAACAAAAAATTAGGTTAGCCAGAAGGTTCATGTACCATGCAACAACCAAATAATGTCACGCTCCAATTTTAATTAATGCGTGATTTAGTAAAAAAAAAGATATTTACCTCAAATTCTCTTATCGGTTCATAATAATAATTGAATGAAATGAAACATTTGGTTTTTATCAAAACATATACTCTTTTTTTTCAAAAATTTTGGCAGAGTTTCCTTTAAAAATTGGGCTTCCAACTAGCTAGTAAGAGCATCCCTATAAGAGCATAACATAATTTAAACTAACTAAACATCCACAACATGTCTCCATCAAAATATAATCCAACTAAATCCGAGGTGGCAACTAGAGGCCCACAAAATACTCCCAAACCCGGATACATCCAATACCAATACATACCACAACTTAGTACACAAAGTTATAACTTTACATTACAATACCCAAAATAATAATCCCTCTATGGGATGATCAAGTGTACACCATAAATGCCTCAAGACAACCTTTTTAAACACAATGGTTGAGTGCTAACATTTCTACATAAGTTATAAAGGTAAATACAAAAAGGCTCCAAAAGAGATTATTTCTAGTCCAAGCTCTCACAAGCATTCCATCACCTATGCCCATAACTAAAAATGTTAAATGATAGGGGTGAGCAACCACACGCTCAGTAGAATAATCCTTTTCTCAAGCTTTTCCAAAATTTTAAATACCAACATTCCACAAACTATACAAATAAGTAATGAAAGATTTCTATAATTAAATATAGGTACAAGTTAATAACTACATCATTTATAAAAACCTCCCAATACCTCAACATTAGAAATATGCAAGGTATAAATTAAAGGTTTATATATCACACCGGTTCACACATGAACCATCCCCGGGGAATTTTTTGGGTTTTGCACCCTAGGGTCAAATAGTCCTTCTTGCTTTTCAAGGAGAACGTGTAGGGCACAGCTTGTGAAGCCACATAGACCGAAAACCACTACCATAACCAATCCCCCTAAGGACTAGTAGCCGCCTTGAAAACCCACTCAATAGGCCCCAACCATCTACTAACCCTCTGCTGGTCGGTATCGAGCACACATTTTTCAAAAATAATTATTTTCAATATCCATAAATCCTTTTGAAAATACATGTCATAACCTTGATATTTTATCAAATATGTAGTATACTCAAATTTTAAAAGTTGCATTTTCAAAGCAACACAACCATTTCCAAGAGAATAAGCCATATATATTATGTACAAAATAATAGCATACTTCAAAACCCCCAAATCACAGGTTTAATCAAATACCCAAAACTAAAATCAAACTAGGGCATTTCTATTCCAAGAGAATAAGTCATATTATGTAAAAGATCATAACATACTTTAAAACCCCCAAAATCATAAGTTTAATCAAATACCCATAACTAAAATCAAACAAGGGTTTCAAACCCTTAACACAAAAATCATTTTTGTGCACGTGAGTTCACAATTCAGGGCATACTCAACACTAAATCAAGGTTTATAACAAGTATTTTACCATCAAACACATAATAAGCTTTAACTAAAGAAAATAAATGAGATGCACACTGCAAATGCAAGAGAGAGGAAAATCCCACCTAGAAATCAAAATTCCAAGCTTAATCTCCAAGATCCTCAAGCCAAGCCCAAGTCCTAGAGCCCTTCTTCTATCTTCTTCTCTCTTTCTCTTTGTAGTTCTAAGATGGGTGAATGATTTTTGGGTGAGTGATGTGAGAAAAAATGGAAGAAAAGGGGCTGAAATCTGGGTTTAAACCCAGCAGTCTTGATTTTTTACTGTTCATGGCTGAAATTTGGGTTTTCTAAAAAATTACGATTTTGGCACTAAAAATCTCCAATTCGATCCATATGACTACCCTAAGGTTTTTCGACATTCTGGATTCATTTTTAATGTTATTTAAACCTAAAAAATATTTATATTTATGATTTATCTCAAAACTAAAGTTAATTTACATCTGAAATACTAAAATTATTATTTTATCCCTCCGAACTACTATATGTGTTAAACGACTATTTCAAGTTTTTTGGACCTCCCAGATTCAATGGTAATATTATTTTGACCTAGAAAAAAATAATATATTTACATAGTTACCCTTATCAACCTTTGATACCTCCAAAAATTAAATTTGACCCCAAAAATTAATACATTCGTGCCTCAAACTTACGTGACTATTCTTGTAACAACAATTCGAAGTTTCTCTCATCATTTTAATCATTTAAAAAATATTAACAAGTTAATATAATTTATATTTATATGAAACACGGGATCTCACAAATAACCCTAGTAATTTTAATGAAGATGAAATTTTGACTTAAGCATTGAATCAAAAGTATTGGCTATGGCGAGATTTAACCCTTCTATAATCAATCTCCTAAATGTTACATATAACCCAATATCATGCATCACTAAATCATGCATGAAGTATGTAATAACTTATAGATAGTATGGTTTATTGCAATAAGTGTTGCTTGATGTTCATAATCATGAGCTTATAAAAATAATCACCATCCATCAATTAAGAGAGGTATAATAATTAACGCATAAATAAAACATCAGCATTTTCTTAACTTTAAAAAATATTACACATGCATTCACACTTCACCGAAGAGTATAAACAAACTACTCACACTTCGTTGCTATAGACGAGCAAGAAGAATGAGATAATCCCATTACAATAGAGTACAAAATATAACAAGTCCTTACTCTTGGAATAGCATAAACACTACCACTCTTATTACCAGCTACGGCACAAAAGTGAGAGTGGTTCAACCCTCCAAGTAGTAAGGATAAACATAAATGTAGAAGTAAGAAAATTCTGGCTGGGAAGTGATTAGGGCAGGGCTTCGCTTCTTCTGGCTATAAAACTCTCTATTTGAAGTCACTCTTTTTCTCTCCCCTTCCTTCCTTTCTCTCCTTCTTTGAACTAGATTGCAATCCCTGAAACTGAACTGAATAGGGCTATTTATAGGCACTAGAAAAGGAGGGGGGTAAAGTAGGTAGACACCCAAGCTGGCCAATCATGTGATTTTGTTTCTTTTTTGGACCAATAGGAGAAGAGGGAGGAGAAAGGCAGTTAGGGTACTGTCCGAATGCTGCCACCACCTTTGGGATGGTGAAGATCCTCTGGTTTTCCTTTCTTGGCAGCCCCCTTTGTTGACTTCTTAATTACACTTGCCTTCCTTCCTTTATTTAGCTTTTTCACTTTTTGCCTCTTAACCTTCTGTAATTATCCTTGAAATCCTACAAAATAAATAAAGTACACATTAACCATAACACTTTATAAATCAATCATTTTAATTCATTTAACACATACTATTAACCCTAAACTCTAATTCAATTCTACACTTTTTAGGGTTAGTTAGTGGGTAAGTGTTTGATCAGAGTAAAACTAAAGAAAAACTTGTGGGTGAGGTGGATCTGAAGAGAGAGGGCACAGAGAGTTGTTGATTTTTGAATTTTCAATTATGAGGGAACTGCAAAACTAACTAATTGCGAACATTCTGCTTTTATATAAGGTAGTACCGTTTGGATGCTATCAGCACCGTCCTGATGGTGCTAATTCACTAGAATTTGCATTGGCTCCTCAGTTGTTGGCTTTTGGTCTCCTCATTCGTTACAACTTTCAATTACTGACCTTTAGATACAAAAACTTATTTAAATTCAAAATTTCTCATTATTCAACAAATAAACACAAATTACTTTTATAAGAATACATCTAACTAACTTATAAACATATCAAACAATATATATTCACATCACATCCTAAATTATATATTCTTGATCATAATTAATTTAATCAGTGTCTTCTAAGTCGAGAGTATTACTGAACCGATTAATCTAACGTTACACATATCTTGTGAGGATTCGGCTGGAATAAGATAGCGTCTTAGAGTAATCCTCTATGAGTTCATGGTCGGTACTAGGATGGCACTCCCACCTGAGTTCGGCTCTATAGGAAAGCCGAGTAGCTTGAAGAGTACAACTATGACTGAAGGGCCTAGGTAGAGGGAGAAATGGGAATCTAGGTCATCTCGGGCCAAGCCATCCATAGCTGAGCCATCTGTAACTAAGCCATTCATAGTAGGGCCATCTACTTTTGCTCCACGGTCTCGCAACGTCTGGTTGGGATTGAGGGGAGGTTGGATGATTTTGGGGGGACTATACAGTTGCTGAAGCAGATGGTCACTAAGATCTTTAAAAGGACATTCCTTGGAGAACCACTCCCTGAGATGTCACCACCACCAACCACCACACTAGAGTTCCCACCATCAACCCCAAGGACTATTACTGGTATCAAGACGTCCACCCAAATGTTTGACTTTTGTGGATGTTGCTGATTTTGATGATGTAGATGAGGATGATGATGAGGATCATGAGTGTGATGATGAGGAGGAAGAGGAGGAGGATTAGAGAGAGTCTAGTATTGTGTTTGTTGGTTGTATATAATTGGATAGCAGTGTAGGAGTCTCCGGCCTGGTAGAAGAGTTCCTAGGATAGTAGACCATTTTGTCTTGAGTTCTTTGTAGTTATTGAAAATTTCTATAAATGAAAGAACTACACTTTTGGTTTCATTATGCCCTATTTCATTTACATAATTGCAATGTGATTTGAGTATGTTATTGGTCGATGAGTTTTCTAACATAAATGGAATTGTTATATGTGTAGCATATAGTTTTGAAATAAGGTTTGCTAGGGACTAACAAAACTCAAGTTGGGGGGTGTGATGAGTGTAACACATTGCCTATTAAGCATCTTCATTGCATCCAATTTAACTTATTTTGTAGTGATTTTTTGGGGAGATGGATTCAAATTGATAATAATGGAGATTGGTTGTAGGTGATAGGCTAAAAAGGCTAGACATAAAGCATTCCATCAAGTGATCGAGATCAATGGGGAACAAAGGATCTCATGATGGATGGCTCGGAAGCTCAAGGAACCAATAATTTCAAGACAAAGAAATAAGCTACCAGTAGAAGACCTGCCTGAGCTACTGTAGAAGAGCCTATTGGAAAGCAGCTACCAGTGAATCCCTACAAGACCTACCGGTAGAAGACCCTACTAGAAAGCAGCAACCAGTGCATCCCTACAAGACCTACCAGTAGAAGACCTTACTAGAAAGTAGCAACCAGTGCCTTCCTGCCAGATGTACTAGTAGAAGACCCTACTGGAAATGAGTTACCGATAGGAGCCTCACGAGCTACCAATAGAAGATGCCCATAAAACCTAGATCCTTAAATGACTTCACCAACTACAGGGGTCCACGTTTTGTCACCTAATCCATGTTATGACATTTCTAACACTCCATGACGATCTCCTAACCCCTACATTCATATTTTAAGCATGAGGGAGTGTAATACCCCACCCTCCATATGACTTAATATTGTCCGCTTTGGGCCCATTAGCCCTCACGATTTTGTTTTTCTCAGTACCCCTGAGAAAAGGCTTTATTCCATATAAGACAAGGGGCTTACTTATAAACCCAACAACTTTATTCTCCCTAACTGATGTGGAAAGCCAAGATCTCACAATCTACCCCCTTATGGTTGCACGTCCCCGTGCAGTAACTCGCCAGCTATCTGCCCACCCATTACACGCGAGCACGGCAGGGCCCCATACTTGATCCAGGTGAGAGTTGGCTCTGATGCCAATTTGTAACACCCCACCCTCTACATAGCATAATATTATCTACTTTGGGCCCACTGGCCCTAACGGTTTTGTTCCTCCCAGTACCTCTGGGAAAAGGTCTTATGTCATGTAAGACAAGGGGCTTACTTATAAACCTAACAACTTTCATCTCCCTAACTGATGTGGGATACCAAGATCTCACAGGGAGTGGGTGGCAAATATGGAGAGAGGTAGTGGTCGGATAAGCATGGGCCATACTTTGATTGATTTTGGAAGCTTTTGTGGACAATCTCTCTCCAATCACTTCAAGTTAGCCACTCATGCAAAGGGAGGGGGGATGGATGAAAATAGGGACTTTCAACATGCATTTTTAGATTATAAAAGTTTTAGAGAGAGAATGTCCAACGTAGAAGACAAAGTTTTAGGTGGAGAAAAATCTGGGTTTTACATTTTCCTTTGCCTTTTCATTGTAGTAAGCTCCATTTCACATGTAATCTTTCCCTTTTGCACTTTAATCTCATTTATTCAAGTTGTAATTAAGATTAGCTAAGTTTTTTACGGTTCATTTTCTGCATTTGGGTTTTATTTCATTTAACTCTACATTTTGGAATGAATATCTTCTCTCTTGTAGTTTAAACCTTCTTTTACATTAATACAACTCCATATTTGATTTCACTACTATGTTTCTCTACTTAGTGTTTGCTCTTACCATTTCCATGCATATATAAACCTTGAGTTAGCTAATCCAAGAGGGACTTCCTCTTGGGTATGTGAAATCAACACTATTTCATTCTTTCTCATAGTGTAAAGTGTTTGGTTTAACTACGTTAAGTGTGGATGTGGTTGTGAGCTTTTGATACATCGAGACAATTACATTAGTTCCTCACTTCCTATGAATCAATCAAACACTGAGACACCATTGGTTGAATGAAATGAGTCGATTTGACATTCCTATTGGAATGACCTCAATGGATTAGCCAACCTTGTTTTCTTGCATAATTCTTAACTCTCAACTCATCAAATTTTAAATCACAAGATTTTTCAATTTTTAATTTTTCACAAATCACTTTTCAAAAATACCTAACCTTGCCTTCTCTGAGGAGACGACCTTAAAATATTAATTCCAAATAAAACACAACATTGCAAGTTTCTTTACGATTGGGGAGCAATTTTGCACACACACACGTTTTTGTTCGTCCACACATAATTTTTTCACTTCTTGCATTGAACTCAAGGGAGAGTGATAGTCACCAATCTCTATAATCTATATACACACAATGTAAAATTTACATCATTGTCCAATTTTCTTTTCTTTACAAATCACTCT
>CM042184.1:20681293-20704395 GCA_023539305.1 Ilex asprella
GCCATGTAAAAGTGTAACATGGCGTATAAAAGTGTAACACTGCCATGCACCATTGTGACTTATCAACACGTCACACCTATGCATCAAACATGGTTAATATAAGTTCAAACTTCAATCCTTTTTACATAGATTACATACAAAAATTAAATTACAAGTCTAGTTTTACAAAATTGGATTAAAAGCCACAAGTTGGCTTTTCTTCATTCTTGGGGCCCTGAATGCGAGCCGTCCACCGGTGTATATCCCACACCTGAAATGTTTTCCCGTATAGGGTGAGCCACGCTCAGTAAAATAATTCCTACAGAGGCTACTCCCCACCTAGATGCACATGGAATGCACTCATGCAACATTTAACAACCATTTCATACAAGAACAACATTTAACAACCATTCCATACAAGAATATGCATTCGATGTTGGAATGCTATCATGTCATGCCATGGAATAAGGTGACACTCACTCGTGCATCTTTCGAACCGAGTCCTCACCGACTCACGCCACACAATGAAATGTCAAAGTGTAATGCAACCCGTCTATTGACGGAAAAATCTTTCTAATGATCATTTTGAATAACAAACCATATATTTTTAGAAAATCTGATCATTATTAGGAGTCTACCCATTGAATGAGCATTTTTATCACAAAACCCTTGTGTTTTTTTTTGGGCAACGGATTTTCGGAGTCACACCGCAGGCTCCGTGGGCCTAATACTTTTCTGGAATTGCACCGCAGAGAAAGTGTGTGAACCAGGTGGTTTAGGGCTTTTCACCCAAGGAAGTCGCCATGCCCCTTCTTGCTTTACCCAACACAAGTTTTCCTTATGCAATGCAACGTGCAACTCCAAAAAGGATCGTTGATCCCCTTTTTCCCAAGTCTACACACAATCAAACACCAAACTAGGTGTTGATTTACCCAAATTCCACACATCCACACTCATGCTCAATGCCAATGAATGTGATGCTATGTTCATGCTCCAAATGCAATGATGTCAAATGAGCAATATGTCTATATGTTCATCATATATAATTCCATGGTCATCATAGTAAATGCATACAACAACCAAAACACCTTAATCATGTCAACATATTTGAAGTCATAAATTGACAACATAGAGCATACTTTGATCATCTCTATACACATAAACATGTTATCACAATTTCATTGAAATAACATCAATTTCTCAACCAAGGCATATTATCAAACACCTTGAAGGCACCCAAGTCATGCAATCACATAACATAGCCAACATAACATCAAACATCAAGGAATTACTTTAGTAACTCCAACATATCAAATTCACTCAAGAAAGTAGTTTAAGTCATCTCTAGACTCATTTCTTACTTTCTTAACTATCTATACATATAAGTCCAAATACATATAAATACATACCCAAACCTTATTCTATGGACATCATAGGCTTGGAATAGACCCAAGTAAGAAAAACCCTACCTCTTGAAGCGTAAAATACCCGTAGGAAACTTCAAGAACAAGTTTCAAGCCCCAAGCTTTGATTTCTCCAAAATCCCCCTTTTGGATCTTCGGTGAAACCTTCTATTTTTGGTATGGTCTTGTAGCCCTCGTAGAGGAGAACACTTTTTGTTCTTGGTCCAAGTTGATTTGACCAAAGCTTGGCCCTAGATCTTAAGAAGAAAGCTAAAGAACCCTAGATTTTCTCTCTTTTCTCTCTATTCAACTCCAATGTCCAGAACCAGCCAACCCAGCAGAAACCCCTTCCAGAAAATCAGATTTTTAGCCCCTATTTATATATTTTAATGCTTGGCCCAAATTTCGCCACAAACCCCCTTTTATCTCGGGTCCATTTTCGTCCCGAAACGATTAATTTTTGCTCCGGTTCAAGCTTAAATATTTTTGTATGAATTTTATTTAAAATATTTTCTAACTTTCAAATTTTTTTTAAAAAAATTCGTTTTTGGGGTCACCGGACGCATGTCGACTCGAAAACGTGAAAAATCCGACTATCTCGGAATTCGATGAAATTTGACAGGGTGACTAGATTTCGCGATACGAATCCAACGGCGAAATCCATTTTCTCATCCGAGATCTAGAGAATGAGTATTTTAAACCTCATCATAGTAGAAAATTACGATTTTGCCCTTATTATCAAAAAGTTCAAAATTTTCCGGGTCTCACAATCGGGTTCGATTTGGAAATAAGGGAAAATGATCAAGCACTGGCAAACACCCAAGCTGGCTAATCAAGTGATTTTGTTGCATTCTTGGACCAACAGGAGAAGAGGGAGGAGAAAGGCGTTCAGGGTACTGTAAATCTCTCCTAACATTGATAAAAAGTTTGTCCCTCTTTCACACAAAAAATCGCATTGGTGCGATACACCGGGAAAAACTTGAAAATTTTAGTTTTCCAAACTTGCTAACTTGGAATAAATTGAGCTTTCAAAGAATTTAGCCGCTATTTAACTTTATCCTTTAAAGAGAAAGAAAAAACTTTCAACCGGGCTATTTCAAAATTATCTTGTAATGTACCACATACTTCATCAAATTCTTTCATATGTAAATAAGAATTTTTAGACTCAAGACCCTGAAACTGAGGTAAAAGTTGCATTGTCCCTGCTTTAATATTAAATTTTGCAGCATTTGTGGGAAAAAAAAAACATGAGGGGACACTAGTGCATGTAGAATGCAAATATTCTCTCAAAGGTCTGGTATTTTGAACCATCTCTTGTTCTCTTTGATTATTATTGGCCATACTTTGCTCAAAAGAGTCTGAAGATGATTGTGATGATGAAGATGAAGGACTAAACTGATTTACAGACCCTACTAATGACTTAACGGACATAAACAATAGAAATTCAATAAATAGTATATACACATAATACAAACTAGACAACTTCCTTATTCTTTTTCAAATCACCATAACTCCTCGACAACGCCACAAAAAACTTGACATGATTTAAATCATACACTTAAGTATAAGTGATAAGCACATAATATTTCATATTTAATGCTCTCATTACATGCATTTTAACTCAACGTCGCATTTAATTACTTAGACTTAGTCAAATTTGTGAATAATTTGAAATTTTTGATGTTACAAGTAATCGTAAAGTAAATGTTGACTTTTAAAACCCTGTAACTAAGTGTGGATGAGTAGTGAAGAGATGGACACATTGCATGAGGATTAAGAGGCTTTAAAGTGAAAAAAATCAGGGAGGTAGCGGTACTTGGTATCATAGGTATCGATATTTAAGCCTACTAGAATTTTGGTACGGGCACCCGCACCAATTGGTAGTAGTACCCCAATATTTACATTTTTTACTATGATGCACTTTGAATATGAAAAGGTGAGAAACATTGAAGTTGTAGATCTGGATGCCCTCTATCCTGTGTTAAACTTTCAGCTCAATTGAATGATGGGATCAAAAGTTATGACAAATTTATGAAAACTGGTCCTAAGCTTGCACCCCCTTTATGACCTACCGATAGAACCTTAAAATCTACCAGTAGAAAAACCTAATGGAAGTTTTCTACTAGTAGGTTTTTTACGTTCTACTGGTAGGTTTTGCCTAAAAGTACCAAACACCTTTCCACACGATCCCACCTACTCTGGGGGCCCACCTCTTGCCATCCTAATCATACCCTAACATCTTTGACACACCATGATGGTCTCTTACACCTTAAATTTAGTTTTTGGAATAGAAAGCATGAGAGAGGTATGAGAGAGAAAGAGGGTGGTTGGTGAAGGTATGGGAGGTGTATGCTAGGCTTGTTCTTGCTTCTTGAAGTGTCTAATCCCTTCCCACGCATTGGAAGTAGGTCTCACAGACCATGTAGGGGGTATGGACGAATTTTGACCAATCTATTCTCCATAATTTAGTTTTTACACAAGTTTAGAGAGGGATGCTCTAAGGAAAAAGATGAAGTTTTAGAGAGAGAAAGTTAGTTTTTTGCATTTTCTCCGCCATTTAATTGTAGTAAGCTTTAAATTACTTGTAATCATTACATCTTGCACTTTACTCTCATTTATTTCAAGTGTAATCAAGTCTAGCTTCATGTTCTTGTATTTCCATGTCTATATTTGGATTTTTCTTTCCAAGCTTTATATTTTGGGTATGAATGAATTTACTCTTGTAGTCTAATCCTGGTCTAGCTTCAACACAAGTTTAATGCTTCAATTCATCAACATGTCCCTTTACATTATGTTTGTTCTTGCTTTGACTATGAGTAGCTAGACTTTTAGTTGGCCAATCCAAGGAAATTTTTCTCTTGGGTATGTGAAATCAACTCTTTTCTATTCTTTCTCAGAGTGTAAAGTGGTTTGGTTTGACTAGGTTGAGTGTGGACGTGGTTGTGAGCTCTTGATACACTGTAGACTTGTCACGGTGTATGCTTTGACCAACACTAATTAACACAAAACTTTATATATTTTTATGTGCTAATCATCTTATTTTAATTGCATTTGGGAGTTAAATTATGGGAGTTGCATGAATTGAGCTCTTAACAAAGATACTTGATGTTTGTAGATATAAAGTGCTAAATGAGGCTTCTTAAGACCCTCCCAAATGTATTGAGATGATTGGGGATGAAAGAATGGCTAGAGGAAAGCTCAATAGTTGAAAAATCAGAAAATCAGAAAGAAATATCAGAAACAGTACCAGTATGCAATATTGGTACAGTACAATACAGTACCGGTACACTTAAGCCACTGGTGTTCAAGGTATCGGTACTGCGTACCAATACTGTCTACTGAGTCTGCCATAAATCTTTGCATCTGAAGCTCTGTTGCCTTGAGAGTTCCACCAACAAATCTCCCATGCTCCCTTGACACGCCCACAATACTATTCATCCTTTTCACACTTATCTTTGTTTTTTTTGGAGCCATGGTGATTAATGAGGAGTGAGAAGAGAAGACAAGCTAGATGTGCAAACAAGGTCTGCACTCCCCCTGTCCAGACCATCTCTCCTGCACCCCTATGGATGGAGGTCACTTCTGGAGGCTAGGCCACCTCTCCAAGAAAGTTTGGGCAAGCAAAGTCTCCATGATTCAGCATTCTGCACATTGGGACATAGATATATAGAGAAAAGGTCCACGAAGAAGATGATGAATAGTGTTCTAGTGAGAGAAAACTGAGATTTTTGCATTTCTTTTAATACATTGTCTTGCAATCCCCTGTAAGAATCCCTTAAGCTTAATTGAATGTCTTTAGTGCTATTACCTACAAGTTCATTCCAAGTTAATTCGTTTATAAAGCTTTCACCATCAATGCATCAAAGCTTTTCTTTTTCTTTGAATGCCTTTAGTTTGAAATGGGTTTTCATTGCTTTCACATATTGCTTATGTTTGTTTACATTTTGTAAACCCCCCACGCGTGTTATAGTTATACAACGATAAAATTGTTTAGTAATTTAATATATGTAATGACGTAGGAATGAACCATATATGTTATAAACGTAGAAAATGCTAACATTGTAAATATTAGCTAAAAACTTAGTTTTAACTTATGAATATAAGAAATAATTTGTAATAGAACTTAGACTAACTATGTTTGATGTACAAATGTATGTTGTATAAGTTTAGGTTAGTTTTGGAAGGGTTTGAAAAATATTAAAAATAAAAAATAGCGAAAATAGGCAAAACTGGACAAACTGTACCGGTACAGTGTACCGGTACTCTACCATACTGGTACTGTGTACTGGCACCCCGACGTCCAGAGATTTTTTCGTACCAGTACTGTATACCTGTACGCCCAAAAGAAACCTAAAATTTTGTACAGTAAAAAGTCAGGATTTGACCCTTTAAAAGACCCTTTTTCACTACATATTATCCCATCCTTCCTTTCCACTCTCACCCTAAATATTTTAGAACCCTAGGAGAAGATAAAGGAAAGAAGAAAGAGGCGAAGGGAGGTCTCTAAGGCTTGGGATTTTGATTTGAACTTTGGAATCTTTGCTTCAAGTAGGGGATTTCTTCCATTCTCTTACATTGAGGCTAGGGTTTATATAAACATACATGTTTTGACTCCTAATCATATGTATTTGCTATGAGTTCTTTGTTTCTTAGTCCTCTTGCAATTATTATCATGTTTTATACAAAGTTAGGGTGGAATACCCATGAAATCTCTTGCTTTTGCTTTAAAATCCTAGTTTTGAGAAAAATTGGATTTCACCCTCTATTTTCACTTAATCTTGATTATTAAACTCTAGTGCTTTGGGTTGAGTATTAAAATGATATTGTTGATGATCTCTTGTACCTTTTCTTAAATTTTTTCTATTGGAAATACCATTTGTGAGATTGGGGTTTTTTTTAATTTGCTCATCAATTGGGGATTTGTGGAATGGTTGGTTATTTGAAAAAATTGTTGGTATTGTATTTTTTGGTATGGTTGTTTGGATGAACATGAGTGAGAGGTTCTTTGTAAGGATGCTCATTCCTCATCAGGAGGTTCCTTGTAAGGATTTTCATGCCAAAAGAGGACAATATGTAGTCTTCTCAGGAGGTTCTTTGTAAGGATGCTTGAGAAATAAAACCTTGAGGGTGAGAGGTTCCTTGTAAGGATACTCATATAAAAAAGGACAATATTATATTATGTATGGGGT
Source organism: Ilex asprella (assembly GCA_023539305.1). Classification (NCBI taxonomy): domain Eukaryota; kingdom Viridiplantae; phylum Streptophyta; class Magnoliopsida; order Aquifoliales; family Aquifoliaceae; genus Ilex; species Ilex asprella. The sequence goes on from CM042184.1 coordinate 20,687,865, forward strand.
ATTGGTTTACTTTTTAAAATTGTATGGCTCATTATTGGTAATTGATTTCACCTTTTAGTTTAACTTTATTGTTGTTCATAAACTAGAGATCTATTAAAATGTCATGATTTTACCTCAAAAGGTTATATATGTTATTTGTGAAATGAGACCGACTTATTTTACATGCTTTTAAAACCTTGTTTGAGTTTGGGAGGATGTTCCTACAGAGCTTCGTGCTCACCCCCTTCAAACAATGTCTTTTTCAGATTATAATAGCTTAGAGGAAGAACTCGGCGTTGGGGAGCCGACATAGTAGGAAGCTCTAGTAGAAGGAGACGTAGACCCAGAAGTGGATGCTTAGAGCACTATCTTCTTTTTTTTTTAGATTACGACTTTGTAAAGCCTAATACTTTGTATTTAGCTGCAAGTTTTATTTTGATTCTTTTGGGATGTAAAGGTCGTAGTTGAGCATATTCTTTTAGATGTTATTATATCTACTATGAATGACAAATGAAATCCTTTTGGATATGAAGTTATTTAGTGCTCTCATGATGTGAATGGTTTAAAAATTGTAATGTCGTCCAAAGTGGTTTTGGAGCTTTACACATTTAGTTACTCAAGAACTTCATTCCCTTGCAATGCATTCTCGTTACATTGTTAATTTCATCCCAAGCATGAGTAGCTAAAACTTTTAGTTGGAAAATTCAAGTGAAACCTCCACTTGAGTATACAATTTCAACTTAATCTCCTCCTTTCTCTTAGAGTTAAATGGTTCGGTTTGACTGGGTTGATGGTGGATAAGTTGGTTAGTCTTTGATATTCCATAGGCATAGTCATGGTTTATGCTTAGATACTCACCCATTTTATCCCTAGCTTCTCACGAATCAACCGTTCATTCATGCTCTATTGGAGGAGGGATTCGAGTTGAGATGGTATTCCTATTTGAGTTACCTCTTGGATTAGTCAACATTTGTCTTTCTCACTTCATTTTCATTAACATGAACTTCACCAAACGACTTTCAAGAACAATGATTTTACACTTTCTTTTACTCAAAATCACCTTCCCCTTGGTTTACTTCCTTCCCCGTGGAAACGACCTTGGAATACCACCAAGTAAAACACGACCTGCAAAAGTCTCATTGTGCTTAGGGATCATTTTTTTTGCATTCTCACATTACATTTACATCATTTCATCTCCTTATTTCCTTGCGCTTTCTTTTGACACTATCCAAAGGGAGAGTGACACTTCTCTTCATCCATACACTACACATTTTAAGGGATGACTTTTAGAGGTTAGGAAACAACAAGGTTTTTGATCAAGCAAACACCTCCATATTAATCTCTCACTTCCTACGAATCAATCAGAGGCACCATTGGAATGACTTCTATGGATTAGCCAACCTTGTTTTCTTGCATAATTCTTAACTCTCAACTCATCAAATTTTAAATCACAAGATTTTTCAATTTTTAATTTTTCACAAATCACTTTTCAAAAATACCTAACCTTGCCTTCTCTGAGGAGACGACCTTAAAATATTAATTCCAAATAAAACACAACATTGCAAGTTTCTTTACGATTGGGGAGCAATTTTGCACACACACACGTTTTTGTTCGTCCACACATAATTTTTTCACTTCTTGCATTGAACTCAAGGGAGAGTGATAGTCACCAATCTCTATAATCTATATACACACAATGTAAAATTTACATCATTGTCCAATTTTCTTTTCTTTACAAATCACTCTTCCTAAACATTTGACATTTCATTCCCTGAGGAGACGACCATAGAATACCCATTCCAAGTAAAACACAACATTGCAAGTCTCTCTACGCTTGGGGAGTACTTTTGCACACACACACACACAAACACATATTTTTGTTCACACACACAATTTTCCCTATTTCTTGCATGAAACCCAAGGAAGAGTGACCTTCACCAACTTTTATAAGTTATACACACATAATCCAAGTTCGTGTTTAGAGATTTGGGTGAATTGCAAGTCATGTAATAAGCGGTAAAATTGCAGTATTACTTGATTAAGTCCGAGGACAAACCCACAGGGATCTATCTGTTGGAATTCCAAAAAAGAAAAGGTAAAATTGTTGTGCACATAGTATGCTTCATAATAGCTTATGGTGTAAACTTAGAATTGATAAGAAAATACTTAAACTAATTTTTTGATAACAATAATTAAAAAGCTACTTTTTAGTTTAGGATCCAACATGCATTTTGTTGCTTGACAGTGAAAATGCCACACAACAACAATTAACTTTCATATTATTGGGAAGATAATTGGTAGGTATGACGTATAAAATGAACCATATCATAACAACTTATTAGGTTAGCCAAAAGGTCAATGCACTGTACAGAAACCAAATAACCCTAGTAAACTCGAACACGAAGCACTGAAAAGGTTTACGTTAGCTATTTGATTGACATGTCAATAATTCAAGGAAGAAGAAGTTCCAATTTATGCATTGAATCAAAAGAATTAGCTATGGTGAGATTTTACTCGACACTAACCAATCTCCCAACTTTTACATAAGACCCAACTGCATGCAACATTGTATCATGTATGTAATATGTAATAACATAAAGATGGACTGGTATATAGCAATAAATTTAGCTCGATATTCGTAACCATGAGTATATAGTAATGCGATACCAAACAAAAATAATAATAACCATCCATCAATTAAGGGAGATATAAACATTAATGCATAGATAAAACATCAACATTTCAACAACACAAACAATATTACATATGTATTCACCCTTTACTAAAGAGTATAAATGGACTACTCACACTTCATTGCTATAGACGAGCAAGAAGGGTGAGGTAATCTCATTACAACGTGTCACAAATACAAAAAAAATGCAAAAAATCCTTCCCTTGAGGAATAGTTGAAACACCCTCACTCTTATTACCGGCTAGGGCACAAAAGTGAGAGAGGTTCAACCCTCCAAGTAAAAAGGATGTAAAAGAAATGGAGCAGAAGAGAGTTTCTGGCTTATGAGTGTTTAGGGCAGGGTTTCTTCTTCTCTGGCTTTGGATTTCCTTCCCTGGCAAACTTTTTTTGAAATGTGACTGAGGGGGTCAGGGGTAGCAAACACCCAGGGCAGCCAATCATAACTTTTGTTTCACTTTTGGACAAATAGGAGGAGAGGAGAGGTAAGGCGGTTTAGCCATAGTCTAAATGCCATCACCACCATCTAGATGGTGCAAATCCATTGGATTTTTGCTTACAACCTTGTGAACTCCCACATGTGTATATTAATATAATGATATGATTGTTTAATAATTCTAATATATGTAATGACGTACGAATGAATCACATAAATTATAACAGTAGAAATAATATTTGGGTGACAAATTGATTGGGATTTTTAAGTTTTGAAGGTGTTTAAGCTTGGAAAGGATTGTTAGATGAGTTTCTAAATATTTTTAGGTGAAAATAAGATTTTCATTGAATCTACAAGATTGAGAAACATTGGGAGAAGTAATAAGGGAGTAATAAAGTTAGGAAGTATTCCAGAGTCAAAGCATATTGTAGATAGAATTTGGGGAGAAGGATTGTTGACAGTGCCCTAGTGTTTGGATCATATATTTTTATTTTTCTATCCATTTGATGTGAAATTTTGACAGTAGATACTAGACATCTAGGACTACAAAAGTATATTTCATGAAAATTTTCTAAATCGACCTTTAAATAGGCCAAAACAGTACTAGAAGTTTCAGCAGAAACAAGAAGTCCGTTCGAACGTGAAAGTCCGTTCGAATGACAGTGAGTTCCAGTACTTTTTCTCTGATGGAAAAACAAAAGTAATGGTACCAAAGGACGTTCGAACATCAATGACGTTCGAACGTCTGTTACGAAGTCTGGGTTCCAAATTCGTGATATGTGGACCATCTCTCCCACTATAAATACTTAAGGTCGCCTCCCTTAGCCCCATTTCAACACTTCTAACCCTAGGAAGCCGTAGAGAAGAGGAAAGAAAGGGAAAAACACAAGATCAAAGGGAGTTTCACATTGGATTGGATCAAAGCTCAAGTTCTTTAAGAACACAAAAGTAGGGGTTTTCTTCCATTCTTGTTCATTGAGGTTATGGTAGTATATATGTATGTTTTGCCTCTAAATGTTATATATATGATATGAAATCATCCTCTCTTAGTCTTTTTGTAAAGATTACATGTTTTGAACAAAGTTAGGGTTGAATACCCATGAAATCTCTTTTCTTGTTTTTAAACCCTAGTTTTTGGAGAGTGGTGAATTTTCTTCTTAAATTCTTCCTTTATTATTGATTTTGAAACCAGTGCTTTGTGTTGAGTAATAAAATGATGTTGTTGTGATCTCTTGTATTTTTCGTAATTGGTTATTAAAATTGTCATACTCCGTGTGAGTTTGAAATTTGAGGTTAGGGATTTTTGAGATACGCTTGCAAATTGAGAAATTGAGTTTGGTATTGTATCTCTTATGAGTGTGGGATGACCATGGGTGGCCTTTGACGAGATATCGTAGAGTGGGTAGACGTTCTTCATACTTCGTGTAAGTTTGAACTTTTTCTACCACTCGTAATGGGGTTAGTGTTTTGGTATTGTTCACGGGTATCAAGGCAGAGGATTAGTATACTAATGCCTGGGTTGGATACGTCACTACCATTGGTATGACATATGACCTTCCTAAAGGATGGATATCTTGGAGAAGATTTATGTGTGTGTGTGAGGCCTAGATATTACTCAATGTGTTGATTTATGGGGTTTGTCTCGCATCATGTTTGAGATACATATACATATTGTTGTGGAATATTCAAGTTATAGATTATTGTTATTGTTGTGAAAAATAGTTTCCTACAAGGAGTTGTGAAAGTATGGGATTCTACAAGGTCTTATGGGAAAATGGTTTATATTTCGGAAATGGTTATTTATTGTAACTTGATTTTTACTGTTTATTTAATTTACTTTGGCTACTTAAACTTGAGATCTATTTTAAAATGTCTCTGTTTTACTTCAAAGATTATATATACTATTTAAAAAATAAGACCGACTATTTTATATTCTTTTATAAACCTTGTTCAGGTTTGGAAGAATTTTCCTACAGAGCTTCGTGCTTACCCCTAAAAACAATGTCTTTTTCAGTTTATAATAGCCTAGAGGAAGAGCTCGGCGTTTGTAAATCACCGCATGTAATAGAACTTGTACCAACTATAATTGATGTAAATATGTATGTTGTATAAGTTTGGGTTGGCATTGGAAGGTTTTAGAATGAATTATAAATGAAAAATAGACCAAAAAAGAAAAATTGGGCAAACCGTGCTAGTACGCTGAGGTCTAGTAAGCAGGACGTACCAGTACAGACCGGAATGCTTTGTAAAAATATGAAAGTTATCACTCATTTGCCAAGCTTTTGGGTTAGGAATTTCATCATTCAATGGTTGTAAATGGACAATGATAGAGTACCACTAGTAGTATGTTGGGCCTCGAACGGACCAATCAATTCAAGATATACTTAGCTATCGTATTTTAAATTTTGGTAAATATTTACATGGATATTAGGAGTAATCATAAAAATAAATTTTTTTTAGGTAAAACTAAGGGCTCCATTGAATCCGAAAGGTCGAAAAACATTAGGAGAGGTAATATTGGGTTTATTAGAAGCTAGGAAGGATTCCAGAGTGAAAGCACACTTTAGAGAAAACTTGGGTAGAAAGGATCTTAGACTCTACTTAGTATTTTGGCCATAACTTTTTATTCCTAACTCCAATTGATCTAAAATTGGTACAGTAGATAGTAGACATTTAGGGCTACAAAAGTGTATGGCATGAAAATTTTCCAATTCGACCTCTAAATAGGTCAAAACCGTACCGATACACTTTGTCTGAAGCTTCCCGAACACTTAAAAAGTCAGGATTTTTGTGCTTTAAAACACCCCTATAAGCCTCATTTGTTCCATTCTTCCATTCAAATCTCACCCCACACCTCTTAGAACCCTAGGTGAAGATTAAGGGAGAAAGAAAGGGGAGGAAGGAGATCTCTAGAGCTTGGGCTTTACTTGGAGATCTTGATTCAAGGTAGGGGTTTCTTCTCACTCTCGTACATTGAGGTTTGGGCTTATGTCTATATGTATTCTTTTGACTCTATATTTAATATATGTGCTATAAAACTATCATTCCTTGGTATTCTTGTAAAGATTAACATATTTTAAACAAAGCTATGGGGGAATAGCTCTCAAATCACTTTTCTTTCTCTCAAACTCTAGTTTTCAAAAGAAGTGGATTTTTCTCTTGATTCTTCATTTGTTCTTGATTTCTAAAACTTTAGTGATTTGTGTTGAGCAATAAAAGATGTTGTGGTGATCTCTCTCATTTTTTCTTAATTGGTTATTGAAATTGTTACATGATAAAATTGGGGATTTTTGAGATATACTTGTAAAAGGAGAAATTGTGGATTTTGTATTTATTTGTAATTATTGGTAAATTGAGAATATATTGGTTTCCTCATTTTTATAGTTGTTGTGATGGACTTGTATTGCCATCGAGAGATGTCGTAGAGTGTTAGAGGTTAGTCTATCCTAGTGGGAGTGAGATGGTTTTCTAACACTTATAGTGGATTGTCTTTTGGTAATACAACCACTATCGTTCACTGGAGCTCGAACAATGGATGGTATACTTTTCCTAGGAAGGGACTCGTCACTGCCATTGGGATGGTAGATGCCCTTTCCTAAAGTGATTGTGATTGTGATTGTGACTGTGATAGGTGGACTAGGTATAATCATTGGGTAGATTCCTGAGAAGCAATTAACGTACATGACAATGGAGATTAAGGAATGCCAGTTGTGGGTTATTGTTCATTGTACCAGAAATGCTTTCTACAAGAGTTTTGGGAAGTATGAGATTCCACAAGAACTTGTTGGAAATGGTTTATGGTAGAATGGATTATGTTTGGAAATGGCTTGTTAATTGTATATTGATTTAACTTATTCATTAAATTACTGTTGTTCCTTAAACTTGAGATCTGTATAAATGTCCCAGTTTTTATTTCAAAAGCTCTATATGTTATTTCTGAAATGAGACTGACCTATTTTATCTGATTTCTAAACCTTGTTTGAGTCTTGGAGGATTTTTCTACAGAGCTTAGTGCTCACCCCCTACATACAAACATTTTTCAGATTATGGTCTACGAAAGGAGCTCTGAGTAGAGGAACTGGCACATTGGGCGACTCCCATAGATAGGCATGTGGATTCCGAGATGGATGCTTAGAGCAATATTATCTTTTGTTCTAGACTAGAAAATTCATTTTGGAGATATTGTGAAGGGTAGTTTTCTTTTGTTTTTCGCTGCATTATAATAGTTGAATTTTTGGGAAGTAAATGTCATGGTTTGGCAAACTCTTTTGGATAATGTTGTAAATATTTTATGGATAATGAATAACGTCTTTTTTATTTATGGATTTTATTAGTTGCTCTCATGGTATGAATGGTTTTAGATTGTAATTCCTTCCAGGGTGGATTTTGGGGCGTTATCGCACTTTTTGGGATTAATCACCTATCTAGGCTACTACAATGCTAATGCATGTTTAAACTTATACATAAGTTGGGTTTTTCTTTCAGTTAAATAAAAGAGAGATACATGGCTTACTGTTTCAAACAATAACAAAAGAAAATTGATCCACTCACAAACAACCTTTGTGTCATTCAATTATTCTTGCCATAGACATTTAGGCAAAAAAATTATAGACATCCTATAAAAGGAATGGTATCAAAACCAACTAGGAGTTTTCAAGTTTCTCGCGTGGTCAAATACCTGAACAAATAGATAGTACTCTATGCACACACATTTAAATTACCATCTACATAAACTTCATTCTCTTATATTATGTCCACAAGATCTATCTTAAGTATATTGTTTCTTTACAAGGTTTAGTCGTGTTTGTTGGCGGACAAAAACCTTGCCCGGAACATACTATTAGACCTATTAAAAGTAGCTTCTTTACTTTTAGTGTGACCTCATTCACTTTTGATAATGCCATCTCTTATTAATGTCACACCTTAAAGTTGAGTTCTTACCTTGTAACGCCCCAAAAACTGCCTTGGACGATATTAAATGCTAAAACCATTTACGTCATGAGAGCACTAATATAATCCATCAAATAAAAGTGACTTCATTCATCATCCATAAAATTTACAACATTATCCCAAAAGAATAGACCCATCTTGGCCTTTATATTCCAAAAATCAACTAATGTAGTGCAGTGAAAATAATAAAGAAAACTAGACTTCACAAGGTTCAAAATGAATATCCTAGTCCCAAATAAAAGAAAGTGTCGCTCTAGGCATCCAAATCAGGACTCACGCTTCCGTCTATTAGAGTCTCCCAGTGTGCAGGTTCCTCGACTCCCAACTCTTCCTCGAGAGGATAATCTAAAAAGGTTGTTAAGTAGGGGGTGAACACGAAGCTCTAGAAAAATTCTTCCAAACCCGAACAAGGTTTAGAAAAGATATATAAAATTGGTCGGTCTCATTTTACAACTAGTATATGTAATTTTGAAATAAAAATAGGAAAATTTTAAACAAATCTCAAGTTTAACAATAATAATAAATTTAACGGAAACAATAAAAGACAGCTCTCAACAATGAATCGTATTTTCATGCATGTTGGTTCATCCCCTTGCTATGTACGTTGATTGCTTCTCAGGAATCTACCCAAAGATTATACCTTGTCCACCCATCACAATTATAAGCACTTTGGGAAAAGAGAGTACACCATCACAATGGCATTGACGAATCCTTTTCAAGGAAAGGTATACCACCCCTAATTCGAACTCCGGTGAACGATAGTGGTTGCATTACCAAATGACAACCCACTACAAGTGTGAGGCAACCAACTCACCCCCACTAGGATAAACTAACTTCTAACACTCTACAACATCTCTTGAGGGCAATTCAAATCCGTCACAACAACCATACAAATGAGAAAACCATCATAATTTCAAGGAACCAATAATTCCCAATTGTTACCAAATTTACAAGCATTTTTCAAAAATCCCCACATTAAGCTTGTGACATTTTCAATAACCAACTAAGAAAAATGAAAGAGATCACAACAATATCATTTTATTACTCAACACAAAACACTATGGTTTTAAAATAAAGAATAAAGGAAGAGTTCAAGAGGTTTTAAAACCCATCACTCTTGAAAACTAGAGCTTTTCAAATAAAAAGAGGGATTTCATGGGTATACAACCCTAACTTTGTGTAAAACATGTGGATAATTGCAAGAGAACCAAGAAACAAAGAACCCATAGAAAATAAATATGTTTAGGAGTCAAAACATATATACATAATAACCTTAACATCAATGAACAAGAATGGAAGAAAACCCCTCTCTTGGCTCTTGAATAACTAGGGCTTGAATCTTGAATCACTCTTAAGCCTCTTTTTTCCCCTTTTGATCATGTTTTTTCTCCTTCTTTTTTCCTCTCTTAGTGTTTATAGGGTTAGAGGGTCCGAAATGGGGCTAAAAGAGGCGTCCTAATGTATTTATAGGGCAAAAATAGACCACAAATTGCGATTTTAAAAAGTCAGATCTCTTTTGACAGTACTGCTACATAGTACCGGTATCGTAACTCACTGGACCAAATGGTTTTGGAACACAATATTGGTACGGTTCAGTATCGGTATACAGTACCGATATGGTTTGCCCAGTTTTGCCTATATTCTCTGTTTTTCATTTCCAATCCATTCCAAACCCTCCCAAAACCAACCCAAACTTATACTACATAAATTTGCACATCAAACATAGTTGAAATAAGTCCTATTACAAATTATTTCGTATATTCACGAGCTAAAACCAAGTTTTAACTATTATTTACGATATTAGTATTTCCTATGTCATTATATATATTAAATTACTATGCACCTTTATCATTATATTACTATAAACATGTGAGGGTTTACATACCTCTAAAGTCTAAATAACACCTCCATATAGAGTTTTTGTTTTTCGTTTTGCATGTTTTCATTGTATTCAATTCATGAAGACCAACAACTCCAATAAAAATAAAATAAGAAACACAATTTGATTTCTATACAAATACGGACAAACAAAATTTATAAAATAGCTTCAATCACTATAAACCCAATACCCATTACAACTACAAGTATCAAAGGATTCAAGTTTCTTTGACTATATAAAGACTTATATGCAAGCTTAAACAAAAAACCAATTAGACAAAACCAAGAAACTGAATAACTTAGTGTAATTGGACAAACCATTAAAGTCCCATTCGAAAGGCAAACCATGAAGTTTTCACTTTATAATAACTTACAGAAGACAGAGTCGCAACATTTCATGTTTTAAAACTACTCATTGGCTTCTAAGGAATTGAAGTAATATATTTCTTATATGTCTATGAAGTTCCTATACTACATATCTCTTCATGTTTCAGATAGTTTTTCGAGAAGCTTTTGGAACTTAGTTTTGCATGTAGAGCAATAAATCAGACAATGTAATTCTTAAAGTTGTCCTATCCAAGTAAGCCACCAATTAGTGCATTTTTAATCTTAACACCCACCATGGTCTCATCCAAACAACATGAAAAATAAAATAAAAAACCTCTCCAATAGATCTCATGTATCCTACGCAAGAAAATCTTTGGGTAAAATTTTCCCATTCCATGTATTGGATAAGGTTTCCACTTCTACTTAACAAAAGCTGATTATTTTTCAAATCCTTGTTTTGGGTTACAAGAAACCACTGAATTGCAGCTTAACTGCCTTTACCCTTGCGTCTATTTCACAAGAAAAAAAAGAGCTTCAATGCAATAGTTTTTCTTTACCTATCAAAAGAAATGAAGCAGCAGATAAAAAAGAACTCTCTTTGCTATCACATTTGCTTTGTGGCCACTACCTATTAGTCCACAAATATCATCATGCTAAGACAATAACAAAAGAATCATTACTGCTTTTCAAGTACCATAGAAAGAATATGTCCATCATTAAACATGAGCTACGAAATAATAAATGATTGTTCCATTATGATCAGGTTCTTTCGTAGCTATGAATATCAATTACCAAGGTTATCTAGGGCGCAAAGGTAAATAGATAAATTTTGTAAAACCCGGGTAAAATTGAGTTTTTATGAATAAAGGGAAAAATGGTAATTTACCACTACGATGGGGCTTACAAACCTGAGTTTTTCTAGAACTCAGATGACGAAACGGAACTCACCGTTGGATTCGTCTCACGAAATCTAGTTATCCCGTCAATTTTCGTCGAATTTTGAGATAATCAGATTTTTCGCGTTTTACGAGACAGTCAAGCCTCGAGGGACCCAAAATAAAAAATTCGAGTAAAATTATAAATTTTGGAAAATAATCGAGAATAACTTAAAAATAAAAATATTTTAAACTTGAACCAAAGCGTAATATAATCGTTTTGGGATGAAAACGGATCCGAAATTAAAAGAGACGTGTTATCAATTGTGCGCCAAGTATTCTAAAAATATAAATAAGGAAAAAATCTATTTTTTTCCATTGGTTCAGTCATCCTTAGCCGATAGAAAGAGGAAGAGAGAAGAGAGGGAAAAGAGAGATTTTCTCTACCTTCTCTCTAAGATCTACGAGATTCTAGCGGTCGAATCCGCTCGGGCCAAGAAGGAAAGTTGTTCTCCTCGACGTGGGCTACAAAACCATACCAAGGAGGTCAGTTTTGGGCGAGATTCCAAGGATGGGATTTTTGGAAAGAGGAGATTCAAGCTTGTTTCGGGTTCTTGGGGTTTCCCAACGTGATTTCACGCTTCAAGAGGTAGGGGTTTCTCCTACTTAGGTCTATTCACAACTTTGAATGTTACATTGAAATGGGTTAATATAGATATATATGACTTACCTATAGAAGTAATTTTGGTGAAATGGGTACTGAAATTAGGTAGGATATATCCTATCTTGAAATGGGTATGTAAAAATTGCTTAATAAAATTTCTTGAATTATGTGAAGTGTGGGCATGTTATGTGTTTACATTATGCCTTGATTTGGAAGTGTGTTATTGCTTAATATGAGATGACATGCTTGGACTTGAGTTGTGGATAAAAAGTTGATAAATGCATATTGGTTTATTGACATTGTGAGTCATAAGAATTATATGCTTTTGATGTAATCTTGTCATGGGTTATATGAAATGTGTTGGATATAGTTCATATGGAAAACATGGCATATTGAACATTGTATCTCAATATGCGAGTTAGAGATCTCGGGGGTCCTACTCACCATAGACCTTAGGGTCATGGAGATGTCAGAATTTGATGTCATCCTCGGGATGGATTGGATGACGGCAAATCGGGTTGTCATTGATTGTGATCGGAAGAGGATCACTGTTTATACGCCGGATGGTGTCTGTTTTAAGTTCATGGGGAGAAGCACGATGCTTTACCCCAAGCCGTGTATGACTCTCGATGGCACAAGCAGCTGATGGGATGTTTGCGAACCTTACCTTGGAGGACAAGGAGTGGCAGGAGTTGGGTCTATCTCGGGTTGTTTGCGAGTATGAGGACGTTTTTCTAGACTAACTACTGGGATGACCTCCCCATTGGGATGTGGACTTCGACATTGAGTTGTATCCTGGTACTTCTCCCACTTCTATGACCCCTCATAGGATAGCACCTACTGAGTTACAAGAACTAAAGGTCTAATTACAAGAATTTAGCCGAGCACTTCGCCATGGGGCGATCCGATATTGTTTGCCAAGAAGAAAGACAAGACTCTTTGGCTATGTATAGACTACCGACAATTAAGCCAGGTCACTGTCCAGAATAGGTACCCTATGCCAAGGATTGATGATTTATTTGACTAGCTGAGGGGAGTGCGGGTCTACTCCAAGATTAATCTCCACACTGGCTACCATTAGTTGAGGATTAGGGAGGCGGACATCCCTAAGACGGCGTTTAGAATGGGGTATAGGTATTTTGAATTCACAATGATGCCATTTGGGTTGACGAATGCCCCGGCGGCATTCAGGGATCTCATGCATAGGGTGTTCCAACCCTATTTAGATCAGTTCATCGTGGTGTTTGTTGACAACATCCTGATCTACTCCAAGTCTAAGGAGGAGCATGAGGGTCACTTGAGGATTGTTCTCCACACCTTGAGGGACCATCAATTGTACGCCAAGTTCAACAAATGTGAAATTTGGTTCACAGACGTGAAATTCTTGGGACACATGGTGTAGGCTTTGGGTGTATCCATGGACCCAAAAATGGTAGAGGCAGTAAAGAATTGGGAGAGACCGAAGTCGGTCTTCGAAATACGTAGCTTCTTGGGATTGGCGGGGTACTATCGGAGGTTCATTGATGACTTCTCTTGACTGGCTAGACCTATGACGGGATTGACTCGAAAGGAGGTCAAGTTTGAGTGGAATGATTCTTGTGAGAAGGCAATCCCAGAGTTAAAGAGGAGGTTGACTTCATCTCCTATTTTGATAGTCCCAGAGAGGGGACATATGTATATAGCGTACTGTGATGCTTCCAAAGACAGACTCTGTTGTGTTTTGATACAGTCCGGGAGGGTGGTGATTTATGGTTCTCAACAGTTAAAGAATCACAAGCAAAATTACCCCACACATGACATGTAGTTGGTGGGTATTGTCTTTGCCTTGAAGGCTCGGCGCCGCTATCTATACGGTGAGCAATTCGAGGTGTTTTCGGACAACAAAAGTTTGAAGTACATCTTTAAACAATGGGACATCAATGTGAGGCAATGCAGGTGGATGGAGTTTCTAGAGGACTATGACTTCACTTTGCATTACCATCCAGGTAAGGCGAATGTGGTGGCTGACTCACTTAGTCAGAAGTCACGGGGAGTCTTGGCTAGAGTGGTTTCCCGAAAGTGGCAGATGCTTGAGACTGTGGGACAGTTTGGTCTACGTTATATGGGCTAGGCTCAGGGTACTTTGGGGACTTTGGTGGCTATGCCTTCCCTACTGAGCAGTTTGATTGAGTCCCAGAGTCAGGACACGAAGCTATTGTCCATCCGGGACTGGGTACAGGCAGACTCAGATGACGGGGGTTGGGCCATTGACTTGATCTGAAATGTGTACACCCAAGTACAGACCGTCAAGTTGTAGTAATAATCTGGTTTGAGTCCGGAGTCGAATCCACAGGGAACTAGTAGTTTTGGTGTTTCAAAGTAATCGGTGAAGGAGACCAATTGATCGTAACCTTTGAGATTTTTAGGATTGTGAGATGTGGGTGAATTCCTTGAATAGAATATTAAATTCTTTCCAAGAAATTTTTTAGACAAAATATAAGATTGATTCAAATGGCATAGAAGTCACTCTTTAGTTCGAGGATCGAGACATGTAGTCAACTATCCGGAATATTATATTTTTGCTTGATAATTCAATTAACTCCCGTGTCAACAGCAAGTTAATCGGAAGATAAAGATGGATTGTGAGAATTAAAATTATGGTTCCAATGTCTTATAAAAATTTTCAAGAATTGTTTGCACCGAGAGTTATCGCGTCCACAAACAAGCAAGTATTCCCACGTGACATCTAACCATGATTTCAATGTTCCATCCTTTTAAATGAAGCTTGATAATGGTGATGATCGAAGGGTAGTCATGAAGATCTAGCCGAGGTACTTGCCTTGAATCGAGGGGTCTTTCCATGCAAGGGTCATCCATGTCATAGAAAGACCTTCGATTATACAAAGTACCTTAGCTTTGCTAGATGCAATCAATCATCCAATAAGAAAGGGGATATAAACATTAAGCATAGGACAAAGCATCATATAATATCCGGATAATTACTACATGTCCTTCACCTCTTACTAAAGAGTGAATGAGAAACTACTCACTCTTCATAGCTTTGGTAAAGCTAGAAAAGTGAGTGATGCTCATACCTCTAAGTAGAGGACTTCGCAAAGGAAAAGTATAATTAACAAGGAGCTAATCTTCAACGAAGAATGAGTGAATCACGTTCCACCCTTCACAACTTTGGTAAAGCTTTAGAAAAGTGGAAGAGTTTCACTCTTCTAAGCAAGAAGGGAGCTCAAATAATGAAAGTATAAGACATAATTAAAAGCGTGTATGTAAAAGCATAAATGTAAAGACTAGAAGTAAATAAAGACATAAATATAAAGACTAAATATAAATCAAGAACATAAACGTAAAGACTAAATGTAAATAAAGGAATTATAACTCTTAAGCAATTGTAAATGTAAGCATTAACGGGAAGAAAAGGAATGGGGATTTAACTTTCCCACTCTCTAGCAAAGAAATAATACTAAGACAAAATAGAAGAACTACAAATGAGAAATGTTGGCTACCAAGTGTTTTTTTAGCCAAGTCCTCATTCTCTCTCCCCAAACTAAGGGTATATATAGGCAAGGAGAAGGCAGGGGAAGGGGTAAAAGAATAGAGTTGAGCGTTAAAGTCAAAGTGAAAAGTCAACCACTCTGTAGGCAGTCTATTCATATTGTTCGAACGGTCTTTCTGTCTTTGCTCTACATCGTTCAATGGCAGATGATGTCACTGTCTGCCATTCAAGTCAGAAGACACGTGGTTTTCTTGTGTAAATCTTCCTCCAGGTCCCTTGTACAAAGCTCCCTCAAAGTCCAAGCAAAGTCTGACTGCTTTGTCTCTCCAATAATTCCAGGGAGCGTTCTAACGTGGCACTCAAGTGATTGGGCCTTCTGACTGCAAGTCTGCAACACGCCATGTCTTCAGTCAGTCTGATCTTGTCCTTGCTCCAGTGGTCATTCGAACAGTGGTTACAAACGTTCGAACTGTTTCTCTGTTCCTCAGGACTTTGGTTCTTGGCTGGTTCGTGGTCTGTAACAGCTGGCTTGGTTTCTTACCACCGTTTGAACGGTTATGAAGTTCGAGCGTTGGTTCTTTCTTCAAGGCTTTTGAAATTTGTTTCCTAATGAGCTATTTTTGCCTTCAATGGCTCTTTTTGATGACCTTGAATCCTTGTTCATTTTATGACCTGAAACCTCATTAATTAAACTCCATCAAAGTACAATTAGTCCGAAAAGGGGTATAGGAATATGTTATATTTGAGTATTAATCAGCCATTCATGCGGATGGTAGTTGTCGATATAGGGGAAGGATTGTGGTTCCCCAGTTTACCGATTTGATAGAGGAGATTCTTAGGGAGTTTCATTGCTCCCGTTTTGCAGTTCATCTAGGTGGCACGAAGATGTACCATGATCTTCGTCGCTAGTATTATTGGAGTGGGATGAAGAAGCACGTTGGAGACTTTATCAGTAGATATCTCACGTGTCAGCTGGTCAAAGCTGAACACCAGAGACCAGCAGGGTTGCTCCAGCCTTTGAAGGTAGTGGAGTGGAAGTGGGAGCATGTCACGATGGACTTTGTGACCCACTAGCCACGGGCATCGCAGGGACATGACGCGGTGTGGGTGATAGTGGACCAGCTTACCTAGTTAACACACTTTTTGGTGGTGCAGATGACCTTCAGATTGGAAGAATTTTGAAAGCTATATATGTAGGAGATAGTCTAGCTGCATGGGGTGCCCGTATCTATAGTATTGGATC
>CM042184.1:20742279-20753042 GCA_023539305.1 Ilex asprella
CTTTCGGGGCAAAAACGGACCCGAACAAGTGGGGGCGTGTGGCGCGATCTGAGCCAATCCTTGGAAATTATAAATAAGGACTTAAAGTAGATATTTTGGCTCAAATATCTGCTAAACTAAGTTGGTCTTCAACATTAGAGAGAAAGAGGGAGAAAAGAGGTAAATCCAAGATTTTTTCCTTCTATTCACAGAGTTTCATCGGTCGGAATCCTTCGGACCAAGAGTTAACCTAGGATGTGTATAAGGGATGGTTAGGTATATACATAACCTATAACTTGTCTATTGTTATGAAAATGAGAAAATGAGTATACAAATAGCTTAGGCTAATTGCTATCTTGATTTTTATATGTGGGAGTTACTTGTGAACTTTCTTGTAACTTTGTGAAATTTTGGGCATGATATGTGTTTAACATAATTGTTGCCTTGAAGGTGTTTGATAAAATGCCTTGAGTGATTGTAAATTGTTGTTTTGATGCAATTGAAGTAATATGCTTAGGCATTGTTGTTGGCATATGGACATACACTTTATGATATGTTAGCATGGTAATAGTTCATGGATATTATATGCTATGATATAAATTGCCATGGTATATGTTGATATGTGAAAATTGCTCATCTGACATACATTGCACCTTGGGCATAGCGTTGGCATCACATTCATGGGCATGAGACAAGAGTGTGGGTGTGTGAGTGCATGGTTGATCAAACACCATATTTGGTGGTTGATATGTGAGCTCAGTATCATTGGACCAAGGTTCAATAGAGTCGCATGGTTGCATGCATGGAAAAACTTATGTCGGGTATAGCAAGAAGGGCTAGAAGATTCCTCGGGTGCAAGAGTCGGTTATTGGTTTATTCACTTCTGTCAATGCAAGTCCAAAAAAGTGAATTAGGCATACGGAGCCGACAATTCAATTCCAAAATCCATTGCCCAACAAAGACACAAGATTTTGGTTAAAGATTTTGTTTTATAAACTTACTCTTGGATGTGCAACATCCAACAATGCTTGATTTTATAAACACATGATTTTATTTCAAACAAGCATTGAATCTGCTTCATCAATGATGAAGGTTTTACACACGTGCATTGCTTTTTTTTTTTGGGAGCCAGTGAGGGCTCGGGTTAAAGTGCGTGAATGAGTGTCATCTCATAACATGGCATGATATGGTAGAATTTTAACATTGAATCACATATTCATGTTTGAAATGGATAAATGTTATTGTTTGTTGCATGTGGTCATTTCATATGCATCTAGGTGGGGAATAGCCTTTGTAGGAGATACTCTATTGAGAGTAGCTCACCCTATATGGGAAACAATTTCAGGTGCGAGATATACACAGATGAACGGTCCTCATTTGGAGCCTCAAGAGGGAAGAGAGGTCGGATTGTGGCCTTTAACCTTGGGTTTTGTAAAACATTTGTTAAAACTATATTTTGGGCATGTAATATATGTGAACGAATGTAATAGAACTTGTACTTATCGAATTTTCTGTAGGAAATGATGTTACGCATGCATTGGACGGATGTGGAAGGGTCTGGAATGGATTGAAGATGAAAAACAGGCCAAATGGACAAAATTGGACAAATAATACTGGTATGCGTATCGATACGGTGTTGTCCAGTAGGCAAAGAGTACCGATATGCGTACCGTTACGCTGCTTCTAGTAGGGTATGCATACCAATATGCTTTCTAAAAATTAGAATTTTTTTATTGTTTTGCCATGCTATTAGGCTATGTCTTCTTTCCTTCCAATGATGTAAATGAATCATAATGGAGTATAAATCATGGTATATTAGACCTTGGTTGGTCCAACGAATAATTAAACCCGGATTACATTTGTGGGTTATGATCACGGTTAAGGGATGCTATCATGTGGTGTCGGGTTATGCGACATTCATGAGTATTTCCGCGGGTTGATGGGTTATCAATAGTTAATAAATGAACCCCAAATTTTGGGGGGTTACAAAAACTTTTCTGGTTAAGTTTAATTTTATTGCATCATTTTCCAAAAAATATACATGCATTGATGTAAACCCCCACTTTTTTGGAATGCTAAGATATGTGATGAGGTATTCATGAACTATGTAGATTGTAATAGTAGAAATAAAAATGTTAGTTGAAGTAATAGGGTATTTTTTAGAGGTTTGAAAGTATTTCGGAGTGAAAGTACACTTTAGATAAAATTTGGGTAGAAAGGATTTTGGACACTGCCTAGTAATTGGACCTACAAAAGTGTATTTCATAAAAAAAATTCAAATCGACCTCTAAATGTGTCAAAGTGTCACTGGAAGTTTCAGAAGAAACTAGAATGACGTTCGAACGATATTGAGTCTCAGTACTTTGGTGTCTGCAGAACCTTTGATGGCAAAGCAAAAGTAGTAGGAGCACGAGACATTCGAAAGTCAAATGACGTTCGAACGTGACTTACGAATACATGTTTCATAATCACACTCAAGAGACCGTTTCTTCCACTATAAATACTTAATGACACCTCCTTTAGCCCCATTTCAACATTTTAACCCTTAAAAATCTTAGAGAGGAAGAAAGAAGGAGAAAAACACAAGATCAAGGAGGATTTTCACATTGAGGTGGACCAAAATCTCAAGATCTTCACACAAAATTAAGGAAGAAAGTAGGGGTTTCCTTCCACTCTTGTCCATTGAGGCTAGGGCATAAATATATGTTTGTTTTGAATCTCAATCCTATATATATGCTATGAAATTATTATTTCTTGATCCACTTGTAAATATTATCATGTTTTGAAAGAAGCTATGGTGGAATAACAATGAAACCTCTTTTCCGTGTCTTAAAAATCCTAGTTTTCAAGATAGATGAATTTTTCTCTCAATATTCCTTTGTTTTTGATTTCAAACTCTAGTGCTTTGCATTAAACAATAAAATGGTATTGTTGATGATCTCTTGTATATTTTCCTAAATTGTTTTATTGGAAATATACATGTGAAATTTGGAAATTTTTGGAATTTGCTTGTGATGTGAAGAAATGGGTTTGTATTTTATCTCTTATGGATATTTGAATGACTATGGGTGGTCGTTGACCAAATATAGTAGAGTGGGTTAGATGTGTTTCTTACTCTGTGTAGGCTTGAAGGTTCCCTATCACTCGTTGTGGGGTTGGTGCCTTGCGAGGACCAAACTACTATTCACTCACGTGGTATCGAGGCTGAGGGTTAGTATACTATTCTTGGATTGGATTGTCTCTACTGATGTGTCGGTATACACCCTTCCTAAAGTTGTGTATCCTTGCAAGGATTAAATGTGTGTGTGGGGGGGTCAGGATATTCTCGATGTGTTTATTCATGCGATGTCATACATCATACCTGAGATACAAGTTGTGGGTTGATATACAGTTTTGAGAAATGATACATTGTGGGTTATTGTTTATTCTTGTGGAAACGGTTTATTACAAGAACTTGTTGGAAATGGCTTATTGTTGGCAATTGGTTATACTTCTTCATTCCATATATTACTACTATATAAACTTGAGATCTTATAAATTCTCTCGGTTTATTTCAAAAGTTATATATTATATTTGTGAAATGAGACCGACTTGTTTTATATGTTTTCTAAACCTTGTTCGAGTTTGGGATGATTTTTCTACAGAGCTTAGTGCTCAGCCTCTACAAACAATATTCTTTTCAGATTTTGGTTTACAGGAAGAGTTCGAAGTTGACGAGCAGGTGCTTTGGGAAGCTCAAGGTGATGGGCATGTGGATCCGAAGGGGGATGTGTAGAATTATTTTTTTTATCTTTGAGACTAGGAGATTTATTTTGAGATAATGTTAATGTTAATATTTTCCTTATTCCGCTGAAAGATAATAGTTTGACATATTCTTTTGGGATGTAATGGTCATGGTTTGACATATTTTTTTGGATGATGTTGTAGATAGTATGGATGATGAATCAAATTTTATTATTTATGGATCTTATTAGTTACTCTCATAATGTGAATGGTTTTAGATAGTAATGCCGTCCAATGGAGATTTTGGGGCGTTACAAGGTTTGGTATCTAAGCCTTGGAATTAGGTCTTACATGGGAGTTGTAGGATATGGATTACCACTAGAGAGGTAGGATTAGGATTGAATGAAATTGTTGATTCAAAATTTTCACAAGTCTTATGCTTTAGATTAAAGTGATTGTTATGGTGCCTTGTACATCAAGGAAACTAAGTTGTGAATTGATGTACATGAGGGAGGGTGAACGTGGACATGGACGCGGACGTGGTGGCCAAGTAAATCCACCCCCAACACCACCCGTTGCCATGAATGGCATTTATCAATGCTTAATAGAGCTAACCACTCTGGTACAACACTATAATAGAAACAACAACTACAACAGTGGGGTTCATCCCATAGCTCATGAACCAGGCAACGGGGACGAAAATCGAATAATGGTAGTTCTTCGAGAATTTATAAGGCAACACCCACCTACTTTTCAAGGAAGCCATCACCCTTTGGATGCGGATAAGTGGATTCACAGGGTAAAGAAAATGTGTTATGGCATAGGAGTTGTTGAGGATCTTCGGGTTGGCTTAGCTACATATCTGTTAGAGGGGGAGGCAAATCATTGGTGGGACTCAGTAAAGAGAAGGAGGAACACAGATGCTCTTACATGAGAGGAGTTTGATCAGATCTTCCAAGACAAGTATTTTCCTAAACGGTCAGGGACAAGATGAATGCAAATTTTCTCTTTTTATGACAAGGTAGCATGACGGTAGCCGATTATGAGAAGAAGTTTGACGAATTATCCCGCTATGCCACGGAGTTTATATCAACTAAGTCCAGGTGGGCCAAACGCTTTGAGCAAGGCTTGAGACCTGCCATCCGGGAGAATCTTGTTGCTCACAAGATCCAAGACTATGGGGATCTAGTTGATAGAGCTACACTGGTGGAGAAAGACATAGAGGACAACTAGAGGCGATAGAACTTCACAAGGGGAGGTTGGGTCAGGACCAGCGCTAGCAACAGTGTAGTACAAAGACTAGCACCATACCGTCACCCAGACCAGGTGGTTGGACAGAGACTTCAGACAGCTCAAGGAGTTGGAGGTGTACCAGAGAGGTTAGGAATAGACCCACGAGCCTGTTTTGTATGTGGAGGTTTGGGGCATATTCGGAATCATTGTCCAATCTTCCCACCCCAAAAGAATAACCCGACGACCGGACAAATTAATGCACATAAGCCACAACTACCAAAGCCACTACATTAGAGACCGATAGGAGCAATAGCACCCGACTTTTCTCTAAAGAATTTCTCTCAAATCGGCTACATTCAACCGTTTATCTTTAAATTTTCTCCAATTATTCACTTAACCATTACATTTTGAAGGTTTCTACGGAATGAAATAAGTTAAACAAAGCATTTGAAAAGAAATCACAAACATATGGATTCAAGGCGTCAAACAACAGGGTCTTCAAGTTGGGCTCAAAGGGATCAACCTCTGCAGCGTGAAGCACCTCCACAACACCCTAGACCAAGAAATATCTACAATGAGGTAGTTTTTGAAAATTTTGAATAACAGGCCTAGTATGATGCTCACTTTATCTAAAAAACTATAATTCTTGAAAGATCCGTTATTTAAGAAGATTTTTAAAATATAGGAGTTAGACTGTGACACTCCAAAATTCGGGGGTCCTTTAACAACCGTTGACAACCAATTAACCCACGAAAATACCTGTGGATGTCGCTTAACCTAATACCACGTCGATAACATCCCCTTATCTGGATTATAACCCATTATGTAATTCGGGTTCAATAATTAATTTGACTCAATCCAAGTCCAATATACCATGATTTACACTCCATTAGGGTCCATTTAAAGAAAGGAAACTGAAAGCCCAAAGATTGGCAAAACAATTTAAAATTTTTAAAATTTTAGAGAGTGTATTGGTACAGTATACCAGTACAGTTTATGGAGAGCGTACCGGTATGGTTAGCTCTCGGGACAACTTTATACAAGGACATTGTACCAGTACGATTTGTTTGGATTTTCTTGTTTCACCTGTTTTTCATCTCATACATGATTAACAACATTTCCAACATAAAACTTGTTACGTACATGTTCTATTACATTCATTCACATAAATTTATATGTCAAAAACATAATTTTCATAAATGTTTTACAAAAATGGTCCAAAGGCCACAAGCTGGCCCCTCTTCATCCTTGAGGCTCAATATGGAAGCCATCCGCCGGTATATATTCCACACCTGAAATATTTTTCCGTATAGGATGAGTCACTCTCGATAGAGTATCTCCTACAGAGACTACTCTCCCACCTAGATGTATATGAAGCGCTCACATCAAATGGCAATTACCAATCTAGGGTCTTTGTTAGTGTAACACCCCAAAAATTGGGGGTCCTGAATTTAACAAAATTCGGGCAGAGTCTCCTTTGTACAGGGAGTTCTACCCAAAATACAACCTAAGCAATTATTCTACTTGACCACACCAGGTCCATTTATAAGTTAACATATAACTAGATGCAATTTTTCTTTTACATTAAAACAGTTCATATCCACTTTGGACGACATTACTATCTAAAACCATTCAAAATCATGAGAACAACTAAATAACTTCCTAATCAAAAGAATTTAATACATCATTTACCATACACACAATATCATCCAAAAGAATGTGCCCAACTACGACACTTTCATCCCTAAAAGAATTAGACTAATTCTGTGCAGTGGAATAACAAAAGTATTAGGTTTTACAAAGTCTCAATCTAGAACAAAAGAAGGTAAATGCTCTAAGCATCCACTTTGGGATCTACGTCTCCTTCTACTAGAGCATCTCACTATGTTGGCTCACCAATGCCAAGATCTTCCTCTAGGCTATTATAATCTAAAAAAGACATTGTTTGTAGGGGTTGAGCACAAAGCTTTATAGAAAAATCCTTCCAAACCTGAACAAGGTTTACAAAATCATATAAAATTGTCGATCTCATTTTACAAATAGCATATATAATCTTTGAAGTAAAACAGGGACATTTTAAAATAGATCTCAAGTTTAAGTAGTCAAAGTAAATTAAATAAACAGTAAAAACCAAGTTACAATAAATAACCATTTTCAAAATATAAACCATTTTCCCACAAGACCTTGTAGAATCTCATACTTTCACAAGTCCTTGTAGGAAACTATTTTCCACAACAATTACAGTAATCCATAACTTGAATATTCTACAACAATATGTATATGTATCTCAAACATGATGTGAGGCAAATCCCATGAATCAACACATTGAGTAATATCTAGGCCACACACAGAGACACAAATCTTCTCCAAGATATCCATCATTTAGGAAGGGTGTATGTCATACCAATGACAGTAATGTATCTAACTCAGGCATTAGTATACTAATCCTCCACCTCGATACCCATGAGCAATAGCAATTTAGTCTTACCAAAGCACTAATCCCATTGCGAGTAGTAAAAAAAATTCAAACTCACACGGAATATGAAGAACGTCTACCAACTCTATGATATCTCATCAAAGGCCACCCATGGTCATCCCACACTCATAAGAGATACAATACCAAACGCAATTTCTCAATTTACAAACATATCTAAAAAATTCCCAAATTTATCATATGACAATTCCAATAACCAATTACGAAAAATACAAACGATCACAACAACATCATTTTATTAATCAACACAAAACACTATGGTTTCAAAACCAATAATAAAGCAAGAATTTAAGAAGAACATCCATCATTCTCCAAAAACTAGGGTTTTAAAACAAGAAAAGAGATTTCACGAGTATTCAACCCTAACTTTGTTCAAAACATGTAATCTTTGAAAAAAGACTAAGAGATGATGATTTTATATAGGCAAAACATACATATATAACTACCCTAACCTCAATGAACAAGAATAGAAAACTCCTACCTTAATCCAAAGCTCAAAGCAAAGACCCAAGCTTTAAGAACCTCTTTCCTCTCTTTTCTTTTTCCCTTAATCCACTCCTAGGGTTCTAAAATATTTGGGTGAGAGTGGAGTCAAGATATAGTAGAATATGGGTAGAGAATGGTGTTCTTGAGAAACTGATGTTTTTGATCTCTATAAGGTGTAAATCTCTCTTAATCTTTGTGTTTCTTTCTCTCCATTTCTTCCTCTCTAAGGCTATCTAGGGTTCTAAGAGATTGGTGGTGAGAATGAATTGGAAGAATGGGACAAATGTGGCATGAAGTGGTGTTTTAAAACATAAAAATTCTGATTTTTTTTAGTGTTTAGCAAGCTTCAGACAAAGCGTACCGATACGGTTTTAGCTACTGAAGTTCGGCGTACTAGCACAGTTTGACTGACAAATTTTTTTTGCAATGTCTACTAAGGTAATTTTTCCTCTCTAAGGCAAATTTTGTTTTTGAAGTTTTGACCCATTTTGAGGTCGAATTGAAAAAATTTTATGAAATACATTTTTATAGCCCTAGATGTCTACTATATACTGTCCCAATTTCAGATCAATTGGATTTAGGAATAGAAATTTATGGCCACAATACTAAGCAGTGTCCAAGATCCTTTCTACCCAAGTTTTCTCTAAAGTGTGCTTTCACTCTGTAATCCTTCCTAGCTTCTAATACACCCCATATTATCTCTCACAATGTTTTTCGACCTTCCGGATTCAATGGAGACCTTATTTTAACCTAAAAATATTTATAAACTTATCTAATAACCCTTTCCAAGTTTAAACGCCTTCGACACCTAAACTTCATAATCAGTTTGCTTACTTAGTATTTATTCCTATTGTTACAATTTATATGGTTTATTCTTACTTCATTACATATGTAAGAATTACTAAACAAGTACATTACCGAATTAATATAAACAGGTGGGGTTTACAGTTAGGGTGGATATTCATGGACTTACACCAAAGGTCTCCCAACCTACACGGAATTACAGACTTCCACCGAAGGTTCTGCATACACCTACACACTTTATGGACCGAACCAAAGGAGTGCGTACCCCAACTTGGATCTTCTAGTCCCTTCTTGCTACCCCGACCCAATTTCCTTTCATGCAACCATGTGACTCAATAAGATCTTTGATCCACATCTTCTGAGTCTACCTGTCATCCACCAAGTAAGGTGATGACGAACACCATGTACACACACCTTTATGATGTGTTGTCTCCGTGCAAATACAATGTAATGAACCATAGCATATCAATGTTATGTCCCATGTGTAATGAATATCGTATGGACAATTTAAATCACATATCAACATATTCCATGGAAATTTATATCATATGCATATAACTTCCAGAAATCAAAAAACATATGTCCACATATCACAACAAACTCAAACATGTTATTTCAATTACATCAAAATAATAACATTCAATCAGCCAAGATATTTCATCAAACACCTTCAAGGCACAATATAACATATAGCATGCTCACACAATCCCAAGTACTAAGAGATCACATAAGAACTTCCACATATCAAATTCAAACTAGAATTTGGTTTAAGTCATTTCTAGACTCATCTCCCTTTTTCATAACCATATATACATAGTTTAATATATACATACACCCAACCCTTGTCCCTTGGACATCATAGGGTTGGAATAAAACTAAAGTGCGAAGAACCCTACCTTTTGGAGTTTAGAAATGAATATTGAAGCTTCAAGAACACCTCCCAAGACCTCGAAAACTTGATTTCTCCCAAATCTCCTCTTTGAATCTTCGGTTAAATCCCTCATTTTTGGTGTGGCTGCGTAACCCTAGTCGACATGATCGACTTTAATTCTTGACTCGATGGAATCCAACCGACGGAACTCCGAGAATCGACGGAAGAAGATTGGTTTTATCTCTTTTCTCTCCCTCATTCTCTCACACGCAGGAGCCAACTGAATGAGGATTGAAATATCTAATTTTTAAAGGCTTGGCTCACATTGTGCCACGTGTCCCCCAGTTATTCGGGTTAGTTTTTGTTCCGAAACGATTTATTTTGTCTCAGTTTAAGTTCAAATTAATTTTATTTGTAATTTTATCAAAATTTAAGAAAATTTTAAAAAAATATTTGTGGGAACCTTTGTGAGGTCAATCGCCACCCAATCACCTCGAACGACGTGCAAAAATTGATTATCTCAAAATTGGACGAAATTTGTTTGAGTGACTATATTACGTGATACAAATCCAACGAAGAAGTCCGTTGCGTCATATGAGCTCTAGAAAACATGTATTTTAACTCTGCATTATCGTGGAAAATTTACCATTTTACCATTTTTTCGAAAAAAATTCAAAATTAATCAGGTTTTCACATTCTTCCCCTCTTAAAAGAATTTCATCTCCATAATTCACACACACATACACATACTATCACATGCATATGCAACAGTCATTTAATACTAAATGACTATAAGAATGTACCTCCATCTTCGAATTAGAAAGGATAATTGGTACATATAGTGCCCTCACACTCCCATGTCGCCTTCTCCACTCCTCGGTGCTGCCACAAAACCTTCACTAGCCATACGGTCCTGCCTCTCAAAACTTGATCCTGACTGTCCATGATACACATCGGTCCCTCCTTGAAGGTACCATCTGCATCAATAACAAGCTCGCCCCAATTCACCACATGAGTCAAATCTAGGGTGTATTTCTGGAGCATAGAGACATGAAACACTGCATGAACACCCGATAGATTTGGCGGTAACGCCAGCCGTATAAAACCCATGTAACACCCCATATACCCCCTTGGACGGCATTACATTCTAAAGACCATTTACAATCATGAGAG
>CM042184.1:20753142-20780689 GCA_023539305.1 Ilex asprella
CCTATTGATATGGAAATGAGAAAGTGAGCATAGAAAGGGCTTAGACCAACTTCTAGCTTGATTTTGATGCATGAGAGTTACTTGGGTATTTTCTTGTAACTTGGTGAAATTGTGGGCATAATATGTGTCTTGCATGATTGTTTTCCTTGAAGGTGTTTGATAAAATTTCTTGGATAGTTGAAATTGTAGTTTTGATTAAATGGAAATAACATGATTAAGTTATATGATAACTTATGGAAATTATATTCCTTTGATATAATTTGCCTTAAAATTAAATGGTATGTGTTGATTAGTCCATGTGGTATTCATCACATATAAGACATGACATTGTTATTGCAATGGTGCATTATATTGCATATGCACGAAAATATCTCATCACATAGGTGTGTGCATGGTGGTTGTCAACACCACACTTGGTGATCGACGGAAGGGCTTGGAAAAATTGGGTCGAAGGCCTAGCTGAGCTTGGGTTTGGCTTAGCAAGAAGGGGCTAGAAGATCCCTTGAGTGATAGACCCAGCGATTGGATGCGCACTCCGTTGGTATAAGAGCCCATAAAATTTGTTGGTGTACGCGAAACCTTTGGTTGAATTCCATGAATTCTGTGTCGGTTGGGTGTCATTGGTCTAAGTGCATGAATATCCACCCCCAAGAAAGAACCTAGATTGTAAATGTCATTGATGTGTAACATAAATGACGGGTTTACGTATATTGGCACTTGCATGTGTGGAGGAGTTGGGAAGGGCTCGAGTTGAGTTGCATGTGTGAGTCTCATCTCATTCCATGGCATGCCGTAATGAATTCCATCACGGGGTTGCATATTCCTGATTGGAATTGTTATGAATTGTTGAATTTTGCATGTTTGCATTCCATATACATCTAGGTGGTGAGTAGTCTCTATAGGAAATATTCTACTAAGCGTGGCTCACCCTATATGGGACACATTTCAGGTGGAGGATACACGCCCAGAGATGGCTCCCACTCGAGACCTCATGGGTGAAGAGAGATCAACATGTGGTCTTTAAACTTGAAGTTTTGTAAAACTTTTGGTTAAAAATAGTTTTTGGTATGTTAATATTGTAATCATATTTGAATGCTTGTAAAAGAACTTTGTAGGGATCATGTATAATGTAGAAAACTTCATTATATATGTTTGGGATGGAAATGATAAGGTTTTGGAATGGTTTTGAAATGGCAAATAGGTGAAAAAAGGCAAAACTAGACTGACCGTACCAGTACTCAATACCGATACGGTAGTGTACCGGTGCTGTGTACCGGTACTCTTTCTGAAATTTTTAAAATTTTAAATTGTTTTGCCAAGCTTTTGGGCCTTGATTTATTTAATTCCAATGATATAAATGGACATTAAATGTGGTGTATTGAGGCACATTAGACCTCAATTGGATTAAGTGAATAAGGGAACATGACTGATACGTATGGGTTAAAACCCAGGGTAAGGGGATGCATAACATTTACGGGTCTTTCCGCGGGTTGATGGATTATCTACGGTCAACAAAGACCCCTGGATTTTGGGGCGTAACAGCTTGGTATCAGAGCTTAGGTATACAAATTACCTAGGGCTTGATGGACATTGGGTCTAGACCATTGAATTCATTGTGCATTTCATGTTATGTGCTTTACTTGCTACAAGATTATGTGTTGTATGTTAAATGATTTGTATACATGGTGAGATGTATATGAAAGGTATTCTAACCCTAGTGTTTAGAGAATAACATGGGGTTCGAAAAAAGGGTGAACGAATGGTTGAGGGTGTAAAGGTCTACTAGTGGATGACATACGCTCTACTAGTGAGACAATGAGAAAATTCTCAGTGTTAAATATTGATCCCTAATTTGGGATAGTATGTAAGGCTCTATTGCTTTCTTACTTGTGTGTAGATGGCGAATCGAGGAAGAGGACACCGAGGCGGTGGGCGAAACAACAATCAACTACCACCGGCCTTTGACAAACAAGTCTTTATAGAGGCTATTGGTACTACAACTGCTACCATTGCCCAAGCTAGTGTTGCAGCTACCACAATTGCATAGGCTAGGTAAAACGTGACTCAAATAGGGCCAAGTAACCTCCAGAGGTTCAAGGCACACAAGCCTCCAACCTTCATGGGAGGTGGGGATCCGATGGTCGTTGACCATTGGTTCCGGCAGGTTAAAAAGATCTTAGGGGCTATGGAGATCACCTCTGATACCATTAAGATAATTCTAGCTACCTTTCAGCTAGAGGGAGAATCCTAAGTGTGGTGGGATTGGGCCAAAGCTTCAAGGGACTTGGAGGCAACAACATGGGAAGAGTTTCGTGAGCTTTTCTGGGCAAATACTTCCCGGCATCTGCCCAGAATGCAAAAGCTTGGGAGTTCCTAGACCTAAAGCAAGGAACCATGATGGAGTTAGAATACGTGGATAAGTTCACAAAATTAGCCCATTTCGCTGACACCTATGTGGCCATAGATATGCCTAGGGTGAGAAAGTTCAAGGATGGTCTAAAATTGTCCATCCGGGGCAAAATTATAGGTCTTCTTTTGTCAGACTTGGACTTGATGGTCGAGACTACAATAGCCATTGAGAGAGAAATGGATGACGCACGAAACATCTGTGAAGTAGGTGTTAAGGACAAGAAGAAGGAGGGTCAATCCTCTTCTTCTAGTTCGAGGAAGAAGCAAAGGATTTCTACTCCTCAGGGACATCAAGGGCTGGGCCGCGGCTATCAAGGACAAGTTCGATCCTTACAGGGTGGGAAAAACTTCAGGACTACCTACCAGGCAGGCCAAAAGATTTGTTTCCATTGCCACTAGCTGGATCACATGAAGAGGGATTGTCCTTAGAGGCAGGGATCCCACAGTTATGGGGTGTCTCAGTCCTAGTCTTCGGTGGGACGTTCATAGACTCAGTTTGTTCTTCCCTACCACACCATGGGTCAGGGAAGTCAGTACCAGTCCCAAGGTGCTTCACAAACCCCTACTAATTCACAATCTGGCCAGATGGGCTAGCGTATAGGTTGAGGCTGAGGACATGGCTTGCAAGCTGGGACTTCAGGGACCTAGAGGCGTGTTTATGCCATCGCACCTCAAATTAAGCCAGTAGATCAGTTGGTTATCAAGGGTACATTTCTACTCTCTTATTTACGGGCAAGGGTATTATTTGACTCTGGTACATCTCATTCTTTTATTTATGCATCTTGTGTGAAAAACTTGGACTTAGAGGTTGAAACCTTGAAAGAGCCATTGCATGTGAGTTCTCCCCTAGGTGCTAGGGTGAGGGTTGACCAGATATGTCGAGGTTGTGAGTTAGAGATCTTGGGGATTCTACTCATAGTGGACCTTAGGGTCATGGACATGGCATAGTTCGATGTTATCCTTGGTATGGATTGGTTGACGGCACACCGAGTCATCATTGATTGTGATCATAAAAAAGTCACTGCTTATGCACCGGAGGGTGTTTGTTTCAAGTTATAGGGGGAAAACATGGCGTTTTACCTTAATTAGTGCATGACTCCCGTTGGCATGGGCAGTTGATGGGTTGGCTAGCAAGTCTTACCCTGGAGGATAAGACGAGATAGGAGTTGGGTGTACCTTGGGTGGTTTATGAGTATAAGTATGTTTTTCCTGATGAACTACCGAGATTACCTCCACATAGGGATGTAGACTTCACCACTGAGTTGCATCCCGATACATCGCCTATTCCTATAACTCCACATAAGATGACGCTTATTGAGTGGTAAGAACTCAAGGTCCAATAGCACGAATTGTTGGACAGGGGGTTCATTAGACCAAGTACCACACCTTGGGGCATTCCGGTATTATTTGCAAAGAAGAAGGATAAGACCCTTCGACTATGCATAGATTATCAGCAATTAAATAAGGTTACTATCAAGAATAGATACCCTTTGTCATGGATTGATAATTTATTTGATCAACTGAGAAGGGCACGAGTCTACTCCAAAATAGATCTCTGTGCCGGTTACCATCAGTTGAGGGTTAGGGAGGCAGATATCCCTAAGACGATGTTTAGGACGCGATATGGGCATTTCGAGTTCACAGTGATGCCTTTTGGGTTAATGAATACCCCAACGACATTCATGAATCTCGTGCATAGGGTGTTCAAACCCTACCTAGATTAGTCTATCGTGGTCTTTGTTGACAACATTTTGATCTACTCCAAGTTGGAGGAGAAACATATGGCTCACTTAAAGATTGTTCTCCAGACATTGAGGAACCATCAGTTATACGCCAAGTTTAGCAAGTGTGAATTTTAGTTGACTGAAGTGAAATTCTTACGGCATGTGGTATTGACTTCGGGTGTATCCGTGGACCCGAAGAAGGTTGAGGCAGTCATGAATTGGGAGAGACCGATGTCAGTATTTGAGATACGCAGTTTCTTGGGATTGACAGGGTACTATCAGAGGTTCATTGAGGACTTCTCCCGATTAGCAGCACCTATGACAAAGTTGACCCGAAAAGAGATCAAGTTTGAGTGGAATGATTCATGCGAGAAGACATTCCAGCAGTTGAAGAGGAGGCTTACTTCAGCTTCTATTTTGATAGTTTCGGAGAGGGGACAGAGGTACACAGCATATTGTGATACCTCCCAAGATGGACTTGGTTGTATCTTGATGCAGTCCGAGAGGGTGGTAGCTTATGGTTCTCGACAGTTAAAGAACCATGAGCAGAATTATCCCACACATTACATGGATTTGGCGGTCATTGTCTTTGCCTTATAGTTTTGGCACCATTATTTATACGGTGAGAAATTCGAGGTGTTTTCAAACCATAAAAGTCTGAAGTATATCTTTACACAGCGGGACCTCAACATGAGGCAACGCAGATGGATGGAGTATCCGGGAACTATGACTTCACTTTGGATTACCATCCTAGTAAGGCAAATGTGGTGGCTGATGCACTGAGTTAGTAGTCACGGGGAGTCTTGGCTAGTGTGGCTTCTCGGAAGTGGTGGATGCTCGAGACTGTGGGACACATCGGGCTATGTTACTTGGGTTAAGCTTAAGGTACGTTGGGAAGTTTGGTGGATACACCTTCCCTACTGAATAGGGTGATTGAGTCCTAGGGTGTAAACCCCCACACTCTTATCTTTATATAGCAAGTAATGATTTTTGAAATGCTAACATAGGTGATAAGGTGTGCATGAAGCCTATAAATTGTAATAGTGGGTAAAAATACTAGGGAGACAAATTGATTGTAAAATTTAATTTTTGGAGGTGTATAAGGTTGATAAGGGTAACTAAGAAAAAATATTAATTTTTTTAGGTTAAAATAATATTATCATTGAACCTGAGAGATCCGAAAAAAAAATTGGAATACTCGTTTAGCACATATAGAGGTTTGGATGAATAAAATAGTAATTTTAGTGTATTGAGTGTAAATGTATTTTAATTTTGAGATAAATCATAAAAATAAATATTTTTAGGTTAAAATAACATTAAAAATGAATCCAGAACGTCGAAAAACCTTATGATAGTCATATGGATCAAATTGGAGATTTTTAGTGGTAAAACCGTAATTTAGGAGAAAACCCAATCAACTTGTGAACAGTAAAAATGGGGATTTGGCTGACCATATAACACCATTTCATCCCATTTTTTCTCATTTCTTTCACTCCACTCTTACCCCCACACCTCTTGGAACCTTAGAGGAAGATTAAGTGTGGAAGAAAAGGGAAGAAAGAGGTCACTAGAGCTTGGGTTCTTACTTGAAATTTTTATGTTGGAGTTTTCTTTCATTCTTGTTCACTGAAGTTAGGGTACTTATATATGTATATTTTGCCTCTAAATGTTATATATATGATATGAAATCATCCTCTCTTAATATTTTTACAATGATTATATGTTTTGAACAAAGTTAGGATTGAAGAGCTATGAAATCTCTTTTCTTGTTTTAAAATCCTAGTTTTTGGAGAGTGATAGATTTTTTTCTTAAATTCTTCTTTTATTTTTGATTTCGAAACCATAGTGCTTTGTGTTGAGTAATAAAATGATGTTGTTGTGATCTTTTGTATTTTTCGTAATTGGTTATTGAAATTGTCATATGATAAATTTGAGAATTTTTTAGATATGCTTGTAAGTTGAGAAATTGAGTTTGATATTGTATCTCTTATGAGTGTGAGATGACCATGAATGACCTTTGACAAGATATCGTAGAGTGGGTAGACGTTCTTCATATTCCGTATGAGTGTGAACTTTTCCTACCACTCGTAGTGGGGATAGTGCTTTGGTAAGACTAAATCGCTATTGTTCACGGGTATCGAGGCAGAGAGTTAGTAACTGATACCTAGGTTGGATACATCACTGTCATTGGTATGACGTACGTCATTCCTAAAAGATGGATATCTAGGAGAAGATTTGTGTGTGTGTGTGTGTGTGGGCTAGATATTGCTCAATGTTTTGATTCATTGGGTTTGCCTCGCCTCATATTTGAGATACATATAGATATTGTTATGGAATATTCAAGTTATAGATTATTGTTATTGTTGTGGAAAATGGTTTCCTGCAAGGACTTGTAGAAGTATGGGATTCTACATGGTCTTATGGGAAAATAGTTTATATTTTGGAAATGATTATTTATTGTAACTTGGTTTTTACTGTTTATTTAATTTATTGCGGCTACTTAAACTTGAGATCTATTTTAAAATGTCCGTGTTTTACTTCAAAGATTATATATGCTATTTGTAAAATGAGACCGACCATTTTATATGTTTTTATAAACCTTGTTCGGATTTGGAAGAATTTTTCTATAGAGCTTCGTGCTCACCCCCTACCAACAATGTCTTTTTTAGATTATAATAGCCTAGAGGAAGAGCTCGGTGTTGGTGAGCCAACACAATAGGAAGCTCCAGTAGAAGGAGACATAGATCCCGAAGTGGATGCTTAGAGCATTACCTTCTTTTGTTCTAAAATGAAACTTTGTAAAACCCAATACTTTTGTTATTCCGCTGCACAAAATTAGTCTAATTCTTTTGGGGGATGAAAGTGTCGTAGTTGGGCACATTCTTTTGGATTACATTGTATGTATGGTAAATGATGTATTAAATTCTTTTGATTAGAAAGTTATTTAGTCTCTCTCATGATTGTGAATGATTTTAGATAGTAATGTCGTCTAAAGTGGATATGGACTGTTTTAATGTAGAAGAAAAATTGCATGTGGTTATATGTTTACTTATAAATGGGCCAAGTGTGGTCAATGTAGTATAATTACACAAGTTGTGTTTTTGGATAGAACTCCTAGTACAAAGGAAACTCTGTCCAAATTTTGTTAAATTCAGGACCCCCAATTTTTGGGGCGTTACATAGGGACAAGACCCAAAGATAGGGTCCATTAAGGACCGAGTATGGTTGGGTACAGGTGATGAGGCTTGCACCATTCATCCAGACGGTAGTCTTCAGTATAGAGGAAGAATTATGGTTCCCCAGTTGGCGGAGCTGATAGAGGAGATCTTTAGGGAGTTCCATTGCTCCTGTTTTGCTGTACATCCAAGTGGCATGAAGATATATCATGATTTTTATCGCCAGTATTATTGGAGCGGGATGAAGAAAGATGTTAGATATTTTGTTAGCCAATGTCTAACGTGTCAGCAAGTGAAGGCTAAACACCAGAGACCAGCAAGATTACTCCAGCCTTTGGAGGTAGCTGAGTGAAAGTGGGAACATGTCACGATGGACTTTGTGACCCACTTGCCATGAACATTGCGAAGTCATGACGCGGTATGGGAGATAGTGGACCAGCTTACCAAGTCGGGACACTTTTTGGTGGTGCGAATGACATTCATACTGGAGGAATTCTGCAGGTGGCATATATGGGAGATTGTCTGGTTGCATGGGGTGCCTATATCTATAGTATCAGATCAGGATCCGAGGTTTACGGCTCACTTTTGGGAGAGTTTTCAACGAGCCATGGATACTCAATTGATGATAAGCACCACTTTTCATTCCTAGACAGATGGTCAGTCGGAGAGGACCATTCAGACGTTAGAGGACATGCTACGGGCATGCGTCCTAGATCTCAAAGGTGGCTGGGAAGAACACTTACCCTTAGTGGATTTCGCCTACAACAACAATTATCAGGCGAGCATACAGATGACACCCTATGAGGCACTATATGGGAGGCCTTGTTGATCTCCAGTTTGTTGGACGAAAGTAGGGGAAAAACCTTCTACAGGTCCGAAATTGGTTCAAGACACCTCGAAGAAGGTGGACTTGATACGGAAGCATTTTCTCATGGCTCAGAGATGACAGAAGAGCTACGCTGATAGACGGTGGCAACTTCTAGAGTTTGAGGTGGGAGATCATATTTTCTTGAAGGTGATACCTAAGAGAGGAGTGGTCAGTCTCGACAAGCGGGAAAAGCTGTTATCGAGGTATATCGGGCCCTTCAAGGTACTCGAGATGGTAGGTACCGTTACTTATCGGTTGGCGTTACTGCCAAATCTATTGGGTGTTCACGTAGTATTCCATGTCTCTATGCTCTGAAAATACACCCCAGATCCGACTCATGTGGTGGATTAGGAAGAGCTTGTTGTTGATGCGGATGGTACCTTCAAGGAGGGACCGGTACGTATCATGGATAACCGGGATCAGGTTTTGCAAGGCAAGACTATGAGACTAGTAAAGATGTAGTGGTAGCACCGAGGAATGGAGGAGGCAACATGGGAGCGTGGGGACACTATACGTACCAGTTATCATTTCTTGTTCGAGGATGGAGGTATATTCATGTAGTCATTTAATATTAAATGACTGTTGCATATGCATGTGTGTAAACCCCCACACTTTTATTTTATTACTACATAGCAAGTAATTATTTTTGAAGATACTTATATGTGTAATGATGTATGTATGAAATATGTAGATTGTAAGAGTAGCAATAAAAATGTTAGTTGAGGTAATAAGGTATGTTGTAGAAGTTTGGAAGTATTCCGGAGTTAAATCACACTTTAGAGAAAATTTAGAAATTTAGGATTTTGGACAATGCCTAGTATTTTGGCCATAACTTTTTACACTAATGTCCATTTGATCTGAATTTTGACAGTAGATAGTAGACACCAAGAGATACAAATTTTATTTCACAAAAATTTCTTAAATCAACTCCTAAATAAGTGAAAACTGCTCTGGAAGTTAGGACAAAAAGTTGCCACCGTCCGGATGCTCCATGCTCCGTTCGGACGGTACTACTTACTTATCTTTTGTCCAAAATAGAGACTTTGGACCGTCTGGATGCCCAAGGCCCATCCGGACAGTACCATATATATTTACCCAGATCAGTCACAATTTTTCCCCAATTATTGCCTTCTAAATACACCAAAGCCGCCTCCTTTACCCCATTTCACCCATATCTAACAACCCTAGAGAGCTTTGGGGAGGAAGAAGGAAGGGGATTCTCACCCGAAAGTAGATCAAATCCTCAAGGTCTTCACACCAAACTAAGGAAGAAGGTATGAGTTTTCTCTCAATCTCTCACATTGAGGCTAGGTATATATATATGTGTGTCTTTCTCTAAATCTTGGATATGTGTTAGGAAATCTTTGATTATTTATATTCTTGCAATCAATGTCATGTTTTGAACCATGTGATGGTTTGGTAACCATTATATCTTTCTTTTTCATCTTTAAACATTGATTTTTAAGGAAAATGGACTTTTCTCTTGGTATTTCTTTAGTTTTCACTTTCAAAACTTAGTGTTTGATATTGTGCAACAAATGATGTTTATAATGATCTCTTGCTTATTTTTCTCTTCAATTATTCTATAGTAATGCAAATGTGAAATTGGAGATTTTGGTATATGCTTGTTGTTTTGAGAAATTATGGAGTATGGTATCTCTTGGAAGTGTTTGAATGACCATGGGTGGCCATTGATTGGGTATCATAGAGTGGGTAGCCGCGTTTCTCACTCCATGTGGGTTTGAACTATCCTACCACTCGTAGTGGGGTTGGGCCTTGCGAGGACCAAACTACTATCGCTCACGAGTGCCTTATATGAGGATTAGTATACTATGCATGGGTTGAATTTGTTATTGCCGGTGCATTGGTATGGGACAATGTAGTCGGTAGACGTCTTTCCCAAAGTTTGATATCTTTAGGAGGATTTGTGTGTGTGTGGCCCAGGATATTCTCGATGTGTTTTTTCATGCGATGTCTTACATCAGACTTGAGATATATTTTGGTTATGGTTTATTGTACCAGAGATAGTTTCTACAAGAATTTCAGGAAGTATGGGATTCCGCGAGAACTAGTGGGAAACGATTTATGGTGGAATGGTTTATTACTTGTAT
Source organism: Ilex asprella (assembly GCA_023539305.1). Taxonomy (NCBI): domain Eukaryota; kingdom Viridiplantae; phylum Streptophyta; class Magnoliopsida; order Aquifoliales; family Aquifoliaceae; genus Ilex; species Ilex asprella. Next base: position 20,763,431 of record CM042184.1, read on the forward strand.
ATTGGTTTCATTCATTGTGGATATGATTAAATTGGAAATCCTTTCTCTTTGGAATGGTTATATATTGGAGAATTGGTTTTACTCTTTTACATAATTATTGCTACTGTTTAAACTTGAGATCTATTGAAATGTCACAGTTTTCCTTCAAAAGCTATATTTACTATTTGTAAAATGTGATCGACCATTTTTATTTATTTTTCTAAACCTTGCTGGAGTTTGGGAGAATTTTCTACAGAGCTTCGTGCTCACCCATACAATTAAACATTTTACAGATAATGGGCCAGAGGAGGAGCTCGGTGCTTATGAGTCGGGCCATGGAGAGGCTTCATTAGAGGGATACTTGGATCTCGAGTGGGACATCTAGAGATGTTGTTTTCTTTTGTTCTAGACTAGGATATTCTTTTGAAACACTATGGAGTCTAGATTTCTTTTGTAATTTTTCCTGCGCTATAATAGTTAATGTTCGGGAATGTAAAGGCCAAAGATGGCATATTCTTTTGGGATAATGTTGTAAATATTTATGGATGAGGGATGATGTCCCATTTTTTTATCGATTATCTTAGTACCTCATAATGTAAATGGTTTTAGATAGTAATATCTACTTATAAATGGACCTGGTGTGATCAATGTAGTTTAAGTGCACAGGTTGTGTTTTGGGTAGAGCTTCCCGTACAAAAGAGACTCTGCCCAAATTCCATTAAATTAAGGACCCATAGTATTTGGGGCGTTACAATGTGATTGTGTGAATATGTGTGTGCGAATTTCGGGGATGACATTTTTTTAGGGGGGGAGAATGTAAAACCTCAGAAAATTTTAAATTTTCTGAAAAAGGGCAAAATTGTCATTTTGTCACTATAATGCAAAATTAAAATACGTACTCTCTAGAGCTTGTATGACATAACGGACTTTGGCATTGGATTCGTATCGAAAAATCTAGTCATGTTGTCGACTTCCATCGAATTTCGAGATAGTCATATTTTGTACGTCATTCGAGGCAACTGGATGGTGATTGACCTGACAAAGGTCTCCAAAAATAAAAATTTTGAAATTTTCTTATAATTGAATAAAAGTTCAAATAAAATTAATTTGATCTTAAGACAGATTTAAATAAATCATTTCGGGTCGAAAATAGACTCGGATAAGTGGGAGACACTTGGCGTGATCTGAGCCAAGTCTTGAAAATTATAAATAGGGGTAATTAATGGATATTTCAATAGAAATATCTGCTAACAGTGCTGGCTCCATCGTGTTAGAGAAAGAGGGAGAGAAAATAGAAAATCATTCTTCCTTCGTCGAGTCAAGGCTTAGAGTTCATCTCTTCGACGAGGGCTACATTTACGTACCAAGAATGAGGGATTTCACTGAAGATCCAAAGAGGGGATTTGGGGGAAATCAAGTTTTGGATGTCTTGGGAGGGGATTCTTGAAGTTTTGTCTTCCGTTTACGCTTCAAGAGGTAGAGTTTCTCCTACTTGGGTTGATTTCTAACCTAAATGTCTATAGGAATGGTTGGGTGCATATGTTTATAAATGTATATCATTTACCTATTAATATGGAAATGAGAAAGTGAGCAAATAAAGGGCTTAGACCAACTCTAGCTTGATTTTGATGCAAGAAAGTTACTTGGGTATTTTCTTGTGACTCTGTGAAATTGTGGGCATAATATGTGTTTAGCATGATTGTTTGCTCTGAAGGTGTTTGATAAAATGTCTTGGATGGTTGAAATTGTTGTTTTGATTAAATGGAAATAACATGATTAATTAATGTGAAAACTTGTGGAAATTATATGTCTTTCATATAATTGGGCTTGAAATTGAATGGTATGTGTTGATTAGTCCATGTGGTATTCATAACATATGAGACATAACATTGTTATTGCAATGGTGCATCACATTGCATATGCACGAAAATATCTCATCGCATGGGTGTGTGCATGGTAGTTGTCAACACCACACTTGGTGATCGACGGAAGGCTTGGGAAAGTTGGCCCGAAGACCTAGCAGAGCCGCATGGGAGCATGATAATTTGGGTTGGTCTTAGCAAGAAGGGGCTAGAAGATCCCTCGGGTGATAGACCCAGCGATTGGATGCGCACTCCGTTGGTATAAGAGCCCATAAAGTGTGTCGGTGTACGTGGAACTGTTGGTTGAAGTCCATAAATTCCGTGTCGAAAGGGTGTCGTGGGTGTAAGTCCATGAATATCAACCCCCAAGAAAGACCCTAGATTGTAAATATCATTGATGTGTAACATAAATGACAAGTTCACGCATATTGGCACTTGCATGAGTGGGGGAGCAGGGAAGGGCTCGGGTTAAGTTGCATGTGTGAGTCTCATCTCATTCCATAGTATGTCATAATGAATTCCTTCATGGGGTTGCATATTCTTGATTGAAATTGTTATGGATTGTTGAATTTTGCATGTGTGCAATCCATATACATCTAGGTGGGGAGTAGCCTCTATTGAAAATATTTTACTGAGCGTGGGTCACCCTATACGGGACACATTTCATGTGGAGGATACACACCGGGGGATGGCTCTCACTCGGGGCCTCAAGGGTGAAGAGAGACCAACATGTGGTCTTTAAACTTGAAGTTTTGTAAAAATTTTGGTTAAAAATGGTTTTTGGTATGTAAATATTGTAATCATATTTGAATGCTTGTAAAAGAACTTTGTAGGGATCATGTATAATGTAGAAAACTTCATTATACATGTTTGGGATGAAAATGATAAGGTTTGGAATGGTTTTGAAAAGGAAAACAGGTGAAAAAGGCAAAACTGAACAGATCGTACTGGTACCGTGTATCGGTACGGTTTGCCCACTGGAATGGGCATACCGGTACTCAGTACCGGTACAGTAGTATTCCGATACTATGTATCAATATTCCTTCCAAAATTTTCAAAATTTTAAATTGATTTGCCAAGCTTTTAGATCTTGATTTATTTAATTTCAATGATACAAATTGACATTAAATGAGGTATATTGAGGCACATTAGACCTTAGTTGGAATAAATGAATAAGGGAACATGGTTGACACGTGTGGGTTAAAACCCCGGGTAAAGGGATGCTATCATGTAGTGTCGGGTTATACGACAATCATGGGTCTTTCGGCGGGTTAATGGATTAGCAATTGTCAACAAAGACCCCCAAATTTTGGGGTGTCACAAGCCGGTGAGCAACTGTACCTGCCCTCTCGAGTACTTCGAAGGGTCCAATATACCTCGGCGACAGTTTTCTCTGCTTGCCGAACCTGACCACTCCTCTCTTAGGCATCACCTACAAGAAGACATGATCTCTCACCTCAAACTCTAAAGGACGCCTTCGTTTGTCAGCGTAGCTCTTATGTCGGCTTTGAGCCATCAGAAGATGCTTCTGTATTAACTCTACCTTCTCCAAGGTGTCTCCGACCAATTTTGGTCCCGTAGAGGTTCTTTCTCCTACCTTAGTCCAGCAAATCAGAGAATGACAAGGCCTCTCACATAGCACCTCATAGGGTGCCATCTGTATGCTCGTCTGATAACTATTGTTATAGGCGAACTCTACTAAGGTAAATGATCTTCCCAGATACCCTTGAGATCTAAGACGCATGCTCGCAGCAGGTCCTCTAAAGTCTAGATTGTTCTCTCGCAGTGCTCATCATCAATTGTATCCCCATAGCTCGTTGGAAATTTTCCCAAAAATGAGTCGTAAACTTGAGATCCCGATCTGATACTGTAGAGACGGGTGCCCCATGCATTCAAACAACCTCCCGTACATACAACCTGCAGAATTCCTCCAGTGTGAATGTCATCCGCACCGCCAAAAAGTATACCAGATTAGTAAGTCGGTCCCCTATCACCCACACCGCGTCATGTCCCCCCGATGTTCATGGCAAGTGGGTCACAAAATCCATTATGACATGCTCCAAGCTCCACTCTACTACCTCCAATTCCACTCCAGTAATACTGGCGACAAAGATCATGATACATCTTCGTTCCACCTGGATATACAGCAAAACGGGAGCAATGGAACTCCCTAAAGATCTCCTCTATCAGCTCCGCCGACTAGGGAACCATAATCCTTCCCCTATACCGAAGACTATGATTTGCATGAATAGTCCAACCCTCATCACCTGTACCCGACCGTACTCAGTCCTTAATGGACAGTATTTCTGGGTATTGCCCCTAGGACTCAATTAACATGTTCAGTAGGGAAGGTGTAGCCACCAAACTTCCCAATGTACCCTAAGCCTAACCTATATAATGTAGCCCGAACTGTCACACAGTCTCTAGCATCTGCCATTCCTGGGAAGTCACACTAGCCAAGACTCCCTGTGGATTTTCGGATGAGTGCTTTAGTCACTACATTTGCCTTACTGGGGTAGAAATACAAAGCGAAACCATAGTCTTCCAGATATTCCATCCACCTACGTTGTCTCATATTGAGGTCCCGCTGTATAAAGATATACTTCAAATTTTTATGGTCTGAAAACACCTTGAACTGCTCACTGTATAGATAGTGTCACCAAGCCTTCAAGGCAAAGACAATGGCTGCCAACTCCATGTCATGTGTAGGGTAATTCTGTTTGTGGTTCTTTAACTGTCGAGAACCATAAGCCATCACCCTTCTAGACTGTGTCAAAACGCATCTAAGTCTATCCTTAGAGGTATCACAATACACTGTGTAACTCTATCCCCTCACTGGAACTTTCAGAATAGGAGTTGAAGTAAGCCTCCTCTTAAACTCTTGGAATGCCTTCTCGCACGAATCATTCCACTCAAACTTGACCTATTTTTGGGTCAACCACATCATAGGTGCAGCTAATCAAGAGAAGTACTCAATGAACCTCCTATAATACCCTGCCAATCCCAAGAAATTGTGTATCTCGAAGACTGACTTCGGTCTCTCCCAATTCATGATTGCCTTAACCTTCTTTGGGTCCACGGATACACCCGAAGCCAACACTTGGTGTCCTAAAAATTTTACCACAGTAAGCCAAAATTCACACTTACTGAATTTGGCGTACATCTAATGGTCTCTCAAGGTCTAGAGAACAACCCTTAAGTGGTCGTCATGCTCCTCCTTAGACTTGGAGTAGATCAAGATGTCATCAACAAAGACTACGATGAACTGATCTAGATAGGGTTGGAACACCTTGTGCATGAGATCTATGAATGCCATCGGAGCATTCGTCAATCCGAAAGGCATGACGATAAACTCAAAATGCCCATACCACGTCGTAAACCTTGTCATAGGGATATCAGTCTCCCTAACTCTCAATTGATGATAACCGGTGCAGAGATCTATCTTGGAGTAAACATGTGCTCCTCTCAGTTGATCAAATAAATCATCAATCCGCAGCAAAGGATATCTATTCTTTATAGTTACCATATTCAATTGCTAGTAGTTTATGCATATTCAAAGAGTCTTGTCCTTCATCATGGCAAACAACACTAGAGCACCCCTAGGGGAAGTGCTCGGTCTTATAAAGCCTTTGTCCAACAATTCTTGCATTCGGACCTTGAGCTCTTGCTACTCAGCAGGTGTCATCCTATGTGGAGTCATAAAAATGGGCAATGTACCGAAGTGCAAGTCAATGGTGAAGTCTATGTCCCGATATGGAGGTAATCTTAGTAGCTCATCCAAAATGACGTTCTCGTACTCCCAAACCACCTGAGGTAGACCCAACTTCTATCTCACCTCATCCTCTAGGGTAAGGCTTGGTAGCCAAACCATCAACTGCCCGTGCCAATGGGAGTTAAGCACTACTTGAGGTAAAGCGTCATGCTTTTTCCCCTAGAACTTAAAACAAACACCATCTGGCGTATAAGCAGTGACCCTCTTCCAATCTCAATCTATAACAACACGGTGTGTCGTCAACCAGTCCATCCCAACGATGACATCGAACTTTGGCATATTGATGACCCTAAGGTCCACGGTGAGAAGAGTCCTCGAGATCTCTAACTCACAACCCTAACATATCTGATCAATCCTCACCCTAGCTCCTAGGGGAGAACTCACATGCAATGGCTCTTCCAGGGTTTCAACTTCTAAGCCCAAATCTTTCACACAAGAAGTAGCAATAAAAGAATGAGATGCACCAGAGTCAAATAATACTCTTGTTCATAAGCAAGAGAGTAGAAATATACCATGCATAACTAACTAATCCACTGGCTCACTCAAAGTCCCGGCCTATGAACCCTGCCCTCGACCTCGACCCATGCTCTGGCCCATCTGGCCTAATGGTAGGATTCTCTCACGTGAAGTAGTAGGGGCCTATACGGCACCCTGGTATTGATACTGGCTTCCCCGGCCTATAGTAGAGTAGAGAGAAACAAATTGTGTCTTTGGTTGCCCCATCGAAGACTAGGACTGGGATGTCCCATAGATTTGGGATTCCTGCCGTTGAGGACAATCCTTCCTCAAATAACCCGGTTGATGACAGAAACAACAAGTTTTCTAACCTTTTTGATAGGTGGTCCTAAAGTCCGTTGCTTCTTTCCCAAAATTAGAAGAAGAGGATTGGCCCTCCATCTTCTTGTCTTTAACACCCGCTTCCCAGATGTTTCATGCGTCCTCCACCTTTCTCTCAATGGTCATAGCTGTCTCGACCATCAAGTCAAAGTCTTGCAGAAGGAGACCCACAATTTTACCTCAGATGGATAATTTTAGCCCATCCTCAAACTTCTGCACCTTAGCCTTGTCGGTGGCCATATAGTTGTCAACGAAATGGGATAATTCGGTGAACTTAGCCACGTATTCTAACACCGTCATAGTCCCTTGTTTTAGATTTAGGAACTCTCGTGCCTTAGCTTGCCGGACAGACGTTGGAAAATATTTGTCCATGAAAAGCTCTTAGAATTCTCCCCATGCCATTGCCTCTAAGTTCCTTGAGTCCTTTACCCAATCCCACCATAATTGGGATTCTCCCTCTAGTTGGAAAGTAGCTAGCGTTATCTTAGTGGTATCAGAGGTGATCTCTATAGCCCTTAGGATCTTTTCAACCTACTAGAACCAACGGTCAACTACCAACGGGTCTGCCCCTCCCATGAAAGTCGAAGGATGGTGTGCCTTGAACTTCTGGAGGTTACTTGAACCTCCGTATACCACATTTGCACTAGTCTGTGCAATAATAGTAGTTGTAGCACTAACCTATGCAATAGTAGCTGCCGCCTCACCAATAGCCTCCACAAAGGCTTGGTGATCAAGGGTCGATGGTGGTTGGTTGTTCCACCCACCGCCTCAGCGTCCCCTTCCTCTACTTGTCATCTACACACATGTAAGATAATAATAGTCTCACATATTATCCTAAGATAGGGATCAAGTTTAAACTTTAATATTTCTCTCATTGTCTCACTAGTTTTGCGTATGTCACCCACTAGTACACATTTATCTATTGAACTACATTGTTCATCCCTTTTTCCTAATCCAAGGTTATGTTTTCAAAACCTAGTGTTCCTCTTTTCATATACATAGCACCATGCATATAATTCATATAGCACATAGCACACAATCATGAAGTATATAAAGTACATAACATGAATGCAATGGTCTAGACCTAATGCCCATTAAGCCCTAGGTAATTTATATACCTAAACTCTGATACCAAGCTGTATACCCATACATGATTAACAAGATTTTCCAAGTTACATACAAATTCTATTACATTCATTCACATAAATTTATATGTCAAAAACATAATTTCACAAATATTTTACAAAATGGTCCTAAGTCCACAAGCCATCCCATCTTCATCCTTGAGGCTCAATATGGGAGCCATTTGTTGGTGTATATCCCACGCCTGAAATATTTTCCCGTATAAGGTGAGTCACGCTCAATAGAATATCTCCTACAGAGGCTACTCTCCACCTAGAGGCGTATGAAGTGTCCACATGCAACATTCAATAATCCATAACATTCCAAGCAAGAATAAACATTTAATGTTGGAATTTATCATGTCATGCCATAAAATGAAATGAGACTCGCTCATGCAACTCAACTTGAGCCCTTCCCGACTCTTCAACACATGCAAGGGACAATGTATATGAATCTGTCATCTATGTTACAAATCAAATGACGATTATCAATCTAGGGTCTTGGTTAGGGTGGATATTCATGGACTTACACCAAAGATCACCCAACCTACCTAGAATTTATAGACTTCCACCAAAAGTTTCGTGTACTCCTACACACTTTATGGACCGAACCAAGGGATTCTGTACCGCTACTACTAAATCTTGCACCCGAGGGATCTTCTAGTCCGTTCTTGCTACCCCGACCCCATTTCATTTCATGCAACCATGTGACTCAACGTGATCTTTGATCCACAACTTTCGAGTCTACCCGTCATCCACCAAGTGAGGTGATGACGACCACCCTGCATACACACCCTCATCATGCGATGTCTTCGTGCAAATGTAATGTAATTAACCATTGCATATCAATGTCATGCCCCATGTATAATGAATATCGTATGGACAATTTAAACTACATATCAACATATTCCATGAAAATTTATATCATATGCATATAACTTCCATAAATCACCATTGTGCTTAATATATCAATAAGCATATGTCCACATATCGCAACAAACTCAAGCATATTATTTCTATTACATCAAAATAAAAACATTCAATTATCCGAGACATTTAATCAAACACCTTCAAGGCACAACATAATATATTGCATGCCCACACAATCCCAAGATCCAAGAGATCACATAAGAACTTTCACATGTCAAATTCAAACTAGAATTTGGTTTAAGTCATTTCTAGACTCATCTCCCATTTTCGTAACCATATATACATAGGTTAATATATACATACACCCAACCCTTGTCCCTTGGACATCATAGGGAAGGAATAAAACTAAAGTAGGAAGAACCCTACCTCTTTGAGTGTAGAAATGAATGTAGAAGCTTCAAGAACACCTCCCAAGACCTCCAAAACTTGATTTCTCCTAAATCTCCTCTTTAGATCTTCAGTTAAATCCCTCATTTTTGGTGTGACAGCATAGCTCTCGTCGACATGAACGACTTTAATTCTTGGCTCAATGAAATTCGACCGACGAAACTCCGAGAATCAGCTGAAAAAGATTGATTTTCTCCTTTTTCTCTCCCTCTTTGTCTCACACGTTGGAGCCAGCTGAATGAGGAGTGAAATATCTATTTTTTCAGATATTTAGCCCCTATTTATATTTTTAAAGGCTTGGCTCACATCGTGCCACATGTCCCCACTTATTCGGGTCCATTTTTATTTTGAAACGATTTATTTCGTCCCAATTTAAGTTCAAATTAATTTTATTTGAGCTTTTATCGAATTTTAAGAAAATTTTAAAAAATTATTTTTGGGGACCTTTGTTAGGTCAATCGCCATCTAGTCACCTCGAACGACGTGCAAAAATTCGACTTTCTAAAAATTCGACAAAATTAGTCTGGGTGAATAAATTATGCGATATGAATCCAACAAAGAATTCTGTTGCGTCATACGAGCTCTAGAAGACACGTATTTTGACTCTACATTATCGTGACAAAATCACCATTTTGCCCTTTTTCAGAAAAAATTCAAATATAGCTGGCTTTTCACATAGACCAATTCTCGATGTACGTGGATGGTTACATTATGTTAGATTTGTTGCTCCTGCCTATGACTATTTGGTCTGTGAGTTTTATAGTAATGCAAAAAATACTAGGTAAAGATAATTGCGTTTATTTCTTCAGAGAATAATTTTTCAAGTTACATCGACTACTATAGCAGATTTTTTTCAACCCATGCAAAGACCACCCAACCTGTAATATCCTTACACCGAATTGCTTGATTTAAACCTCGTAGGGAGAGAATTGATGGGTAGTCCATAATTTGTTTAGGGAAGGCCAATTAAATACATAAAGCAAGTGGAGTTGACAGACAAATACCGTATTCTGAATTTGACAATAGTAAACAGTTTGCTACCAGAGCCAAGGAAAATCAAATTTATACTGAGCAAGCCTATTTTTTGTACGCTTCTGGGATGAGACACACAATTTATCTTTCAAATCTTATTATGGATCAAATATTGCTTGTCGTGGATAAAAAGAAACCCTCACTCTCATTTGCTATGTTAGTTTCAAAATTATGCAGGGAAAATGGAGTGATTATAAATCCCACATGGAAAATGGTGGAGCCTTTTGCACCATTGGATAAGACATCTCTAAAAAAAGGCCATGGACAACAACCTAAGGAACAACCCGAAACACCACCTCCACCACAAGAGGATCCATTCTAAATGCATGAAGAATTCATCCTGCAAGAGCAACTTGAACCACAAGTGGATTAGTCATACATACCAGTGGACGACAGAACTGATAGACATATCTTACTAGGGTTGGAACCAGCATTACTCAGGTCAATCAACGTATGGATGAATATGAGCGGAATCAAGCTGAGATTTTGAAGTTATTTAGAGATCGTTTCGGAGGAGAACCTTCTACTTCTTAAAGACCGGTGATTCTACAAAAACTTTGCTATCTTTCACTAATCTTTTAATTATGCACTTAATTTACTCTATGCTTTGAACATATTTTGGTTTTGAACTTGTTTATGTTTAAGTTTGTTTTTCTTAGTTAATATGTAACTCATGTTTGTTAAATTAGGAGGATTACTTCTTACAATTCACAGTTTAATTAAGTTATTATTCCCATGTTTAGCCAAGAATAACCCTATTCTGATCACGCAGGATTTTCATATTTTAGTTGTGTATTATCTTAATATTTTTTGTTTAAACCTACTCTTATAAGCACAAATAGATTTTTTTTTTAATTCAGAAACCTTGTGAAATATTACACTCTTTGCATATATAGTGGAAATGTATAATCAATTGAAGAATTTGAGTCAATATTTCTTGGAGAGATATTCTACGTATTCGATTCAATGGTAAACTTTCTTTAAATAATCTTATTAATTTTGTTTTGATTATCACTTGTTAGATTGTTTTGTTAGCATTGCCCTTGAAATTATTTTATGTAGGAATTATATAGATGTACGATTTCTGAAAAATGATCTTAGGCCATTTTTAATTAACTTTGAGCCTTGATCATTTCTTTTTGTAACACCCCGTCATCTACATGACATAATATTGTCCGCTTTGAGCCCACTAGCCCTCACGATTTTGTTCATCCCAATACCCTTAGAAAAAGGTCTTATGTCATGTAAGATAAGGGGCTTACTTATAAACCCAGAAATTTTTCTCTCCCTAACCGATGTGGGATACCAGGATCTCACAATCCACGCCCTTAGGGCTGCACGTCCCCGTGTAGTAGCTCGTCAGCTACTTGTCCGCCCACTACACGCTAGCACGGCTGGGTTCTACACTCGGTCCAGGCGAGAGTCGGCTTTAATACCATTTTATAACACCCCACCCTCTACATGACATAATATTATCTGCTTTGGGCCCACTAGCCCTCACAGTTTTATTCCTCCCAGTACTCCGGGGAAAAGGCCTTATGTCATGTAAGGTAAGGGGCTTACTTATAAACCCAACAAATTTCCTCTCCCTAACCGATGTGGGATACCAGGATCTCACACTTTTACAAAATTATATCCTTAGTCAGCCATAATTGAGCCTGAAAGAGTATAAATTCTTTTCACGAAACCCAAAAAATACCTGAACCATTTAAGAATATATATTAAACCTACCATTGCTACCTAAATTTCTTGCACCCTCTTCTAAATAAGTAGGATACTGAAAAGCAGAAGAAGAAGAAGAAGAAGAAGAAGAAGAAAAGGTGAAAAACAAAAGGGTATTTGCTATTCAAATAAAAGAAAAAATTATGAAAGAAATTAAAAAAAACAAAAAGAAAAAAGCCAAGAAAGTGAAAAATGGAAATGATGAACATGCAAAACTAAAAAGAGGTGTGCCACAATATAAAGGGTAGCTTTTGAATCCCATAGACGCCGTTTTCTTAAAACCTAAACCAATGGTCACATTACAACCCAAGGAAAGTCATTTTTTATTCCAGAAACCATGCATCCGTATTTATTCTATCTATCTATAAAGGGGGAATGTTAATAATATGTATGATGTAGTTTTAATATCCAATCATGAGATTATGTCAAAATTCAATTCTATTCAAATACCCGTTCTTCAGATATACTACATGTGATATTATTTGTTTTGTTTGCAATATTCCAATCACATGTAACTACTAAGAGAATAGTCACTATAACGTATGTGAATTCTTTGCTGAGTGTATTTCAGGAGAGGATTGACATCAAGACTACCAATAAAGATTGTAATATTTCTTGAGTGATTTAATTCTAAAATAAAAGAAACCATTGCACACACAGACACAAGTTTAATAAAAATACATGGATAATGTTCCAACTAACATTATTAATTAAGTGTGTTACTCTTATAGTGATCCGGAAAAGGAAGTATTATATAAATACACAGGAATATTAATTTAATTATATTTGTGAAAAATATGAATTATAAACTCCTAATTACTGAAGTTTGTAGGAAGCTTCACTCAAAACCTTCACGAGACAAAACTCATCCATTAGGGATCACCGAAGGATTTAAAGGTTTTTTGTATATGCTAAATGCAATGGTAAAAAAATCTACGAAAATGAATTTACCTTTGTTTGTATTTTATTTTGTTAAGAGTTTTTAAAATTACTAGGGACTAGTAAAGTTTAGGTTGGAGGTGTGATTAACTCTAATTAGTATGTACATTAAATAATTAACTAAGTACATTATTTAAAGTAAAATCAATTAAAAACAGGGTATTAGGGTTTGTGCGTAAGCTATGGTTTTATTTGTGCATTATTTGAAATTTCTGGATTTTGTGCTACATTATCTGAAAATATCAAGACACAATTGATTATGGCCTAAAACTACAAGGGAGGCAACTGTAAATTAACCAAGAATAGCCAGCACAACAAGAAGACTCAACATTCATGTACCAACAAAGCACCACCGTCCAGACAGTCACTCTTGACGGTTGAAGTTGATCTGCCACCTCCTGCTTCCAAGTTGCCTATAAATAGGCTTCTTCTTCACTTCAACATGTAGCAACGGGGGAGAGAGGGAGCTCTAGAGAGAAATCAATAGAGAATTCAAGGAAATAAAAAGAGAGAAAAAGAAAGAAAGTCATAGATTCGGTCCGTCCTACTCTCCAGCCCAGATTCTGTATTTCTACATTTCTATTATATTTGTCTACTTGGGAAGTTGAACTACCACCACCTTTGTGTCTTAATAGATATTAATGGTGGTTGTATTTCAATTGTTCCTCGCAAGAGAAGTGTTAGTCATTGTATTTTAATTACTTCTGTAATAAAAGCTACCCGCACTCCTTGCTTGTCTATAGTAATGGGGTATGAGTAGTCACTTATAACCTTCAATGAAGGGTGAACATATGTATATTATTGATTAGATTATGGAAATGCTGATGTTATATTATATTATGCATATATATATATATATATATATATTGTTTATTGTTATACATGTCATGCATGATTTAGTAATGTATGTAATTGGATGTTTCTATGTAGCACCAAATTATGTCATCAATGAATCATCAACTTGCTAGTTGAATATCCATAGTGTCCATCGGTATGGCTTGACCTCCAAGGGACGTTGAGAATGTTTTACGGTTGCATGGTATATATATAACTATCAGACTAATGACCTAGGTGATCCTCCTGAATGATTTGTCCCTCTGGATTACTAGGGTCGTTTAACGGGTATACAGAGTAATATTGCTAGATGAATATGAGAGATCCCAAAATTTTCAAAGTAGTTTAAATAAAATTATGTAGACGAAATTCTTTTAAGGGGGATGAATGTAAAACTCAGGTAAATTTGAACTCTTTCAGAAAAAGGGCAAAACGGTAATTCGTACTACAGTGTGGATTTAAAATAAGTATTTCTCTAGATCTTAGATGACATAACGGATTTCACAGTTGAATTCATCTCACAAAACCGAGTCACCCAGACAATTTTAGTCGAATTCTGAGATCTTCGAATTTTACACGTATTTCTAGGCGACTGAGATGGGTTGACCTCACAAAGGTCCCCACAAATAAAATTTATTGAATTTTCCTTTCAATTAAATTACTTTGAACTTAAATCGAGATGCTTTTAATCTTTTTGGGACAAAAATGGATCCTTTAGAAAGATTTAGAAGGTTCTAGAAGATTTTAGAATATTCCTAGGATATTCCACATTTTAGAATATTCCTCTAGAATATTCCTAGGAGTCCTGAAGGCCTATACATAGGGGACTTGGTTATAGAATTAGGAGAAAAACATATTGGTTCCCAGAGAAAAGGCAAGAGAAGTTGGGAAAAATAGAAAGAAAGTTGAACTATCCAATTCAAACAATTATTTAGAGGTACGGAGTGATATGCAATATGTTTTTCTTAAATCTCTTTGCAAAGAGTTTTTGTTTTTATTATCCTATGATTTGCATTCCAACTTGTGCTATCATTATTTTGAAATTTTGATTGAATATCGTTGAATATTTTTGTCTCATTGATCGTGTTATGAGGATATTGAGACGGGATAGTAGTAGCCAATAGCCGATGCAACGCCAGCGGGAGACCCGTGGAATTGAGTTGAGGTGGGATGATTGGTGATGTGTCAGATCTGTGTTAAGATTCTGTATCATGTGTGATATGTAAAATTGATATTGGTATCTGTTGATTGAGATACTTTGTGATACGCGATTATTGTAATTGAGCATATGTTTTTGTACTCGTCATATTGCATACTTCCCCGCTTTATTTAATATTTTCAGGCTAATTTTAGAGAAAAGATCGAAACGAGATAATAAGAATATTGAACATATATGTTTTGCCCTTTTTCAGAATAGTTCAAATTTACCCGGGTTTTAGAAATTTGGAATCTCACAATCTAAAAATTTGGGATCTTACAATCTACCCTCCTTAAAAGAATTTCGTCCGCGAAATTCCTTAATTCACCAAGAATCCAAAAATCCTTAAAACACAACCAAAACACAGTGAACTCACTTCCAACAAATCCCATATAAGATCTGAAGCCTACGCTATGATACCAAACTATAACGCCCTAATTTTTCTCTTCTTTTCGGAGATATTAATTGATATAAAAACACTCAAATAAAATAACAGAGCGCTAATTGTCCCAATAAAATTTCATTTATCAAAATCATATCCCAATACAAATGAATCCGTCAATATACATAAATCTCTCAATATAATTAAAACATCAATTAAAATGACATCTCCTTGTCTTTAATATTCTAATTATCTCGTTTCAATCTTTTCTCCAAAATTACCCCAAAAATATTTAATAAAGCGGGGAAGTATACAATATGACGAGGGAAAAATATACACTCAATTACAATACTAGTGTATCACAAAGTATCTCAATCAACAAAAATCAATATCAAATTTACATATCACACGTCATAAAGAATCTTAACACAGATCTGACACCTCATCAATCATCCCACCTCAACCCGATTTCACGGCTCTCCCGGCTAGCGATGTATCTGCTATTGGCTGTCACGATCCCGTCTCAACATCCACATAACACGATCAATGAGCCAAAAATATTCAAATATATTCAATCGAAATTTCAAAAGAAATATAGCACAAGTTGGAATACAAATCATAGGATAATCAAAGAAATATTCTTTGCAAAAAGATTTAAGAAGAGCATATTGCATACCACTCCGTACCTTTAAATTATTGTTTGAATTTGATAACTCAACTTTATTTCTCTTTTCCCCAACTTCTCTTGCCTTCTTTCTGAGAGGTCACCAATGTGTTTTCCTCCTAATTCCATAACCAAGTTCCCTATTTACAGGATTTCTAAGAATATTCTAGAGGAATATTCTAAAATGTGGAATATCCTAGGAATATTCCAAAATATAGAATATCCTAGGAATATTCTAAAATCTTCTAGAACCTTCTAGATCTTTCAAAATGATCCGTTTTCGTCCCTAAACGATTTAATTCATCTCATTTTATGTTCACATTAATTTTATTTGAACTTTAATTCAATTATATTGAAATACTATAAAATTTATTTGTTGGGACCTTTGTGAGGTCAACCGCCACCCAGTCGCCTCGAAAATACGTGCAAAATTCGACTATCTTGGAATTCTACAAAAATTGTCTGGGTGACTCGGTTTCGCGAGAAAAATTCTAAGGTGAAGTCCGCTGTGTCATCCTAGCTCTAGAGAAATACTTATTTTAAATCTGCACTGTAGTTCTGAATTACCGGTTTGCCCTTTTTCAGAAAGAGTTCAAATTTACCTGGGTTTTATATTCTTCCCCCTTAAAGAATTCATCCACATTATTATGTTTAAACTACTTCTAAAATTTTGGGATCTCACACCTTATGAATGGTTTGACCTTCTGGTTTACTTGGATTAGTCCATTGTCAGATATTACCACTAGCTAACCTAAGAAGTTGATAAGTTATGGGGTATATACATTAGACCTAGCAGTTGACTTTCTAGTGACCTAGAAGTTAATTGTTGTAAGGTGACATTTCTAGTATTTAACCAATATAAAGCATATGGGATCCATAAACTGAAGGGTACCTTTTATATTATTGTCATTAACAAGCTTACCTTTGTACTTTAATTAATTAAATTAGTTATCAATCTAAGCTCACATTACAAGCTAACAAATGTTAGACTAATTTAAACAACAACTTCACTATTTTTATTTTAAATTCTAATTATTAAAACTCTTTGTGGTATCGATACTTGGATCTAAACCAAGAAAACTACAATTCGACCAACAGCGACGCCCCAGTATAGGGAAAGTTATATTCTTGAAAAAATGTATAAAATGAAAAGAACTAACCCCAAACATTGGAAGAACAATTTGTTAATAAAAAATAATTTTCAGAAGAAACAGTACACTTATGGTTATGGAATGTCAAGACATAAAGTTCAACTAGCATCGAAAAGAGAAGGGAGAAGGCGAAGTACGTGTACTGGTTAGCGATGATAAATATGAGCTAGGAAGATTTTTGAGAAGTGGCGCAGTAATTTTCATTTTGGACTTTAATACTTGGAACTAAAAAAAAGAGAGCATGGGGTTTGGTAACTAATTTCTGTAAATGGCAATGGGAGCAAGGCAATTCAAGTAGGCGAAGAATTACCGAGGGACGAAGGGGTAAGGTGAAAAGAATGGGTTTGTTCTTGGCTGATTTTTTAAAATGTAGAGGAGAGAGGGAGAGTAACTGCACGGGATTGATCCTGCAATTGTCTCGAGACAGCGATCGTGTGGCTGGTGAACCC
>CM042184.1:20803905-20815289 GCA_023539305.1 Ilex asprella
GGGCGTGAATGATTTCCTCACTATGGAGTTATCATTAAAGATTTTTTTCCGTTCTTTTGAAATTTTTGAACTCTCGTATGCATCCCGCCGAATCTCTTCTAATTCATTCATTTCTAACCTCCTATGTTCACCGGCCATTCTCATATTGAAATTTAAAGTCTTGATGGCCCAATAGGCCTTGTGTTCCATTCCTACCGGCAGATGACAAGTCTTTCCATAAACAAGCCGATAGGGAGACATGCCCAAAATCGTCTTGTAGGCAGTACGATATGCTTCCTATTGGGGTTAACTATTTTTTCTAGGATGGTCTTGATCTCCCTATTGGCTAGCTCAGCTTGGCCATTTGTTTGTGGGTGATAAGCAGTGGATACTTTATGTGTAACGCCATATTTGAACATTAAAGATGTAACTGGCCTGTTACAAAAGTGTGATCCACCATCACTAATCACAGCAAGAGGCATCCCAAACCTCGAGAAAATGTTCTCTTTCAAGAACTTGACTACAACTCGGTGGTCATTAGTCTTTGTCGGGATAGCCTCCACCCATTTGGACACGTAGTCCACTGCCAGCAGAATGTATAGATAGCCAAACGATATAGGGAAGGGACCCATGAAATCAATGCCCCAATAATTGAATATTTCTATGACAAGTACAGGGGAGAGGGGTATCATATTCCTTCGGGTCACACTACCCAAACGTTGGCATCTATCACATTCTTTACAAAATGAAATGCAATCATTAATCAGAGAAGGCCAGAAGAAACCTGATTGAAGAATCTTGGTTGAGGTTTTCTTAGTAGAGAAATGTCTGATTGGCACTCAATTATAACATTTTATTGTGCTTTTTCTGGACTAATTATACATTGATGGAGTTCAAATGATGATGTTTCAGGTGTTAAAGTGAGAAAAAGGATCAAGGATAACAAATACGACATTTAAGTGTAACTGCAACATTTGATCAACAAAGAAAAAGCTTGAGGACAACAAGACCGTTCGAACGGTGATCAACGTTCGAACGCTTCCCCTGAATCAGGCAGATGAGGCAAAGGCGTGTTGCAGACAGACCTTGGAGATTAAAGCCTAACATTCGAACACCATGCTACGTTCAAACGCAACATCATATTCGAACGCTGGACCACGTTCGAACGCCACTGGGAGCACTGACACGATCTGGTTGACTGAAACATATAGCGTGTGAAGACCTCTATTGCCAGAAGAAGGATCCTCAGGCACATAGGTGCCATGATCGACTGCATTGGGGTTATCTGAGGACTCTAAGTGCTGCAGAGAGTGGGTGAATAGCCTGGCAGAAGACTGCAACCCACGTGAAGCCAGGAAATCAACACAGATATACAAGCAAAAAACAGCCTTCACGTTCGAACGGTCCCTTCCGTTCGAAAGTTCCCACTGACAGACTGCAAATCGCCTGATTCTTTGACTGAACTCCTAATTCTCACCTTGACTTAGGCGTCCAACACTGCTCTTTCACCCCCTCCCTTGCTCTTCCCTGCCTATAAATACTCCTTTTTTAGGAGCTTTGAAGGGACACACTTGGGGAGAGAGATCAAGAGCTCTCCTCTTGAAGAATACCTAGTCTTTATATGTATTTTAGTGTTTCATTTTAATTCAAGTATTTACTTTCTAGTTCTTTATTCAAGTCTTTTACATTTATGCTCCTTTTAATTACTTCAAGTCTTTATTATAGTTGAGAAGTTAATTCCCTACTTGTCTTTATTTATATTGAGTTGGGAAGATAAATTCCCTACTTTTGTTGTTAAATTCATGTACTTTATGTTCTTGCCCTTACATTAATGCTCTTACTTTCTTGTTTTCAATTAAGTCTGGCACCTTCATTATTTGAGCTCATCTTCTTCTTAGAGGAGTGAAACTCTTCTACTTTTCTAGAGCTTTACCAAAGCCAAGAAGGGTGGAATGTGATTCACTCATTCTTTGTTGAAGATCTAGCTTTCTTTTACTTTTCTTTCACTTTCATAGCTTGAGCATCTTCTTCTTAGAGGAGTGAAACTCTTCCACTTTTCTAGAGCTTTCCCAAAGCCAAGAAGGGTGGAACGTGATTCACTCATTCTTCGTTGAAGATCAACTTTGGAGTTTCTCTACTTGGAGAGATGAGTACCATTCACTTTTCTAGCTTTACCCAAGCCATGAAGAGTGAGTAGTCCTCATTTACTCTTTAGGGAGAGGTGATAAATATGTAATGACTATCCGGATATTATACTTGTGCATTTCTTTCACACTTCAATGCTTTATTTACTTGCTTAGCGGAAAAATGGATGAGTTAAGCAAAGTTAGGGTAACTTGCACAACCAAAGGATATTTCTATGATCCGGATAACTCCTACATAGAAAGATCCGTTGGTTCAAGGCAAGTACCCTAGCTAGTTCTTTGTGTAGTCAATGGGTATTTCTATGGTAAATGGATGACTCCTTCTAGAAAGATTCATTGATTCAAAGCAAAGAACCCCGGCTAGTATTTTGTATAACCAAGGGATCTTTTCTATGGTAAATGGATGACTCCTTCTAGAAAGATCCGTTGTGTGAGACAAATACTCTGGGATAGAACTTTAAGATAAACTCCTCAATCCCCACCACCATTGCACTTCATAAAAAGGATGGAACTTTAACCCAGTCTATCCTTATCTTCCAATTAACTCACTGTTGATACGGGAGTTAGTTGAGTTACAAAACACAAGTGTAATACGCCTGATAATTCATTACATATCCTGAACCTCGAACTAAAGAGTGACTTTAATTATATTGAAATCTTATATTTTGTCTAGAAAAAAATCTCTTGAAAAGAATTTAATATTCTGTTCAAGAAACCATCCACTTCTCACAAAACTCAAAAAGGTTACAATCAATCGGTCTTCATCACAGCTTACTTTGAAAACACCAAAACATATTCCCTGTGGATTCGACTCCGGACTCAATCGGATTATTACTACAGCTTGACCACCTGCACTTGGGTGTACACATTTCGGATCAAGCCAAGTTTTTGGCGTCGTTGCCGGGAATATTTGGTAAAAGTATTGAAAAGGTAAAAAGTGGTAAGACTTTTTCTTTTTGTATATATTCTTGGTTGCTGTAAATAATTTATTTCTTTTTACTTTATTTTATGTCTGAGGACTCTCCTAACCATAACAATTTTTCAGGAGAATCTTCTGGGTCTGTGAACCAATCTGAACCAAATTCACCTAGATCAATAGCTGACTCGTGTGAGAGTAACATGTCAAATAATGATAGAAATGGAGACGTGCCTCCACAGGAGGAAGAAGTGCCTAACACTCGAACTTTGAGAGATTACTTGAATCCCACAAGAAATAGTGCACCCTCGTGTTTTGTATTTCCTCCAGATGCTCCTCCCTTTACTTTAAAGCCGGGGACAGCTCAGTTACTACCTGAATTTCATGGATTAGAGACAGAGAATCCATACTTGCATATGAAAGATTTTGAGGAAGTGTGTAGAACATTCCAAGATAATTCTGAACTGGCCAAGATGAAACTTTTTCCTTTCTCTGTAAAGGATAAAGCTAAACAATGGCTAAACTCTTTAAAAGCTTCTTCCATGCTTAACTGGCAAGCCTTCCAAAATAAATTTTTCAGAAAATTTTTCCCCTTACATAGGACCAATATACTCAAAAGACAAATCATGAATTTTTCGGTCAAAGAAGGAGAAACTTTTTATCAAAGTTGGGAGAGATTCAAAGAACTACTCCAAGCCTGCCCTCATCACTCTTTTGAAAATTGGACCTTAGTGGGATTTTTCTATGACTCCTTGCCAACTAGACTGCGTCAATTTGTTGAAATGATGGCACAAGGAGAATTTATGAGTAAAAGTCTGGAGGAGACATTCAATTTCTTTGACACCATATCTGATAGTTCTCAGATGTAGGACTCAGCCTCCCCGACCACTGTCGAATCCAAACCATCCACTTCCCAAGGGGGAAAGTATGTCTTGAGAGAAGATGATGACTTGAGAGCAAAAATGTCCACCTTGTCTCGAAAGCTTGAAGCTTTAGAGATGAAAAATATTCATCAGGTAGATATCATCCCTCCCACAGAACAAGTATATGGAATCTGTGCATTGACAGGACATCTTACTGGGGACTGTCCTACTATCCCTGCATTCAAAGAAGTCTTGTTGGAACAAACAAATGCAATCTCCAATTTCAACAAGCCTTACTCCAACCCATACTCTGAAACATACAATCCAGGGTGGCGAAACCACCCGAATTTCAGTTGGAGGAACACACAACTAATTCCCATAGATCAACCTCAAAATCCACAACCACCACCTCAAGGACCTCCTGCATATCAACCCTACCAACCACCACACAAAAGAAACCTTGAAGATACACTGAACCAGTTCATGCAAACCCAAATGAACTTCAATGTCCAGTCCACCCAAACCTTCACTGATTTCAAAATACAAACCACTCAATCCTTCAAAGATCTCAAGAGTCACATTCAAAAGTTGACTTAATCCATGGTTACGCATGAGAAAAGCAAATTCCCTTCCCAACCAAAACCCCCACAAGATCAAGCTCAAGCTGTCACCACACTAAGAAGTGGCAAGGTGATTGACAAAATCGTACGAGACATGCTAATTTCAAAGCCAAGATCCGAGTCAATCCAAATCCACCATAACTCCTCATGACTCATTTGAAAGGCTTTAAGAGGGTATATTGTACATCTTAACCTGCACACATCAAAAGCTATAGTTGAAAAATCATGAACACAACTCCCAATCTTTAATTATAAAAAAAAACTTCAATAACATTGATTTGCACAACAAAACATACAAAATATTGTGCTAATCAGATATCCCTTAGACAGCATTTAGAATGCGGTATGGGCATTTCAAATTCATAGTGATGCCATTCAAATTAACGAACGCCCCGGTGGCATTCATGAATCTCATGCATAGGGTATTTTTACCCTACCTTGATCAATTTGTTGTAGTTTTTGTTGACGACATCTTGATCTACTCCAAATCTAAGGAGGAGCATGAGGGTCACTTGAGGGTTGTTCTCTAGACCCTAAGAGAGAATCAGTTGTATGCCAAGTTCAGCAAAAGTGAATTTTGGCTAACAAAGGTGAAATTCTTGAGGCATGTAGTGTTGGCTTTGGGTGTATCCGTGGACCCGGAGAAGGTTGACGCAGTCATGAATTGGGAGAGGCCAAAGTCAGTATTTGAGATGCACAATTTCTTTGGATTGGCGGGATATTACAGGAGGTTCATTGAGGACTTCCCTCGACTAGCTACACCTATGACAGAGTTGACCCGGAAAGAGGTCTAGTTTGAGTGGAACGATTCGTGCGAAAAGGCATTCCAGGAGTTGAATAGGAAGTCACTTCAGCTCTTATTTTGATTATCCTCGAAAGGGGACAAAGGTACACAGTATATTGTGATACCTCCAAGGAAAGACTTGGTTGCATTTTAATGCAGTCAGGGAGAGTGGTGGTTTATGGTTCTCGGCAGTTAAAGAACCAGAAGTAGAACTACCATATGCACGACATAGAGTTGGCAGCCATTGTCTTTGCTTTGAAGGCATGGCGTCACTATCTATATGGTGAGAAATTTGAGGTGTGTTTAGACCACAAAAGTATGAAGTACATCTTTACACAGCGGGTCCTCAACATGAGGCAACGCAGGTGGATGGAGTTTCTAGAGGACTATGACTTCACTTTGCAGTACCATCCATGTAAGGCAAATGTGGTGGCTGATGCACTTAGTCGGAAGTCAGGGGGAGTCTTGGCTAGTGTGGCTTCTCAGGAGTGGTAGATGCTCGAAACTGTGGGATAGTTCAGGTTACGCTACATGGGGCAGGCCCAGGGTACTTTGGAGAGTTTGGTGGCTATGCCTTCCTTCCCTATTGAGCAAAGTGATTGAGTCCCAGTGGCAGGACCCAGAGATATTGTCCATCAAGGAATGAGTGCAATCGGGGACAAGTGATGAGGGCTAGACCATTCACTTGGATGGTAGTATTCGGTATAGGGGAAGGATTGTGGTTCCCCAGTCTACAAAGCTGATAGAGGAGATCCTTAGGGAGTTCCATTGCTCTTATTTTGTTGTGCATCCTGGTGGCACAAAGATGTATCATGATCTTTGCCGCCAGTATTATTGGAGTGGAATAAAGTGGAAGGTTGGAGATTTAGTCAACCGATGTCTCATGTGTCAGCAAGTGTAGGCTGAACACCAGAGACTAGCAAGGTTACTCTAATAATTGGAGGTAACTGAGTGAAAGTGAGAACATGTCACAATGGATTTTGTTACTCACTTGCCACGGACATCACGGGGATATGACGCGGTATGGGTGATAGTGGGCAAGCTTACTAAGTCAGCACACTTTTTGGCAGAGTGGGTGACCTTCATACTGGAAGAATTTTACAGGTTGTATATACAAGAGATTGTCCGAATGTATGGGGTACTCGTATCTACAGTATCGGATCGGGATCCCAGATTTATGGCTCATTTCTGGGAGAGTTTCCAACGAGCCATGGAGACGCAGCTAATGATGAGCACACTTTTTCATCCTCGGACGGATGGTCAATCTGAGAGGACCATCCAGACATTAGAGGACATTATACGGGCATGCATCCTAGATCTCAAGGGTAGTTGGGAAGATCATTTACCTTTGGTAGAGTTTGCTTGTAACAATAGTTACCAAGTGAGCATACAGATGACACTGTATGAGGCACTATATAGGAGGCCTTGTCGATCTCTAGTTTGTTGGACAGAGGTAGGAGAGAGGCCCTCTACGGGTCCAAAATTGGTGAGAGACACCTCGGAGAAGGTGGATTTGATACGGAAGCGTCTTCTTACAGCGCAGAGTAGACAAAAGAGCTACGCCGATAGGCAACGGCGACCTCTAGAGTTTAAGGTGGGAGATCATGTCTTCTTGAAGGTCATACGTAAAAGAGGAGTGGTCAGGTTTGGCAAGCGGGGAAAGCTTTCGCCGAGGTATATCGGGCCCTTTGAGGTACTCGAGAGGATAGGAACAGTTGCTTACCGGTTGGCGTTACCACCAAACTTATCGGGTGTTCATGCGGTATTCCATGTCTCCATACTCCAGAAATACACCTCATATCCGACTCATGTGGTAGATTAAGGCAAGCTTGTTGTTGATGCAAATGGGACATTCGAGGAGGGATCAGTACATATCATGGATAGCCGGGATCTAATTTTGCAAAGCAAGACTGTGAGGCTAGTGAAGGTGTTGTGACAGCACCGAGGAGTGGAAGAGGCGATATGGGAGTGTGAGGACACTATACGTACCAATTATTCTTTCTTATTTGAGAATGGAGGTACTTTCTTATAGTTATTTAATATTAAATAATTATTGCATATGCATGTGATTGTATGTGTATGTATGTGTGAATTTCGGGGACGAAATTCTTTTAAGGGAGAAAAATGTAAAACATGGGAAAATTTTAAATTTTTTTCTGAAAAAGGGAAAAATAGTAATTTATCATTATAATGCGCATTTAAAATACTCATGTTCTAGAGCTCGGAAGACACAACGGATTTTACCGTTGGATTCATATCGCGAAATATAGCTACCCTGACGAATTTTATCGAATTCCAAGATAGTCAGATTTTTGCACGTCGTTCAAGGCGACTAGGTAGCGGTTGACCTGACAAACGTCCCCACAAATAAATTTTTAAAAATTTCCTTAAAATTTGATAAAATTTCAAATAAAATTAATTTGAACTTTAACCGGGATGAAATAAATCGTTTTAGGCGAAAACGTACCCCGATAAGTGAGGGGCGTGTGGTGCGGCTTGGGTAGGGTGTTCTTGAGGTTCTCCACTTCATCTCATGCTGACTTGTTCCGAAATGTGTACACCCAAGTGCAGGCGGTCAAGTTGTAGTAATAATCCGATTTGAGTCCGGAGTTGAATCCACAGGGAACTTGTTGTGTTGGTGTTTCAAAGTAATCAGTAAAGGAGACCAATTGATTGTAACCTTGAGATTTTAGGATAGTGAGATATGGGTGATTTCATGAATAGAATATTGAATCCTCTTCAAGAAAGTTTACAAGGTAAATGGAAATAAAGTCACTCTTTAGTTCAAGGATCGGGACATGTATTTAATAATCCGGTTTATAATAATTATGCTTGATAACTCAACTAACTCTCATGTCAACGGCGACTTAATCGGAAGATAAAGATGGCCTATTAAGATCATGGTTCCGATGTCTTACTAGAAGTTTACAAGAATTATTTTCACCGAGAGTTATCGCGCCTAAAAATAAGCAAGTATTTCTTCATGACATCCAACCATGGCTTTAATATTCCATCCTTTTAAATGAAGATTGACAATGGAGATGATTAAAGGGTACTCATGAAGATCTAGTCGAGGTACTTGCCTTGAAACGAGGAGTCTTTCCATGCAAGAGTCATCCGTGTCATAGAAAGACCATCGATTATACAAAGTACCTTAGCTTTGCTAGATGCAATCAATCATCCAATAAACAAGGGGATATGAATATTAAGCATTAGAACAATACATAATATAACCTCTGGATAATCAATACATGTCCTTCACCTCTTACTAAAGAGTGAATGAGAAACTACTCACGCTTCATAGCTTTGGTAAAGCTAGAAAAGTGAGTGATGCTCATCCCTCTAAGTAGAGGACTCCACAAAGCAAAAGTACAGGTAACGAGGAACTAATCTTCAACAAAGAATGAGTGAATCATGTTCCACCCTTCATAGCTTTGGTAAAACTTTAGAAAAGTGGAAGAGTTTCACTCCTCTAAGCAAGAAGGAAGCTCAAATAATGAACGTGCAAGACATAATTAAAAACATGTATGTAAAAGCATAAATATAAAGACTAGAAGTAAATAAAGACATAAATGTAAAGACTAAATGTAAATCAAGAACATAAATGTAAAGACTGAATGTAAAGAAAGGAATTACAACTCTTAAGCAAATGTAAATGTAAGCATTAACGAAAAGAAAAAGAATGGGAATTTGAACTTTCCCACTCTCTAACAAAGAGATAATACTAAGACAATTAGAAGAACTACAATTGAGCAGTATTGGCTACTAAATGTTAAGTGCCAAGTCTCCCCCTTTTGATCAACAAACTAAGGGTATATATAGGCAAGGAAAAGGCATGAGAGGGGGTAAAAGAATAGAGCTGGGTGTCAAAGTCAAACTGAAAAGCCACCCACTCTGCAAGCAGTCTGTCAATACCGTTCGAACTATAAATGGCGTTCGAACGGTTTCTCTGTCTTTGCTCTCTACCGTTCAAACTTCATATGGAATCAGTGCCTGCCAGTTATGTTAGAAGACACGTGGTTCTCTGTAAAAATCTTCCTCCAGGTCCTTGCAGAATCTTGACTGGTCTTCCCAATAATTCTAGGTGCGTTCGAATGGTGGTTGTCGTTCGAACGTGGTACTTAAGTGTCTGGGCCTTCTGACTGTAAGTCTACAACATGCCATGTCTTCAGTCAGTCTGATCTTGTCCTTGCTCCAGTGGACGTTCGAACGTTCATGACCGTTCGAACGTAGTACTTGAATCTCCAGGGCCTTGGGTCTTGCCTACAACACAGATTATAATATCTGGCCTGATTTCTCATGACCGTTCGAATGGTATTTAACGTTCGAATGTTGCTTCCATGTTCCAAGCTTTTACAATTTGCTCCTTAAAATGTTGTGATTGCCTTCAAAGGTACTTTTTGGTGCCTTTGAACCCTTGTTCACTTTAAGACCTGAAATATCATTACTTAAACTCCACCAAAGCACAATTAGTCCAAAACGGGGCATAAGAATATGCTATATTTGAGTATTAATCACATGCTCCAAGAGGTAGGGTTCTTCCTACTTTGATTTTATTCCTCTCCTTTGGGGCTGTTCTAGGGTCAATTTAGGTGATGAAATTATGGTCTATTTTGTGGTGAAATTACGGACTATTTTGGAGTAGAAATTATGGACCGCTTTGGGGTAGAAATTATGGATTGTTTTGGGATGAAAATGGACTATTTTGTGGCCAATTTAGGGCCTGTTAAGTGGCTATTTTTGGACTGTTTTAGTGGCTGAAATGGGGCTGCATATACGCTGTCCAAATGAACTTCTTTTGGACTGTTTTAGTGGTTGAAAAGGGGTTGTATGTAGGTTGTCCAAATGGACTATTTTAGGGCCATTTTGCGGACTATTTTTAGCCCATTTTATGAACTATTTTAGGGTAAAATTGTGCGATTGTAATTAAGTGTGGTTTTGGCATAAAAATTGTGATAACATGCTTGGAAATTGTTTTATGAAAATTGTCAATGTATATACATGCTTGTGTTATATTGACATTGTGAAAACTTATGGGAATTATATCTTTATGATATAATTTTGCCATGGAATATGTGAATTGTATTAATGTGTTATCATTGTGCAATGGGACATCATATTGCATATGCACGGTAACATCGCATTACGTGGGTGTGTGCATGGTTGTCATCAACACCACACTTGGTAGATGACGAGTGGACTTGATTAAGCTTGGTCGAAGACTTGGCCTAGTAACATGAATTGCATGGTAATTAGGGTCGGGGTTAACAAGAAGGGACTAGAAGATCCCTCGGGTGCAAGGCCCGGTGAGTGGGATACGCACTCCCTTGGCTTGGTCCAAGAAGTGTATATGTATATGCAGAGCCCTTGTTGGAAGTCCGTAAATTCCGAGTAGGTTGGAGACCCTTGGTGTAAGCCTATGAACATCCAACCCATACAAAAACTCTAGATTGGTAAAAGTCATTTGATGTGCAACATAAATGATGATTTCATACACATTAGCACTTGCATGTGTTGAGGAGCTGTGAAGGCTCGGGTTGGTTGGCATGAGTGAGTCTCATCTCATTTCACGACATGACATGATAAATTCCAATATTAAATGCATATTCTTACTTGGAATGTTGATATGAATATGAAATGTTGTATCTGAGCATTGTATGTGCACTTAGGTGGGGCGTAGCTTTAATAGGAATTACACTACTAGGCGTGGCTCACCCTATACGGGAAAAAATTTCAGGTTTGGGATTTACGCCGGTGGATGTCTCTTATTCGGGGCCACAAGGGTGAAGAAAGCCGACTTATGGCTTTTTATAACCCTTTTTGTAAAACTTTTGGAGCCAACTAGTTTTGGCATGTAATGTTATGTAAGAAGTTGTAAGTAAACCCACATGGATTGTTTTTAATATAACCTTGCCTGTTTTTTATACGAGTATAAATGAATGGACCCAGTGTGGTCAACTATTACTCATTAAAGGACCCGGTGTGGTCATTATTTAATATTAGGCCTCGGATGGGTCATATGAATGTATATTACACAAGTTATGCTTTGGGTAGAGCTTCTTATACAAAGGAGACTCT
>CM042184.1:20815389-20827363 GCA_023539305.1 Ilex asprella
ACCGTGGGAACGGTCAAATCCGTACCCATGTCCGAGGGAGGATCATTGATGTGGAGGCCATCACCATTGCCCGTCTGACTGGATTGACTCAAGCCCGGGTGGCCATCCCTGAGTACCCCCAAAATTTCGCTGGCAATGAGGTAGGGAGAGAGCTCCTGGAGATCAAGAGTTTGTTTGGACAGATAATCTGAGATACCTTCAGCAGGGTGACCTGACCAGTAAATACAAAATTTTGAATTTGATTTCAGTATCCAACATTTTTCCCCTACTGAGAAATAACCACATCTACCCTGACAGAGCCCGACTTCTGTATGCCATAAGTACTGGCAAAATAATTGACCTCCCATCACTCATCTTCGCAGAGATACGGAGGGCAATTGTTGACCCTAAAAAGCCATCCCTCCCATTCCCTGGACTGGCCACTGCATTCTGTAGAGAGTCGGGAGTGGTGATTGACGCCACGATGGAAAGGGCAAAGAAGGTTGTTCCCCTCACCTCCGGTTCTCTCAAGAAGAGCCGGAGTGTGGCTAGATCAGTGGGGGGAAAAGATCAGCAGGAGGAGGCTGCGGTTGAAGGTGATATACCCAGAGTGGAGGAGTGGGATCAGTTTTTCAGTTTCGCTGAAGAAGATTTGGAGGTACCTGTAGATGAAGATACTGATCCCCGGACAGACAGACAGATTTTGTTTGAGTTGGTGAGAGGTCAGAGGGAGATGAGGAAGGAGCAACAGGAGATGAGGAAAGATATGAGAGAGTTAAGGGCTGAGATGAGGAGGCTAGGGTGTAGTGCTCATGATCAAGCAGGCCCCTCATCTTAGAGTATTTCTTCTATGTCCCAGTGGTGGTAAAACTTCTAGGTCCTGATGTTTGAAAATATTTTCTGTTATTTTATCTTATTTTCAGTATTTGTAGAAATCAAAGCCTATTTTGGGTAGACTTGTGTTAGGCTTGATTTCCTTTGAAATGCTTTGTACTGAAATCGTTTATGATATATGAAATGCATATTTTGGTTTGTGTGATATCAAATGTCTAAATAATATTTTTACGCATAACATGACATCACAATATAGAAAAATTGGTGCAACTTCAAATTTGTAACTAGTTAAGCATCACATAGAACTTTATTCTATATTGTTGTATCTCATATCATGTTCTTATAAAAACTCATAATTGTACACTTTAGACTTTACCAAGTTGATAATTTGTTAGGTATTTTACCTTGAGAACTTGAAACATATAGTAGAGATGCATAAAAATCCTAGTGAGTGTTGATCCAATCTTTCTTGGAGGGTTATTTACATTTACTCAATGAAAAATATTTTTATTCAGTTAATCTCCTTCAATAGTCTCATTATCTTTGTTTTGGTCAACACCAATATTACGAATAATTGCTTGACTTTAAATTATTTGCATGAAAAGTGTGTTATCAAGAACTCTTGAGATATGATTTTAGGCCATCTTTGACATTATTTGAGCCTAAACATTATTCTTTGAATATTATTATCCCTAGAAGCTGTGATTGAGCCTTTGAAGCAAAATTTTATTTCTTATACCCAACATATAATAACCAAGTCAAAGAAAAAAAAAAATCCTTTAACCTTGGTTATCCCGAGATTGAGCTTTTTATTTTTTATGTAAGTTGGGAGATGTTGGTTGAGAAAAGAAAAAAAAAAGTTGTGCATACTTGTGAATATATATATCCAGTTGTCTTGCTAAAAAAAAAAAGAGAAAGACAATATATCTTGCTGTGAAAAAGCAAAAAAAAAAAAATAGCAAGTATGAGTTTTAAAAAAAATATGATCAAGTGTTGTAAATTGTGCTTCTAAATGATGGAGAGTGAAAGACTATGTAAAGAAGTTTGGTTGTGTAATGTATATGTTCTCTCGGGATAGTCTTTTGAATTCCTTAATATCCTTTGTTTCAAAACCCTAATCCCAAGGCCCCATTACAACCTTAAATAAAGGCCTATTTGATCTCAAGAGTGTATTGATGGATGCATAACTTATGTGAATAAGGAAAAGAATGGTGATTGTTTATTTATTGTATGTTGATTCTTTTCATGAGACTATGTCAAATCTGTTTTTTTTTTATTACGTTCTTTTTAATGGAACAGGTGAGCATTATTTGTTTTGATTTAAATATTTTCTTCTCACATGTGATACTTGAGTGTATAGTCAATATAATCTGCGAGAATTGCTCATGAGTGAGTTATCTTGTGAGATTTGGCATTGAGACGAATAGTTGATAGTTGTTGAGGTGATTATCAGATGAATGATTGACTTGGTATAGTTGCTCCACACTACACACGAGTTTCTATGAGAATGTGATACGTGCATACAGTTATATAGGGTAGAAGTCTATATTTTGCTTTGCACGTGCTCATAGAAAGCTTGTAACCTATAATTTTTATGTTGTGATAGCAAGTTATGTCATGTTAGTATTATTCAGCTATTTGATCACAGGGTGATGTTTGTGGGTATCATCTCTGGAAACCCTCACGAGACTATACTCGTCCACTAGGAGAAACCTAGGGGTTTAAAGGCTTGTTGCATACGCTAAATGCAATCGTGAGTCCTACGAAAGTGGTTCTGTTCTATTTTGTTTTGTTTTTACTTTTAGTTAGTGTTTTCTTTTGGCTTGCCTTACTAGGGACTAGCAAGGTCATAGTGGGGGGGTGTGATTCAGATCTAATATTTACAATTATTAGAGGAAAGATTGATCATTTTGGTATGAAAGTGTGATGATAATGTTAATTTATTAAAAGATTAATGTTATGAGAATTAAAGTGGAGTTGTGTTGTTCTGCAGGCTTATAGCGCAAAAAATTGGAGCTAAGTGATGAGAAGAAATAAAGCATGATTCAAAGGGAGATCACAATGGATCACGCGTCCGGACGGAGGAAGATAGCGCGTCCGGACGCGGTTGGCAGAAAGTTGAAGGAACGCAGACTGTACATTCTGGAGTTGGCGTCCGGACGGAATGAGATGCGCGTCCGGACGGAATGAGATGCGCGTCCGGACGTGTGTGGAAGACTTGGCGCGTCAGATTTAGAAGTCTAATGAAATTTGATATTTTCTCCAATGTGATTATAAATAGATACTAAGGGTTTTGCATATAAAAAAACTTTTGGACCTACGAATTTCCTTAGTTTGTTTTTTTTGCATTTTTACCATGGCCGGCTAAAAAGTTCCGCTAGGGCTAGGGAAAAATCTCTCAACGGAGTACGGTATTATTATTGACTTTCGTACTTAATGATTTATGTTATTGTGTTAATTTAATTCCTAATATTTTAGCAAAGTGTTTATGCTGTAAAAACTCCTGAGTTGTTGTGCCACGTACATCGATTGCTTGAGTTTTCCTGCGTGTAAATCGCTGGTTATTCCATGCTGGTAGAATTAATATGATTTCATAAAATAATATGATTAAATGATTATTCAGGTTCCTGGTAGTCTTTTGATTATAACTTTTGGATTTATCACTTGATTTGTTAATTGGGTTAACCGACATTTAATTCCTATTTCAAGTCAACTCTTCGAGTCTTTAATTATTACTGTATGAAGTTGAGAGGGAGTACCTAATGCTCTAGTATTTCCATTACTGTTTTAATCACCAAAAAATCAATCGTTCTCAATCTGCTACTTTTTAAATCAATCTTTTCCTTTAAATTGTTGTTAGTATTTGTGTGACTGTTTCCTTGTTGTAATTTCTCGTGGGATCGACCTCGGACTTTTCGAGAATATATTACTCTGCTCAACCTGCGCTTGGGTTTACACTTTTAAAGTTGAAGCAGCCAGGTTTGGCCAGTCCCACCTAAGCCAATCAAGATGCCATTTTTGTCTAATTTTTGAAACTATTTTTTGTTTAGGCTCAAATTCACACATTATGTGTATTTTAATATTCTAAGCATGTTTGTCTCCTATGACATACTTAAATTATGCTCCTAAACATGAATTATGCTTAAATAATGCATATGTAGTGCCCTACCAACAAATAACGCATGAATAATGTCCTACCGGTAAACCAAAAAATTTATCATCATTTTTCAAATCTCTACAAGGTATAACAAGAAGGACTAGAAGTTCCCTTGGGTGCAAGATCCAGTTATTGGTTTATTCACTTCCGTCGGTGCAAGTCCAAAAAAGTGAAATAGGCGTACGGAGCCGACAGTGCAATTCTAAAATACGTTGTCCAACAAAGACACAAGATTTTGTTTTAAAAACATACTCTTAGATGTGCAACATCCAACAATGTTTAATTTAATAAACACATGATTTTTATTTCAAACCAGCATTGGATATACTTCATCAATGATGAAGGTTTCACACGTGCATTGTATTGTGTTGTGGGAGATGGTGAGGGCTTGGGTTAAAGTGCATGAGTGAGTGTCATCTCATATCATGGCATGACATGATAGAATTTCAACATTGAATTGCATATTCATGATTGAAATTGATAAATGTTGTTGTTTGTTGCATGTACACATTTCATATGCATCTAGGTGGAGAATAGCCTCTATAAGAGATACTCTATTGAGCGTAGCTCACCCTATACGGGAAATAATTTTAGGTGCGGGACACACATCGGTGGACGGTCCTCATTTGGAGTCTCAAGGGTGAAGAGATATCGGATTGTGGCCTGTGACTTTGGTTTTTGTAAAACTTTTTTGAAAACATAGTTTTTGACATGTAAATCTATGGGAGTGATTGTAATAGAACTTGTATTAATCATGTTTGATGTACACATACATGATGTATAAGTTTGGAAAGGTTTAGAATTGATTACAAATGAAAAACAGGTCAAACAGGCAAATCTGGACAAACTGTACCGGTGCGGCATTGTCTAATAGGGTACGCATACCAGTACTCTTTTGAAAAAAACATAAATTTTACAATTCTTTTGAGATGCTTTTGGACTTTGATTCCTTTTGTCCCAATGATACAAATGGACATTAAATGAGGTATATTGAGGTACATTGGACCTCGATTGGATAAAATGATTAAAGGAACTCGGGTTACATGTGTGGGTTATAATCTCGGTTAAGGGGATACGATTGACATAATATCGGGACGTGCAACAAGCATGGGTATTTTCGCGGGTTGATGGGTTATCATCGTTTTATAAAAGACCTCGGATTTTGGGGCTTCAAAGATAAATTCTTGAGGTTTGTAAATGAGTAAAGTTTTATTTATTACGTAAAGATTGTAAATTTCATTGTGTTATGATAGTATTTATTTTTTTTTCAAAGGTATTTGTATATATGGTGTTGTTTTAGGCAGTTTTTATATATTTTTATGACAGTTCGATTAATACGAAGGATATGGTCAATGATATATTTCGAGTAATTTTAAAAGAAGAATTGATATGAATATTTTTACGCCATTTTTTTTGAATTTGGACAATTGTTTAAGATTTCTTTATTTATTGTATAATGTTTTTAGCCACGGGCAATGACTTGTATTCTATATCTGAAAGGTAAAATAAGGTATATTAATTTATCAGCTTTAATTAACATTATACGTGTTTTGAGAAGAACATGGTGTGGGTGTTTGTTGTACCATTTTGAAATTGCTATTATATTTGAATTAATGTTTTATGTAAACATGAAGTAAATAAAGACTTAATATAAATTATGTTCCTAAAGAATATTGAAAAAAAATCTTGTAGCTGAAGTTCAAAGAATTTTATTGTGCTAGAAAATAGCACATGACGTATAGACATGAAGTTTGTAAATTATTATGATACCAAAATTTATAATTTAATTTGTAGAGCTTGAAGCTCATAAATTATTAAATGCATAAAATTTTGCTAGCAATACTTGAGATATTAATTGATGCTTGCGGCATTTTTCTTATTATATTCAAGCATATATGTATATTTCCTCGCTAGATTTGTTCAGACCTTCAAGTCTATCTGAGATGGTTAACCTCATCTTGATGGAGTGGAGTTAACCGGTTCAAATATGCCATCTAGCTATTGTAATAATAATAATATTTTTTGTTTTACTTTATATGTCTGAAAAATAACTATTTTAAAACCCAAAAATATTCAAATGATGGATCCCTTGACTTTAGGGATCGATCTCACAATTGCAAACGGTTGAAAGGTTGCAAGTGGAATTAATATAACTAAATTTATAGTGACCCCCTTATCTTATAATGAGTACTAGTTAGGTTCCTAAACTTTTAAAATTTTTATTTTCAAACCAAAAATTTTCTAACAAATTTATAAATAGATTCTTTTGATAGTAAATCAATATAAATACATAAGGTCTTTTATTAATGATATAAGTTTACAAGAAACTTGACAAAAACACAAATAAAATTAAACTACAAACAAATCTTCAATAAGATTACACCAAATAAATTTGTAGGAAACATGACCATAGTGATATATGATTATATAAAAAAATTATCACTACATATAGAATTAGAATACAAAAGAGAGCAAAATTTATTTCAGGGGCCATTGAAGAAATATTTACTTTCTATGATTTGTATTTTACAACATATATATACACAGGATTGAAAAGACAAATATCCTTATGTACACACATAAAATTAAATGAATATATTAAATATTTGGTGTATATGTGATCAGCCACTACTAATGTCGGCGTTTTGCAAAGCGTAGTTATTTTTATCTAACTTGACTATTTTATTTTTTATACATTTGTGAAAATGGGCTACATTACAAAATTGAAATTTCTGGCTATAGACATCTCAAGTGCCAATTACACGTCAAGGGCTTTAAATATTGAGCTTTTACTAGATTCAAAAAATCGTGGTGACACCATAAAATAAAAAAATAAGGCAACTATTAAAAATCGTGCAAAGTCATTGATTTTTCTTCATCATCACATCAATGAAGGATTAAAAAATAAATACCTCACTATAAATGATCTATAGACTTGTGAAAAAAAAATTAAAAGCTAGGTTTGATTACCAAAAAACCATAATCTTTCTGAAGGCTGAACATTAATGGTTAAACCTTCAAGTCCCAGATTTTAAGAATATACACAAATACAATTCAACAATACATAAATTCACAACTAAACTAAAATTCTGTATTAGCATGTATCGGATTCAAAAAAATTAAGGAAGACTTATTCCATATTTCACATGTCAAATATTTTATTACAAGAACAATGTAGACAACATGGGTTCAAGACATATAATGAACTCATAGCATCTGTTTTACTTGCAGAGGAAAATATTGAATTACTAATAAAGAATCATGAGTTTTTTCCAATTGGCTACCAAGTCTTTCCAGAAGTAAATGCCACATCTTTTTGTGCTCATAGATGAGGGTACAAAAAAAAAAAAAAAAAATTCGCTAGGGTTATTGTGGTGGTCCGAAGGCTTTACACCAAGAAAAAGAGAAATGTCCCACACCACTAGAAGTGGAATAACATACCATACCACCAAATTGGAACAACCAGGGCAAAAAAAAAAAAGAAAAAGAATAATTTATTGAATAAATGTATTCTCTAGTAACGCACGCTACTACTTTTAGATTTTTGAATAGATTTTTTAGTCTCTGATTGACTGGATATGCACATGAATGACGTTTTTAGTACGTATTTGTATGTCTTATTGGACAATGAAACATATATGAGAATCTATGAAGGATTCAACATGCCAGAAACATATAATTCACTTCCCTAAACATTGTATTTCGTTAAACTTCAACAATTTTTATATGGATTAAAATAGTAAGGATGGATATGGTATAATCGCCTAGTGAATATCTCTTGGAAGATGGTTATATCAATGATTTTATATGTCCATGTATTTTTATTAAAAGATTTAATAGTGGATTTGTTATTATTGTTGTATATGTTGATGATTTAAATGTAGTAAGAACTCCATAAGAGCTTACAAAAGCCGCTAGCTATTTAGTGAGTTTGAGATGAAATATCTTGGGCAAATAAAATTTTATTTTGGCCTACAGATTGAACATTTATCCAATGGAGTTTTTGTGCATCAATAAACAAAAAAGGTCTTGAAACAATTTTACATGGATAAAATCTCATCCATTGAGTTAACCAATGGTCGTCCGATCACTAGATACAAATAAGGATCCATTTTGTCCTGAAGAAGAAGGTGAAAAATTTATTGGTCCTGAACCACCATATCTCAATACAATTTGTGCACTAATATATCTTGCAAACTATAGAAGACAAGTCATATCATTTGTAGTTAACTTACTAATAAGATACAACTCAACACCAACTCGAAGGCATTGATGGGATCAAGCATGTATAACAATATTTCTATGGAAGAATGGACATGGGGCTATTCTATATGAATGACCAAATTTCGCAGTTAGTTGGATATATAGATGCTGGTTATCTCTCTGATTCACTCAAGACTCGATCACAACCTAGATATGTGTTTATTTATGATGATACACCTATATCATGGAAATCGGATAAACAAATAATAGTTCTACATCATCTAATCACTCTGAAATATTAGTCATCCATAATGCTAGTTGAGAATTTATTTAGCTAAGATCTATGATCCAACATATCTAAGAGCAAAGTGGACTATCTTCAATCAAAGATATCCCAACAATATTATATGAGGATAAAACAACTTATATCACACAACTTAAGAATTGATCCATCAAAGGTGACATCATAAAACATATCTCGTCAAAGTTTTTTTATATCCATGAGCTAGAGAATAATGATGATATTAACGTTCAGCAAATTCGTTTGACTATAAATCTAGTAAATGTGTTCACTAAAGCACTTCTACTGACTATATTCTAAAAATTGTTGAACCAAATCAGAATGCGGCATCTTAAAGATTTATCAAACTAAACAACTATTATTTTAACTGGATGTATTCAACAAGGGGAGACTTGTACTTTTTTTTTTCCCTTTGCAAATGTTTTTTTCCACTAGGTTTTACTTAACGAGGCAGTGCATACGATCTCAGCTGAACAATTTGTATGATGTACTCTTTTTTCTTCATCCAAGTTTTATCCCACAAGATTTTACTGACAATATTTTAATGAGGCAACATTCGTGCATTCAATAATATTTTCATATAGTGGTCATCCGAAGGAAAATGTTGAAAATATTCATGAATAGGTAGATGACCACCCCACCTATAATGGAGGTGGATGGCCACCCCAAGTAGAATCCCTTTGTCCTTTTGTCCCTTGATATTGACCTATAAACGGTTTCTAACATGGATGAAAGAAATACACTCAAGATTTCAATATACAATCTCTCTCTCCCTCTCAATATTCTCTCTATCTCTCTATTTGTTTATTTAAACTGGTTATTTGCACAAACATTAATTTACTAGTTTTATAACATATTCCACATGATATGATTTGATTATTGACAATGCATTTTATTGGTCCCATCTTTAACCATTGACAAAACCATCAATGTATCTGGTGTCAATTAAATAAAAGGATGTCCAACTTTGGTCACATCTTTGGCTACTTTATGACTTGGCCACTTTTGTAGGTGGCTATGCATCCCCATTAATGCACGACCACCCCATGTCTTTTCATTTATAAGATCCTCAAGAGAAAGATTTAGGCCAACCCAAACAATCAATATAGTTGATACATTGGTGTTAACACTTGTGGACATTTCACTCCACGTGTCCTTCGCAAAAAGTGCCAAAAGATAGAAGAAACTGAGAAATAAATCACTGCCTACCGAAAAAGAGAAAAAAAAAGTGATAACACAATTATATATTTTTAAGTGGGTTGACACTAAGTTTAAAAAATACTTTAGTTTTTATAATCAACTTTGATTCTATGTTGCAGAAAGTTGGTTTTTTTTATCTTTCTTTTCCCCCACATCTATAGTTTAATAACAGATTTTCTATTTCTCCTGTTCTTGAATTTACTTGTTAAATTTTAATTTTTCTTGGTCTTATCTCATGTTGTGAATTAATTAATAAATGTTGATCTATCATTATTCGACTGCACATTTTTATTTAGCATGTTTTACAAACAACAAAATTTTTACTTTGTGATTCGGTAAAAAATATTTTTTTGCGGGAGAGATACTATTTCACCAATCAAATTGCAGGTATCTAACATATTCATACCTATCGATTTTTAACAAAGAATGACGAAATGTATAACTTACACAAATCTTTCCATTTTCCAAGTCGATTCAATCCATTTGTTGGTAGAACTATTAACTCTATCGTAAATGTTTCTGGAACACTTCTAATGGATGGACAAATAGTCAATTTTGAAAGAACTTATTGTCAACCTTTTTTCAATATGAATCTATCTAATTTAAAAGGGAAGAACCTGTATTAATATATCAATATCAATTCAACTATATGTTTGATTCACACTCTATGTTCTGAAAATATTTATCATTCGAAAAGATAAAAAACGAAAATTTTTGCCTAAAGAAATACGTTGAAAAATAGCATATGTATAGCTTGAGCACGTAAAAACTACAAGTGAGAGTGATTCCACAACTGCTCATTCCATATCTTTTGTACATATAGATCAATTTTTCATTCGAAAAATCTCCAACAATGTCCTTTCTTATGTTACGTAAATTCGGATTCTTCACAGAGTTGGCTGCCTCTAATCTTTTTCTCATTGTCAAAAGGTGGTGTCTAAATTTCATCGACTAAATAGAGCCTTATTTACTTGTTTTTCATGAACTTGAATTTTAATATATCAACATTCATTCCTAATTATAAGTATATAAATGTAAGGTCAAATTAAATCATTATTTGATGAAATTCAAAATTAATTTCTTAAATTCAACTAAATTGCCTTATTTAGACCGGATATTTAATTCATAATGGACTTAACATGGATCGTAAACACAAAATATAGTAGAAATTTTTTTGATCTGATGTCATTTCCCTTGACCTTAAATATTTTTTAGTATCAATATTTTATAGGCGATTCAAGAAGACATATATGTATTATTATTATTTGCTTGGGGTAGGGATTTTGCAGAGACATGACAAACAAAACGAACAACAGCGCAGCGGTGGAGTCCATGCAAAGAACTTAGGATGCCAAGTGGAATATCCATCTCTAAGGTCCCAACTCAATATTATATTATATATCGCTCTATCCACTTGTCCCATTTCCTACCTTGAATTTTGGCAATACTAGGAGAACTTTGGTGACGTCAAAACACAAACTACAAAAATTTGCTTCCGACCCGCTGTTTCTTCTTTCACAACTTTATCTTTCTTTTAGTAGTGGCGGCCCCGGCTAAATTGAGATTTAAAGTGAAAATATTAAATTTATTTTTTTATTTTAAAAAAAATAATTTATTTTTAATTTTTTATGTGAGAGTGATACAAAAGAATAATGTGTAAATATTGTCGAGAAAGAGATTTAAACTTTTATTTTTGTTTTTATCAGAGAGAGGGTGAGATAGTGTTAATTTTAATTTTTGTTTTTGTTTTTATTTTTTTTTACTAAAGAGAGAGAGAAATTGGGTGAGAGTAAATATGAGTTAAATTTTGAGTATTTTTTTAATTTCTAAACTTTTAATGTTATGAATTAAATTATATGCCCAAATTATTGTAATAAAAGTTTTGATTGAATTTAATTTTTTGAGGCTTTTTTGTAAGGCATAAAATTTAATGGATTTAATTTATTTTTTGTTGGCTGGTGATGTATTTAAAATTATGAAACATTCTAAAAATTTGGGACCTAAAACTCATACTTTTTTTTTTCGTACAGTTGAATCAGTCCCGACTTTTAGCCAAATTTTCCCTCTTAGAATTAGAAGAATTGCTATGTCAATGAATCAAATTCAACTCTAG
Organism: Ilex asprella; assembly: GCA_023539305.1. Lineage (NCBI taxonomy): Eukaryota > Viridiplantae > Streptophyta > Magnoliopsida > Aquifoliales > Aquifoliaceae > Ilex > Ilex asprella. The sequence goes on from CM042184.1 coordinate 20,827,177, forward strand.
AAGTGAAATTTGATTTATATAATGCATGTGATAGTATTGTGAATATCAATTTAAATTTCATTTATGACTCTAAAGTTAAAATAATATGACTAAAAATTTAAATTTTATATATTCGAGACTATTCTTCATTTTCTAAGGAAATGACAAATTACTTTCCTAAAATGCATTAATTAGTCAAAAAAAAAAA
>CM042184.1:20827463-20869029 GCA_023539305.1 Ilex asprella
CATGACTTAAAGGGAGATCACACTGGAACACGCGTCCGGACGGAGGAAGATAGCGCGTCCGAACGCAGTTGGCAGAAAGTTGAAAGAACGGAGACTGCACATTCTGGAGAGCACGTCCGAACGGAATGAGATGCGCGTCCGGACGCGTTTGAAAGAGTTGGCGCGTCAGATTTAGAAGTCTAATGAAATTTGATCTTCTTGACGAGGGGAATATAAAAAAGATACGGAGGAATTTCTAGATATTATTTTTTTTTTTTTTGCATTCTTTCTATTATGTCCGGCTAGAAGGCCAAGCTAGGGCTAGGGAAAAATCTCTCAACGGAGTACGGTATTTTTATTGACTTTTGTACTTAATGATTTATGTTATTGTGTTAATTTAATTCCTAATATTTTAGCAAAGTGTTTATGCTGTAAAAACTCCTGAGTTGTTGTGCCACGTACATCGATTGCTTGAGTTTCCCTGCGTGTAAATCACTGGTTATTCCATGCTGGTAGAATTAATATGATTTCATAAAATAATATGATTGAATGATTATTTAGGTTCCTGGTAGTCTTTTGATTATAACCTTTGGATTTATCACTTGATTTTTTAATTGGGTTAACCGACATTTAATTCCTATTTCAAGTCAAGTCTTCATGTCTTTAATTATTACTGTATGAAGTTGAGAGGGAGTACCTGATGCTCTAGTATTTTCATTATTGTTTCAATACCAAAATCAATTGTTCTCAATCAACCAATTCTCAACTCAATATTTTCCTTTAAATTGCTGTTAGTTTTTGTGTGATTGCTTCTTTGTTACAATTCCTCGTGGGATCGACCTCGGACTTTCCGAGAATATATTACTTTGCTCAACCTGCGCTTGGGTTTACACTTTTAAAGTTGAAGCAATATGCAGTGAATGACAGTAAAAATATGATTAGGGTTAGAGAACACCTTGAACTTGATCTTTGACAAAAGCACCAACATCTGAAACTAAGGAAAACAATGATATACAGCCAAGTAAAGTAAGTAACATAAAAATGAAAATAACATAAGTAAATAAAAAGACTGAACACCAAAAAACATAAAAACTGGTTACTCCTCTACGAATTCCAGATACACTGGATCCATTAAGTCCTCCTCCACCACTTGTCCTTCAAAACCCTCAGAAAAGGGCTTAAGTCATTCTCCATTGACCTTGAATGTCTTGCCATTCTCGAGGTTTGTGACATCCACAACTCCATTGGGATAGGCCACCTTGACAAGATAGGGGTCATCCTAATGGGATCAGAGTTTACCTTAGAAAATAGATAGACGAGAGTTGTATAAGAACACTTTTTGGCGGGGCCCGAATGACTTTCATACAATGAATTTGTCATGAAAGATCTTAGCCCGATCCTTTGGAAATTTTGAGCTCTCATACTCATCTCATCCAATTCATTTAGTTCTAGCTTTCTATGCTCTCCGGCCATTCTCAAATTAAAATTCAAAGTCTTTATGGCCTAATATGCCTTGTGTTCCATCTGAACTGGTAAATGGAAAGCCTTTCCAAAGACTAGCCAATAGGGAGGCATGCCTAAAATAGTTTTGTAGGTAGTACGGTAAGCCCATAGGGCATCAATCAGTTTGTTTGACCAATCTTTCCTATTTTGGTTAACCGTTTTTTCTAAGATGTTCTTGATCTCCCTATTAGTCAACTTGGCTTGGTCATTGGTTTGTGGGTGGTATGCAGTGAATACCTTACGTGTGACACCATATTTGTGCATTAAAGATGCAAATGAATTATAGCAAAAAAGTGATCCACCGTCACTTATCAATGCACGAGGCATCCCAAACCTTGAAAAAATGTTTTCCTTGAGAAACTTGACCACGACCTGATGGTCATTGGTCATGGTTAGAATAGCCTCCACCCACTTGGACACATAATCCACTACTAGTAGAATGCATAGATAGCCAAATGACCTAGGAAAAGGACCCATAAAGTCAATGCCCCAACAATCAAATATTTTAATAACAAGTACAAGGGAGAGGGACATCATGTTCCTTCGCGTCACACTACCCAAATGCTAGCATTTATCACATTCTTTACAAAATGAAACACAATATTTGTTAAGTGAGGGCTAGCAAAAACCTAATTGAAGAATTTTCACTGAAGTTTTCTTGCCAAAGAAATGGCCACCGCATGCTTCTGAGTGGCAAAATGCAAGGACATCCCATTGTTTTTTTTTCGGTATGCATCTCCGCATGACTTGGTTAGGGCAGCACTTGAATAGTTACGGTTTGTCAAAGTAGAAGAACTTCACATCTACCATAAATCTTCTTCAATCTTCTAGGCTCCACTGTAGTGGTATTTGTCCTGTTACAAGATAATTACATATGTCAGCATACCATGGATACACTGAATGAATTGAAAGTAATTGCTCATGAGGAAAGAAATCTTTGATAGTAATGTTCTCATTGGCTTCTTGCACCACCAATCGAGAAAAATGATTCACCACCACGTTCTCCACTCCCTTCTTGTCTTTGATTGTAAGATTGAACTCTTTGAATTGGAGGATCCACCTGATAAGTCTTAGTTTTGTATCCTACTTAGACAACAAGTACTTTAAAGCAGAATAATTAATATAAACAACTATTCGGTGAACCAATGATGTAGGAACGAATTTTATCAAATGTAAATACTACCGCTAGCAGCTCCTTTTTTGTGGTAGTGTAATTCATTTGGGCTTCATTGAGCGTTTTGCTAACGTAGTATATTACATAAGGTCTATTATTCTCCCTTTGATCGAGTACTATACCGACTGCGTAATCACTCGTGTCGCACATAAGCTCAAAAGATAAATCTCACTTGGGTGGTCGCATAATCAGAGGTGTGACAAGCATATTTTTAAGTTTTGTGAAAGATGCCTCACAATTATCTGACCACTCAAACGGGACATCTTTAGACAATAAATTGGCCAAAGGTCGGGTCAATGCACTAAAAAATTTACTTAAACGCCGGTGAAATCCAACATGACCCAAAAATGACCTGATATCCTTGATGACTCTCGGCGTGGGGAGGTTGGAGATGACCTCCACCTTTGATTTGTCAACTTCGACCCCTTTTGCCGAAATGATGTGCCCGAGAACAATTCCTTGTGTCACCATAAAGTGACACTTCTCTTAATTCAATACTAAGTTCTTCTCTTCACATCTTTCTAAAACTTTCTCCAAGTTTTTCAAGCATCCACTGAAAGAGTCCTCGAAGACCGAGAAGTCATCCATAAATAGCTCAACAATCTTCTCCACCATATTACTAAAAATCCCCATCATGCAACGTTGAAAGGTCCGAGGGGCATTGCATAGCCCAAAAGGCATGTGACGGTAAGCAAAGATACCGTAGGTACAAGTGAAGGCGGTCTTCTCTTGGTCTTCCAATGCAATTTTAATTTGATTGTAGCCGGAGTATCCATCTAAGAAATCAATAGAATAGATGTCCCGCTACTCGTTACAACACTTGATCAAGGAATGGCATTAGAAAGTGGTATTTTTTTGTGCACAGGTTGAGCTTCTAGTACTCAATAGAAACTCTCCAACTCGTGAACACCCTTGTTGGAATAAGCCAATTCTCTTCATTCTCTACAACAATGACTCCTGACCTCTTGGGTACTACTTGTGTGTGGCTAACCCACTTACTATCGGCAATCAAAAAAATGATGCCTACGTCAAGTAATTTTTGCACCTCGTCTCTCACCACATCCTTCATGATTGGGTTCAACCTTCTTTGTGGTTGTCGAGAAGGTTTGGCATTCTCCTCAAGATAAATTCGGTGTGTGCAAATGAGGAGGCTTATCCCTTTAATGTCGGCAATTGTCCAACCGATAGCCCTTTTATGCCTTCTCAACACCTCCAAGAGCTCCTCTTCTTGTTTTGCATCCAATGTTGAGCTAATCACCACCAGAAATATTTCATCTTCCCCAAGATATGCATACTTCATATGGGAAGATAATGGCTTCAATTCCAATTTGGGCTTTTGTACCTCTGATAGGAAATTCTTCTTGTCTTTGGGGTGGGAGCTTCTCAAAAGTAGGGATCCACTTTTCTACCCTTTTCAAACTCTCCAACTCATCCTGCTCATCAATCTCTTTTATAACAACAACTCCCTCATCTTCCAACTTGAAGGTGTTCATTAACTCCAAGTGCTCCTCTACCAATGTGTCAATCTGGTTAATCTCATTGGCCTCTTCATCATCCCCCGGTTGCTTGGACAAGTTGAACACATTGAGTTCCACAGTCATGTTCCCAAATGCTAGCTTCATAATACTATTCTTGCAATTAATCACAGCATTAGATGTAGCAAGAAAAGATCTACAAAGTATTACTAGAATTTGAGAGTTAAGATTTACAACCGGGTGAGTAACAAGCACAATAAAATCAACAGGAAAGTAAAATTTATCAACTTGCACTAAGAAATCCTCAACTACTCCCATTGGTGTCCGAAGACTACGGTCCGCCAGTTGAAGTGTGATTGGAGTGGGCTTTAATTCCTCAAGATGAAGTTGTTGGTGCACCAAGTATGGAAAAAGATTCACACTAGCCCCCAAATCAAGAAGGGCTTGTTCCACCTGAAAATTTCCAATGGTTATGGCAATGGTGGGACAACTGGGATCTTTAAACATTGGAGGAGTGTTTGTCCTCAAAATCGAGCTCACTTGCTCAGTGAGAAATGATTTCTTGTGGACATTGAGTCTTCTCTTTACGGTGCTTAAATCCTTCAAAATATTGGCACAAGATAGAATTTTCTTGTTGGCATCAAGCAGTGGAATGTTGATCTTTACTGGCTTAAACATTTCAAGTATATCATCATAATTAGCCCCCTTAACAGGTGGCTTCAAACGAATAGGAACGGAGCATGAATAGGAAAAATATGCACACTCTCATCAACCAATTTTTCTTTCTCATCTACCTCATCACTCACCTCACCTCCCTCAGTGTCACCTTTGGTCTCTCTTTCTATTGGCAATGTGACCTTGGGTGAGACCATTGGCATAATGGTCTTATCAATTTCCTTGCCACTTCAAAGGGCGGTAACAGCCATGAGTTGCTCGCAACTCTCTTTGGTGGGCTCGGATTACTCAATGACATGTTGCCCCTTTTGATTTTCTTGGGAATGATGTGACGCCCCTAAAACTGGGGGACCGTTGATCACCCATCAACTCGCAGAATACTCGTGGATATCATGTAACTCGATATCACACCATTATGACCAATTTACCGGGGTCCTTAATTTAACAAAAATTTAGGAAACTCTACCCAAAATACAACCTGTGCAATTATACAATTATATGACCCATCCAAGACCCAATATAAAACACTGACCACACCGAGTCCATTTATCCATACTTTTGACGCCCCTAAAATCGGGGTTCCTATGTCGATGTATGAAGTGTGACATGTCGTGTAAAGTATAACATGACATATAAAAGTGTAACATTGTCATGCACCACTATGACCTATCAACACATCACATTTATGCATCAAACATAGTTAATATAAGTTCAAATTTCAATACTTTTACATACATTACATGCCAAAATTAAATTACAAGTCTAGTTTTACAAAAAAATAGATTAAAAGCCGCAAGTCGGCTTTTCTTCAACCATGGAGCCTTGATTATGAGCCATCCGTTGGCGCATACCCTGCACCTGAATATTTTTCTGCATAGGGTGAGCCACGCTTAATAAAGTATCTCCTACAAAGGCTACTCACTAACCTGAGTGCATATGAAATGTCACATGCAATTTCACAATAACAAACATTCCAAACAAGAATATGCAATTCAATGTTGGAAACTGTACCATGCCATGTCATGCCCTGAAATGAGATGAGACTCACTCATGCACTTTAACTCGAGTCCTCACCGACTCCTACAACACAATGCAATGCACTTGTGTAATGAAACCGTCATTTGATGAAAACCCATCTAATGATTGTTTGAAATAAAATTTATGCTTTTATAAAATCAAATCACTAATGGATGTTACCCATTTAATGGTTGTTTTTATAAATCAAAATCTTATGTCTTTGTTGGGCAACGTATTTTTGTATCATAACCGCCAGTTTCATACACCATCACACTTTTTTAGAATTTCACCTCAAGGTAGTGTGTGAACCAATTAGCTGGGTTTTGCACCCGATGGAGAGTCTAGCCCTTCTTGCTATACCCGACACAAGTTTTTCATGCATGCAACCGTGCGACTCAATTGTCTCTTCAATCCAACTTTCTCGAGCCCACCCATCAACCACCAAGTATGGGGTTTGATTAAACCAAGCACACACACACCCACACTCATGCATAAAGTCCATGAATGTGATGCCTCTGTACAAATGCAATGTAATGAACCATTACAATACCAATGTCGTGCACCATATGTAATGAGTACCATAAGAGCCACTTTAACCACATATCATGTCTCATATGTAATGAATGTCACATGGATCAATTTAACCACACTTTTTTTAACATGTATCATGGAAAATTATATCGTACGCATATAATCTCTAAAAATTCATCATAATGTCAATATGAATAATTTCAACATATCCCATAATCAATTATATAAAAACATATAATTTTCATGATCATCATAATGATAACATATCATTAAGCATACATCAACATGACCTTTTAAATAGTAAATCACGGTATAAGTATATATGATTTCACTTTACCACATTATCCAAGCATGTTATTTCATCAGACAACAACTTCAATCACTGAAGGCATTTTATCAAACACCTTCAAGGCACTACTTATGTAAACACATAATCATGTCCAAAATTTCACATTTCTTAAGAAAATACATTAAGCAATTTCTACATACACACTTTAAGATAGAATTTATTCTACCCATTTCACCACTTAAACCACAATAGGCAAGTGATTAAAATCTTTGACAACCTACCCATCTCATATAGACATTCTAGGTTGAAAATAAACCTAAGTAGGAGGAAACTTTACCTCTTGAATCGTAAAATACCCGTAGGAAACTTCAATAACAAGATTCAAGCCCAAAGCTTTGATTTCTCCAAAATTCTCCCTTTGGATCTTCGGTGAAATTCTTTGTTCTTGGTGTGGTTGTGTAGCCCTCGTCGAGGAGAATACTTTTTGTTCTTGGTCCAAGTTGATTTGACCAAAGCTTGGTCCTAGATCGCAAGAAGAAAGGCTTGAGAACCATTGTTTTCTCTCTTTTGCTCTCTCTATTTTCTAAATTGCAGACCAGCAGAGAATATGACACCCCAAAATCTAGGGGTCCTTTATCAACCGTTGATAACCCATCAACCCATGAAAATACCCGTGGATGTCACATAACCCGACACCACGTCAATCACATCCTCGTAATCGGGAATATAACCCACACGCATAACTCGTGTTCCTTTAATCATTCAACCCAATTGAGGTCCAATATGTCTCAAAATATTTCATTTAATGTTCATTTGTCTCATTGGAGAAAAGGAAAACCTAGGCTGAAAGCATGGCAAAACACCTTTAAAATTTTAAAATTTTTGGAAACCGTACCGGTATCGTTGGCTCACTGGAGTTGAGCATACTGGTACGGTTAACTCTCTGGACAACAGCATACTGGTATGTGTACCGGTACACTCTATTAATTTTTGCCTGTTTCAACCATTTTTTATTTCAAACCCATTCCAGACCCTTCCACATTCACCCAATACATGTTTAACACCATTTTCTATATAAAACTTGATACATACAAGTTCTATTACGTTCAATTACATAATTTTACATGTCAAAAATCAAGTTTTCATAATTATTTTACAAAAACTCAAGGCAAATCCACATCTCGGCTTTTCTTCACCCTTGATGGCCCAAATGAGATTCGTCCACCAGCGTATACTCCGCTCCTGAAATGTTTCCTGTATAGGGTGAGTCACGCTCAGTAGAATAATTCCTATAGAGGCTACTCCCCACCTAGATGCACATGGAATGCACACATGTAACATTCAACAATCCATCACATTCCAAACAAGAATATGCACTCAATGTTAGAATTTTTCATGTCATGTCATGAAATGAAATGAGACTCACTCATGTAATTCAACCCGAGCCCTTCTTGGCTCCTTAGCACATGCGAGTATCAACGTGTATGAATTAGTCATCCATGTTGCACATTGAATGACATTTACAATTCTAGGGTCTTTCTTGGGGTGGATATTTATGGACTTACACTAACGGTACCCAACCAACACGGAATTCATGGACTTCCACCAACGGCTCCGTGAACATTGATGATTGATACCCAATTATAACATTTTATTGTGCCTCCTTTGGACTAATTATACTTTGATGGAGTTCAAATGGTGATGTTTCAGGTGCTAAAGTGAGAAAAAAAGGGTCAAGCATAACAAATACAACATTTAAGTGTAACTGCAGTGCTTTAGGGATCAAACAATGGAAAAGCTTGGAGGACAGCCTTCACGTTCGAACGAAAGGGACCGTTCGAACGTTCCCCTGAATTTAACGAAGACCAGGCGTGCTGCAGACAGACCCTGGAGGCTAAAGCCTAATGTTCGAACATCAAGCCTCGTTCGAACGCATCATCACGTTCGAACGACTATCCCACGTTCGAACGACACTGGAAACACTGACACGATCAGGCTGACCGGAAGACTTCGCGTGTGCAGACTCCCAAGCCAGAAGAAAGACCCTCAGGCACATGGGTGCCATGATCGACTGAATCTGGAATGTTTGAAGACCCTGAGTGCTGCAAAGAGTGGGTGAATGAATGGCCTGACAAAAGACTGCAACCCACGTGAAGCCTGAAAATCAACACAGACATACAAGCAAAACAGCCTTCACATTCGAATGGAAGGGACCGTTCGAACGGTTCCCACGGACAAACTGCAGATTTCCTGATTCTTTGACTGAGCCTTTGATTCTCACCTTGACTTAGGCATCCAGCACTGCTCTTTCACCCCTCCCTTGCTCTTCCCTGCCTATATATACTCCCCTTTTGGGAGCCTTTGAGGACACACTTGTGGGGAGAGATCAAGAGCTCCCCTCTTGAAGAATACCTAGTCTTTTTATGTATTCATTTTAATTCAAGTTTTACATTCTAGTTCTTTAATTCAAGTCTTTTACATTCTTGCTCCTTTTAATTACTTCAACTCTTTATTATAGTTGGAAAGTTTAATTCCCTACTTGTCTTCATCTTTATTATAGTTGGGAAGTTAATTCCCTTCTAGTCTTCATTTTTATAGAGTTGGGAAGATAAATTCCCTACTTTTGTGTTCTTTATGTTCTTAATTTACTTCTTGTCTTTACATTAATGCTTTTACTTTCTGCTTTCAATTATGTATTGCACCTTCATCATTTGAGCTCATCTTCTTCTTAGAAGAGTGAATCTCTTCCACTTTTCTAGGGCTTTACCAAAGCCAAGAAGGGTGGAACGTGATTCACTCATTCTTTGTTGAAGATCTAGCTTTCTTTTACTTTCTTTCACTTCCATTGCTTGAGCATCTTCTTCTTAGAGGAGTGAAACTCTTCCACTTTTCTAGGGCTTTACCAAAGCCAAGAAGGGTGGAACGCGATTCACTCATTCTTCGTTGAAGATCAACTTCGGAGTTCCTCTACTTGGAGGAATGAGTACTATTCACTTTTCTAGCTTTACCCAAGCCATGAAGAGTGAGTAGTCCTCATTCACTCTTTAGGGAGAGGTGATGAATACGTAATAACTATCCGGATGTTATACTTGTGCATTTCTTTCATACTTCAATGCTTTATTTACTTGCTTAGTGGGAGGTTGAATGTGTTAAGCAAAGTTAGGGTAATGTGCACAACCAAAGGATGTTTCTATGATCCGGATAACTCCTACATAGAAAGATCCGTTGGTTCAAGGCAAGTACCCAAGCTAGGTAATGTTCTTTGTGGAATCAATGGGTCTTTTCTATGGTAAATGGATAACTCCTTCTAGAAGGATTAGTTGATTCAAAGCAAAGAACTCTGGCTAGTATTATGTATAACCAAGGGATCTTTTCTATGGTAAATGGATAACTCCTTCTAGAAAGATCTGTTGTGTGAGACAAATACTCCGGGATAGAACTTCACAACTAACTCTTCAATCTCCACCACCATTGCACTTCATAAAAAGGATGGAGCTCTAACCCAGTCCACCCTTATCTTCCGATTAACTTACTGTTACCACGGAAGTTAGTTGAGTTATAAAGCACAAGTGTAATACACCGGATAATTCATTACATATTCTGATCCTCGAACTAAAGAGTGACTTTAATTTTATTTGAATCTTATATTTTGTCTAGAAAAACTCTCTTGAAAAGAATTTAATATTCTGTTCAAGAAACCATCCACTTCTCACAAAGCTCAAAAAGGTTACAATTGATCAGTCTTCATTACTGTTCACCTTGAAACACTAAACACCATATTCCCTGTGGATTCGACTCCGGACTCAAACCGGATTATTACTACAGCTTGACCGTCTGTACTTGGGTGTACACATTTCGGATCAAGTCAACTAACACACTTTATGGGCTCTTATACCAACGGAGTGCATATCTAATCACTGAGTCTCTCACCAGAGGGATCTTCTAATCCTTTCTTGTTAACCCCAACCCAACTTATTATGCAATCATGCGGCTCAGCTAGGCCTTCGGCCCAAATTTTCCAAGTCTTTCGTCAATCACCAAGTGTGGTGTTAATAACAACCATGCACCCATCCATGTGATGAGACGTTTCCATACATATAGAATGTGATGCACCTTTGAAATAACAATCATGTCCCATATGTAATGAATTTCATATAGACAAATTAAACCAAATATCAACATATTCAATTTCATGGTAATTTATATCAATAGCATATAATCACCAAAATCATTCACCATGTTAACACATCAAATAGCACATATCAACATGTCTTTCCAACACAATTCACAAGTATGGAATTTCACAATTTCATGCCAATCACACTTAATCACAATGCATAATATAAACATATAACATGCCTACATGAACCAATTTTTCAAGGGATCACACAAGTAATTCCCACATATCACAATCAAGCTAGAAATTAGCCTAAGCAATTTTTACACCCTTTTCCTCATTTTCATAACAATATACAAGTGGTATACATTTTCTACATACCAAACCCCTTCCATATGAACATCATAGGATGGAAATAAACCCAAGTAGGAGGGAACCCTACCTCTTAGAGCGTGATAAGAATGGTAGAGAGCCTCTAAGACACCTCCCAAGCCCTAAAACCTTGATTTCTAAAAATTTTCTCTTTGGATGTTCGATGAAATCCCTTGTTTTTGGTAATGTTGTGTAGCCCTCGTCGAGGAAAAGAACTTTAAGTCTTGACATACGACCGACGGAACTCCGAGAATCGACGAAGGAAAGTTTGATTTCTCACTTTTCTCTCTCTTTCCCTTACAACGTGTGAGACTAGCTGAACAAGGAGAGCAAATATCTGATTTTTCAGATATTTAGACCCTATTTATAATTTTAAAGTCTTGGCCCACATCGAGCCACACGCCCCCTCTTTTCTGGGTTCGTTTTCGCCTTGAAATGATTTATTTCAACCCGGTTTAAGCTCAAATATTTTAAATGATATTTATCTAAATTATTTTTCAACTTTCAAATTTTTCTTAAAAAATTTATTTTTGGGGTCACCGATCACCCATCGCCTCGAAAAACGTAAGAAATCTTACTATCTCAAAATTCGATGAAATTTAACAGGGTAACTAAATTTTATGATACGAATCTAACGGCGAAGTCCATTGTGTCATACGAGCTTTAGAAAATACGTATTTTAAATTTACATTCTAGTGGCAAATTATCATTTTGCTCTTTTCAGAAAAAAATCAAAAATAAAATTTGGGTTTTACAGAGAACCCAGTAGAAGATGATCTGAAAAATTATATTTTAACACCTATTTATAGTCACAAAACTCTTAGCTCACAATGCGCCACACGACTACTACTTTCAATTTTCGTTCCGAAATAATTAAATTTTTTATCGTCTTAAGCTCAAATATTTTAAATGATATTCATCTAAATTATTTTTCAAATTTTAAAATTTTCTTAAAAAATTCATTTTTGGGGGGTCACCGAACGCCTGTCACCTCGAAAAACGTAAAAAATCTAACTATCTCAAAATTCGATGAAATTTAAAAAGATAACTAGTTTTTACGATATGAATCCAACGATAAAGTATGTTGTGTCATACAAGCTCTAGAGAATACGTATTATAAATCACATTCTAGTGGCAAATTATCATTTTGTCCTTTTTGAGAAAAAATTAAAATTTCCCTTCTCTTGTTGGGATAACTCAATGAAATTGTTAATTTTAGTGAGTTAAGACAAAGTGTTATTGTTAAAGGTGGTTTAGCTTTGAATGAAATTGTAAAGCACATCCTCTAAGTTCCTCTTATAGGGAGGTTGGTAGGTGGGAGGATTGGATAGTGCGTACTGGGAGAAGCTTTGGGAAGGTGGACTTTGGGATAAATTTTATGGGGCTGGATTTGATGAATTCCCTTGTGAATTGGACCAGAGGTATTGGGAGCTAGGCGCTTGACCTTGTGATTGATATTGATGTTGCCTAGGAGGCACGAAAGATGAATATGAATTTGAACCATGAGGAACGGAATTCTCATTTCTTCAACTAAAGTTCGGGTGATTACTCCAACCCATATTATAGATGTTTGAATGTGGAGAGATTGATTGCCTCATTTGGTTAAAGGCATTGACTTGCTCATGATAAACTTCCTTAAGTATTAGAATGTTGGGGCATTCCGATATTGAATGCTTCACACTATCACAAATTGAGCAAAACTCCTCAGCCTTTGAAATATTAGATGCCTCATGTATCCTATTGACTTCAAGACTCTCAACTTTCCTTGATAATTTAGAAATTTTGGAAAGTAGGTCTTCCTAGTCTCTCAAGTCATACATCACTCCCCCTTGAGGTTGAATGCTACCTTGAGGAGAAGACCTTGGTAAATCGGTGGGATTAGTAATGTTCTATGATTGTGCATTTTGTGCCAATGTATCAAATTAGTCTAAGGCCTCATCAGGGTCTTTATTCAAAAACTCGTCGTTGCACATCACGTCAATGAATTATCTGTGGCTCGGTGTGATTCCTTCATAAAAGAAACTAACTAATTGCCATGATTTAAAGCCATGATGTGGAATGAATGAAAATAACTCCTTGTATCGCTCCCAACATTGGTAGAATTTCTCATTGGGCTTCTCCAAAAAGTTTTGAATTTCTTTTTTCAAAGTGGTGGTTTTATGAACCAGGAAAATCTGTTTAGAAACTCGGAGAGCATTTGGTTCCAAGATGTTATAGATCGAGGTGTCAAGGAGTTAAGCCATGTTTTTGCCTTGTCACTTAGGAGAAAAGGGAACAATTTCAGCCTTGTTATGCCTTCCATACCATGATTGGTGAGGAAAGTTGCAACTATTTTCTTGAAATCCCTTATGTGCAAATAGGGGTTCTCCTTCTCAATTCTGTAGAATGTGGGAAGTAGTTACAACATTCCCGGCTTGACTAGGAAGAGATGAGCTTGGATGGGAAGGAGAATGCATGAGGGTTTGGTGCTTCGTGTTGGTTGAAGGAACTCACTCATTGACCTCACCAAAGGATTAATTTGGATGTTGTTCCCTTCATTCATAGGAGGGGGAATTGCATTCGTGGATTAGGCATTCTTGGTTCTTGTCCTCCCCCACCCCTACATTCTCAAAGTTATCACTCGCATCCTCAAGTGGGTCTTGGTCAATGTTCATATTAGGGCCCAAGGGTTATCTAACTAGTCGGTTTTGTTCATCCCTTCCCCACAAATAACAAAAATATCTACAATTGAAAATGAAAACAAACAAAAGTATGTACAAGGATCAACATACCTCAGCCCATGATGATCATCATAAGATTTACCTCCATTGTTCAAAAATCACCTTCTTGATTCAACGCTTGCCTTCCCCAGTAATGGTGCCAAAAATGCTTGATGGTTTCCTTGTCCCTAGCCTCCTATCATCATCCCTCAATGTATGCGTATGGTGTATGTGTGAAAAAGGGAGTGTCACTCTCCCTTGGAATGATGTCAAAAGAAAGGGCAAGGAAATTGTGGAATGTGAAATGTGTGTGTGTGTGTGAGCAAAAATGCCTGCGAAACGCAAGAAGAATTCTGCATATCATGTTTTACTTGGAGGTATTCTAAGGTCGTCTCCTCAGGGAAGGATATGAATCATGTTGAAGGTGATTATGGTAAAAACAAAGTGTAAAATCTTTGTTGTTGAAGTTTGGTTTGTGAATGGTATTGTGATGAAAATGAAATGGGAAACAAGTGTTGGCTAATCCGAAGGGGTCACTCCAATGGGAATGTCAAGTCAACTCAAAACCTTCCTCCAATGGTGCGTAAATGAAAGATTGATTCGTGGGAAGCTTGAGACAAGATGGAAGTGAGATTCCAAGCATAACCTGTGACTAGGCCTACGAGTTATCAAAGACTCACCACTATGTCCACACTCAACCCAGTCAAACCGAACCATTGTACACCGAGGGGAATAAAGAAGATGAGTTGAAATGGCATACCCAAAAGGAGGTCTCCCTTGGATTAGCCGACTTAAAGACTTAGCTACTCATTCTTGAAATAAAAACAACAATGAAATGGAAAGACATTCTAGAGAAATGAAGGGTTGTAGCTAAGTTTATGCCAGAAAACATAAACTAAAAGAGAATGCATTTAATACTCATTTCAAACTAAGAAAATAAAGAACAATGAGTGCATTAATGGTGAAATCTTGACTGGAAGATTAAACTTAAAAGCAACTTGAAAGAAATGGCATTAAAGACTTCAAAACATGTAAAACCCGAAAAAAATTTTAAATTTTTCTGAAGAAGGGTAAAATGGTCATTTTACCACTATAATACAGAATTAAAATAAGTGTGTTCTAGATCTCGCATGATACAACAGACTTTGTCATTAGATTCGTATCGCGAATTCTAGTCACCTAGATGAATTTCGTCAAATTCTGAGATAGTTAAATTTTTACATGTCGTTCGAGGTGATTGGGTGACGATTGACCTCACAAAGGTCCCCACAAATAAAATTTATTAAATTTCCTTAGAATTGGATAAAAGTTCAATAAAAATTAATTTGAACTTAAATCAGGATAAATAAATCATTTCGGGATGAAAACGGACGTGGGAAAGAGGGGCGCGTGGCTCGATGTGAGTCAAGTCTTGAAAATTATAAATAGGGGTAATTAATTGATATTTGAGCACAAATATCTGCTGAAAGGGCTGGTCTTCAACATGTGGAAGAAAAGGGAGAGAAAAGAAAGAAACCAAGATTTCTTTCACCAATTATCAGAGTTCCGTCGGTCAGAATTCGTCGAGCCAAGACTTAAAGTTCATCTCCTCAGTGAGGGCTACGCAACCACACCAAAAACAAGGAATTTCACAGAAGATCCAAAGAGGTGTTTTGGGAGAAATTCAAGGTTTTGGGCTTGGGAGGTGTTCTTGAAGTTCTCCACACTTCAAATAAGTTAGGGTCTCTCCTACTTTGGTTTATTTCAACCCTATAGTGTCCATGGGTCAAGGGTTGGGTGTGTATTTATATATATGTTGACCTATGTGTATATATATGGTTATGAAAAATGAGGAAACAAGTCTAGAAAAGACTTAAACTAAATTCTAGCTTGAATTTGTTATATAGAAGTCACTTGTGTGATTCCTTGATCCTTGATGATATGGGACAAATTTGTGTAATAACATGATATGTTTACCTTAAAGGTGTTTGGTTAAATGCCTTGAATGATGATATTTGATGTTGTGTGGGTAATATTAAGTGATAACATGATTGGTTCGTAGTTGACAATATGTGAACATATGCTTTATGATATGTTAGCATGATGATTGTTTATGAAAATTATATGCATATGATATAAATTTCTATGGAATATGACTATATCTGGTTGATATTTCTCAATTGACATTCATTACATGTTGAGCATGATATTGACATCACATTCATGGGCATAAGTCATGAGTATAGGTGTGAGTGTACATGGTTAATTAAATGTCACTCTTGGTATTTGATAAATGGACTCGAAGGAAGGGGACTGAAGATCCCATTGTGCTACATGATTGCATGAAAATTGGACCGAGGTAGCAAGTATGAACTAGAAGATCCCTCGGGTGGGAGACCCAGTAATTGGATACGCACTTCGTTGGTGTAAGATCTCATAGTGTGCCGATGTACGTGGAACTATTGGTAGAAATCCATGAATTCCATGTAGGTTGGGTGACCTTTGGTGTAAGTCCATGAATATCCACCCCAAGAAAGACCCTAGAATTGTAAGGTCATTCAATGTGTAACATGGATGACAGATTTATACACATTGACAATTGCATGGGTTGAGGAGCCGGAAAGGGCTCGAGTTGAGTTCCTTGAGTAAGTCTCATCTCATTTCATGGCATGGCATGATAAATTCCAACATTTAAGGTATACACTTGATTAGAATCGTTGTGATAATTGTTGTTGTATGTGAACACTTCATGTGCATCTAAGGGGAGTAGCCTCTATAAGAAATATTCTATTGAGCGTGGTTCACCCTATACGGGAACACATTTTAGGTGCGGGTTGTACTCCAGTAGACGGATCTCATCCGGGCCAACAAGGGTGAAGAGAGGCCGACATGTGGCCTTTAAACCTTATTTTTGTAAAACATTGTGAAAGTGATGTTTTTGACATATAAATTTATGTGAATGAATGTAATAGAACTTGTAGGAAACAAGTTTTGTATTGGAAATATTGTATATCATGTATGGGATGATTATGGAAGGGTTTGGAATGGGTTTGAAATCAAAAATGGTTGAAACAGGCAAAAATCGACATAATGTACCGATATGCTGCTATCCAGAGAGTTAGCTATACCGGTGATTGTGGGAAAACGTTGTTGTTTCCTAAGCTCCTAACATGAACTCTCAAATGTGTATATGACTTATGTGTGTGGGTGAGTGTCACTCTCACTCGGATTCATGCAAGAGATAGGGCAACGAAATGGTGGAAATGAAATGAACAAAATGTGTGAAATGTGAAATGTGAAATGTGAACAAAAGTGCTCCCCAATTGCAAGGAGTCTTTTGAATGTCAGTGTTTTACTTGGAAGAGTATTCCAAGGTCGTCTCCTCAGGGAAGGAAAGTTTAAGTGTGTGAAGGTGATTTTTTCAAAAAGAGAAAGTGTAAAATCTTTTGTTTGAGTTTTGGAGAGTTATGTGTTCTTAAGGAAAATACAAGAAAATAAGTGTTGGCTAATCCAAGAGGTCACTCCAATGAGAATGCCCAATCAACTCGAAACCTTCCTCCGAGGGTTTATAGATGAACGATTGATTCGTGGAAAACTAGGGATAAAATGGTGAGGATCCAAGCATAAACCATGACTAGGCCTACGGAATATCAAAGACTCACCACCACATCCACTCTCAACCCAGTCAAACCGAACCACCGTACACAGAGAGAGGAAAGAAAAAGAGTTAAAATGGAATCCTCCAAGGGAGGTCTCCCTTGGATTATCCAACTTAAAATCTAGCTACTCATGATAAAATGAAAGACAAGCATAATGTAAATGGACATAATGAAGAAATGAAGTATGGAACTTAACTAAATGCAAGAAAACATAAACTAAGAAGAAAGAAATACCATACCCATTTTAAAGCTTGAAATGAAGAAAACATAACATAACAATGGTGAAATGTAAAGTGCAAGACTAAACTTGAAATGAACTTGAAATAAATGACATTAAGGTGTAAGGATTACAGATTACAAAAGTATTAAAGCTTGCTACAATAGAAATGAAGAAGAAAATGCAAAAATATAAATTTCTAATCACTATTCATCATCTTCTAAATTGGATTTTCTAAGCTTAGGTAGCCACCCTTTGAATGGCTTGTAAATGCTGAATATAATGGAGTGTATGCCCCTCATTTTTGTGCATGGTGGTCCCTAGCATATGTGTGCAGGCCTCCCATCAATGGGAGGTTGAATGGATGGGTCTTGACAGGCTAGGAGCAGCCTACACAGCAACCCACATGGCAGCCCACTTATCTCCCATCCTCCATAAATGCCAAACCTCACAAGTCTTCAAAGTGTGTAAGAGAGGCATGTAGATGTGTAAGGAAATGATGGGCGGCAAGTGGAGAAGTGTAGGTGGGCCCCCAAGCAAGTGGAGATGGGTTGCAGGAGGTTCGGGGCTGCTTCAGGAGGGCGTATCGGTACTGCGTACCAATACTTTGAAGCTACTGGAGTCGGGCGTACCGGTACGGAACCGTACCGGTACAGCGTACCGGTACTGTTTTTTTGCCTGGACCACTTTTTGTAGAATCGGCATAACTTTTGATCCAACCGTTGGATTGAGCTGAAATTTTGATACGATACAGAAAACATCCAGATCTACAATTTCATGTTTTACACTTTTCCATATTTCATGGTCAAAATGGAGGAAAATCGAGGCTCTGCTTCCAAAAGATGTGGTAGTTGGTGCCTTTGTTCCCAAACACCAAAACCTCCTTGATTTCTTCACTTTTAAGCCTCCAAATCTTCATATATTGTGTTCATGCCTTCACCACACATCCAACATAGTTGCAAGGTCCTAAAATCCATCATTTAAGTTATAAATACATGCAACATCGAAATATCAACATTATTCATAATTTCGCTAACACTAAGTACTTAGATGTAAAAGTTGAGTTTAAATGTATGTAATGAGACCTTTACATATGCAATATTATGCACTCATCAACCGGTACGCTCAACTCCAGTGAGCAAACCGTACCGGTATGGTTTCCAAAAATTCTGAAATTTTAAAGGAGTTTTGCCATGTTTTCAACCGTGGTTTTCCTTCCCTACAATGATATAAAAAGACCATAATGGAGTATAAATCATGGTCTATTGGACCTTTCTTAGATCCAATTTATAATTGAACCCTGATTACATTGTGGGTTATAAATCCCGGTTAAGGGGATGTTATCACGTGGTGTCGAGTTATGCGGCATTCACGGGTATTTTCACGGGTTGATGGGTTATCAACGGCTAACAAAAGATCCCCATATTTTGGGGTGTCACACAAGCTTAAAAGATTCTTACATCAAATTACAGGACAATGTGTGAAAGAAAATGCAAAAATCTCAACTTCTTTCTCAACACTATTCACCTTCTTCCTAGACTCTCTCTCTATATATTACAATGTGTATCTCCATAATCATCTCCTTCGCCCCCCCCAAAAAAAACTTCCATGGAGTCATGCCATAGCCTTGTAATGTGATCTCCATCCATAGGGCCTACAAGGCATGGGTTGATGCAAGCAAGTGCAGGTCTTGTCTCCACACCCAACATCTTCTCTCCTCTCTCTCCTCATTTATGATCAAGCCTCCAAAAGTCCAAGAAGAGTTGTATAAGAGATGTCCAGTGTGTAAGGGGGTGTCAAGAACAGGTAGGAGAATGTCTGGTGGGACCCTTAAAATGGCAGAGCTTGACATTCAGAATTTGGATTGTTTCAATAAAACCTACTAATAGGTCGATAGAAACCTACCGGTAGGTTTCACTCCAGTAGGCCTAAAATACTGGTAGGTCTAGCAGTAGGTTGAGGTCCAATAGCTAAAACCTACCGGTATGGCCTACCGGTAGATTTCCCTTGTCTCACTGGTTTCTTGATTTCCTCACCTTCTGAGTTATCGTCAAGCCATCCCATCACCCTTATTCATCTTAAAAACCATGAGAAGGCTTAACAAGCCTCATTTTTCACCATTTATCTGCAAACATACAAACGCTGCAGAAACGTTGTAATTTGAGAAATTTGTTGGCATTGTATCTCTTGTGTAGATGTTTGGATGAACATGGTTGGTCATTAACTAGGTATTGTAGAGCGGGTAGATGTGTTTCTTACTCCATGTGGGTTTGAAGGTTCCCTACCACTCGTAATCGAGTTGGGGCCTTGCAAGGACCAAACCACTATTTACTAACATGGCATCAAGGATAAGGGTTAGTATACTATTCCTGGGTTGGATCATCACTGCCGATGTGTTGGTATATGCCTTTCCTAAAGTTGTATATCCTTGCAAGGATTGTGTGTGTGTGTGTGTGTATGGGTCAAGATATTCTCAATGTGTGTATTCATGCAAAGTCTTACTTCCTACCTGAGATACAATTGGGGATAATGATACAAAATTGTTGAATATAGATACAAAAGTGGGCGAAATGGTTTATTATTTGGGAATTGGTTTTACTCTTCATTTAATTTATTGTTATTGCGTTAACTTGAGATGTGATAAATTGTCACTATTTTATTTCAAAGTTATATGTGATATTTTGTAAAGTGAGACCAAACTGTTTTATATATTTTCCAAACCTTGTTCGAGCTTGTGAGGATTTTCCTACAGAGCTTAGTGCTCACCACCTACAAACAACATTTTAGATTTTTGTCTAAAGTGCTCAAAGTTGATGAGTAGGTAGCTTGGGAAGCTCAATTGGAAGGAAGCATGGATTCCGAGGGGGATGTCTAGAGTTGCTCTCTTTATGTCCTAGACTAGGAGATGCATTTTGAGACAATGTATGGATGATATTTTATTTATTCCACTACAAGATCAATTACGATTTTTGGATGTAATGGTCATAGTTTGGCATATTCTTTTGGATAATGTTGTAGATATTACGTATGATGAATGAAATTTTCTTTATTTATGGATTTTATTAGTTGCTCTCATGATGTGAATGGTTTTAAAAAGTAGTGTCCTCCAGGGTGGATTTTGGGGCATTTCAGGTTTGGTATCAGAGCCTAGGAATAAAGTCTTATATGGAAGCTGTAGGTTATGGATTACCACTAGAAAGGTAGAACTACGTTTAAGAAAATTATTGATTTAAATCTTATACAAGCCTTACGCTTTGGATTAATGTAACGTCTCAAAATTCACTATGGACGGCATTACAATCTAAAACCATTCACTTCATGAGAGCAACTAATAAAATTCATCAGTAAGTCAACTTCAATCATCATTCATAATATCCACAACATTATCCCAAAAGATTAGACCAAGTCATGGCCATTACATCCAAAAGAAATATGTCATGATATGGCAATTACATCCCAAAAGAATCAAAGTTAACTTGCAGCGGAATAAGAAAATATTAACATGGACGTTATCTCAAAAGGATCTCCTATTCTAGAACAAAAGGAATAATCTAGACATCCACTTTGGGATCTACATGACCATCTCCTTGAGCTTCCAAAGGAACCCGCTCCAAACACCAATCTCCTCATCTAGATAGAATTCTGAAAATAAACATTTTTGTAGGAGGTGAGCACGAAGCTCTGTAGGAAAATCTTCTCAAACCCGAACTAGGTTTTGAACATATAAAATGAGTCAGTCTCATTTTCACAAATATCATACACAGCTTTGAAATAAAACAGTGACATTTAAACAGATCTCAAGTTAATGCATTAACAATGAATTAAATGAACAGTAAAACAAGTTACAAATAATAAGTCATTTCCAAAGATAAACCATTTCCAACAAATTCTGGTGGAATCCCATACTTCCAACAAATTCTTGTAGAAACGATTTACCATTAGTCATAATAAATCAGTTTTCCCAACAATAAACCATGGTCAATAAACTCAGGTATAAATTCATATTCTCAAATGTATTTATATCTTAGGTATGTTGGTCAATTCTCAGGAATATATACAACAGCTCTACCTCGTCAGCACATCACAACCAAATCACCAACCATTTTAGGAAAGGCGTGTATCATTCCAATGGCATTAACGAATCCTCCTAAGAAACTAGTATACTAACCATTTTCCCTCGGCGTTCGTGAACAATAGTGGTTGCGTTCCCAAACAACAACCCACTACAAGTGTTAGAAAACTATCTCACCCCCACTAGGATAGACTAACCTCTAACACTCGATGGCAGTTTCTCGAGGGTAATTCAAGTCTATCACAATAAACCATATAAGAGATGTAAATGCTCACAAATTATCTCAATTTGCAAGTAATTCCAAAAACTCCCGAATTTCATAGATATTTGTCCAATGGTGTGATTCAAGAAAGTAAGCAAGGGATCATCTAAAATACCATTTTTGTTGTTCAATATCAAGCACTAAGGTTTTGAACTCAAAAACAAAGGAAGAATCAAGAGAAAAGTCTATTCCTCTTGAAAACTAGGGTTTGAGACAAGAAAATGAAGTTTAATAGTTATTCAACCATATTTTTATGAAAACATTGTACTCTTTGAGAGAATAGCAAGAAACAACATTTCATAGCACATATATATAAGATTTGAGAACAAAGAAATACATATAAGCAAACCCTAACCTCAATGAACAAGAATGAAAGAAAAATCATACCTTGCTTCCTTAATTTTGTGTGAAGAAGATGAAGATTGATCTTTCACAACTTGAATCAACCCTTGAATCTCTTGTTTTTTCCTTTCTTTCTTCCTCTCTAAGCCTTTCTAGGGTTAAAAATGTTGAAATGAGGCTAATGGAGGCGTGTTTAAGTATTTATAGTGGAAGAAATGGCCTCCTGTGCAAGATTTTGGAGCCCAGATCATTAAGTCAAGTTCGAACGTCATTTGGCGTTCGAATGTCAATAGTGTAAATTATTGGTTCACATTCGAACGTCCCTTTGGCTTTTGAATGTTTGTTGCTCCCACTACTTTTGCATTTTCATCAGAGATCCGTAAGTCACGTTTGAACGTCATTTGGCGTTCGAGCGTAACTAGTGTAATTTATTGGTTTACGTTCGAACACCGCTTTTGCTTTTGGATGTTGGTTGGTTGCTCCCAGTAATTTTGTATTTCTATTAGAGTTCATCAGACACCAAAGTACTGGGACTTATTGTCGTTCGAATGTCAATTCATGTTCGAACGTCATTCCAATTTCTGTAGAAACTTCTAGGGAAGTGAGATCACCAACAATATCACTTCATTACTCTACACAAAGCACTAGGGTTTTCGAAATCAAAAACAAAGGAAGAATCAAGAGAAAAACTCACTTCTTTTGAAAACTAGGTTTTGAGAGCAAGAAAAAGAGATTTGAGAGCTATTCCACCATAACTTTATTTAAAATATGCTAATCTTTGCAAGAATACCAAG
Source organism: Ilex asprella (assembly GCA_023539305.1). Taxonomy (NCBI): domain Eukaryota; kingdom Viridiplantae; phylum Streptophyta; class Magnoliopsida; order Aquifoliales; family Aquifoliaceae; genus Ilex; species Ilex asprella. The sequence goes on from CM042184.1 coordinate 20,850,620, forward strand.
GAATGATGTTTTACAGCACATATATTTAATCTAAAGTCAAAAGAATACATATAGACATAAGCCCTAGCCTCCATGTAAGAAATTAAGAAGAAACCCCTACCTTGAATCAAGATCTCCAAGTAAAGCCCAAGCTCTAGAGATCTCCTTCCTCCCCTTTCTTTCTCCCTTAATTTTCTCCTAGGGTTCTAAGAGATGTGGGGTGAGATTGGATGGAAGAATTGGACAAATGAGGCTTAGAGGGGTGCTTTAAACCACAAAAATTTTAACTTTTTAACTGTTTGAAAAGCTTCAGACAAAGCGTACCGGTACGCATACCAGTACGATTGAGCTACTGGAGTTCAGCATACCGGTATGGTTTGACTGACAGATTTTTTCTTCAACTTCCAGTGTAGTTTTGACCAATTTAGAGGTCGAATAGAAAAATTTTCATGAAATACACTTTTATATTTCTAGATGTCTACTATCTATTGTACAAATTTTAGATCAATTGGAGTTAGGAATAAAAAGTTATGTGCAAAATAATAGGATGTGTCCAAGATCCCTTTTTACCCAAATTCTTTCTAAAGTGTGCTTTCACTCCGGAATACTTCTTAACTTCTAATACACCTCATATTACCTATCCCAATGCTTTTCGACCTTCCGGATTCAATGGAGACCTTAGTTTGATCTAAAAATATTTAGTTTTATGATTAATCCTAATACCTAAGTAAATGTTTACCAAAACTTTAAAATACGAGGGCTAAGTATATCATTAATTGATTGGTCCGTTCGAGGCCCAACATACCACCATTGGTACTCTATCATTGTCCATTTAAAACCATTGAATGATGTACTCTATCATTGTCCATTTAAAACCATTGAATGATGAAATACCTAGCCCAAAAGCCTGAAAAATGAGTGTTAAAATTTTAGGTTTTCACAAAGTGTACTAGTACACGTACAGTTACGACTTGCCTACTGAACCTCGGCGTACCGGTACGATTTGCCCAGTTTTACCTTTTTGGCCTATTTTTCATTTACAATTCATTCTAAAACCTTCCAACATACATGTGGGGGTTTATAGTTATACAACATACATTTTTACATATATTATAGTTAGTACAAGTTCTATTACATGCAGAGGTTTACACGTGAATTCTGTGTAGGCTTGGTCACCTTTGGTGTAAGCCCATGAACATCCACCCCTACAAAGACACTAGATTTGTAAATGTCATTTGATGTGTTATATAAATGACAGATTCATACATGTTGGCACTTGCATGTGTTGAAGAGTTGGGAAGGGCTCGGGTTGAGTTACGTGAGTGAGTCTCATCTCATTTTATAGTATGGCATCATAAATTTCAACATTGAATGCATATTCTTGCTTGGAATGTTATAGATTATTGAATGTTGCATGTGTACACTACATATGAAATACCTACACTACAAAAATTTAGTTTTTTAGCATGTAATTATATGGAATCGTGTGTAATAGAACTTGTATGTATCAACATTTATATAGGGAATGGTATTAATCAAGTATGGATGGGTGTGGAAGGGTTTAGAATGGATTGAAAATCAAAAATAGGTGAAACAGGCAAGACCAGATATGGAGTATCGGTACTGTGTACCGATACACTTTTTCCAATAGGCAATCGTACTAGTACTCTTTCTAAAATTTTCAAATTTTAAAACTGTTTTGCCATATTTTTGGGTTAGGTGTTCTTTTCCTCCAATGATGTAAATGGACTATAATGGAGTATAAATCATGGTATATTAGACCTTGGTTGGATACAATGAATAATTGAACCCGAAATACAATTGTGAGTTACGGTCCCGGTTAGGTGATGCTATCATGTGGTGTCGAGTTATGCGACATTCACGGGTATTTTTGCGGGTTAATGGGTTATCAACAGTTAATAAATAACCTCCGAATTTTGGGGTGTCACAATCAATATCTAGCTTTACTCTAGAGATTCGGGTTCGATTTCTGACAATAGACTCTAATATGTTAAACAAATAACAAACAATTAGTATTTATATTTTATATTCAAACAACAATATATATTTTTCAGAGCACATATACTGGATCAAAAAATTGTACAGAAGTTACGTCTTGAATAAATCCATTATAGTAGGGTTTAAACCTATGAGTGTTTACTTTAAAAACATTTATATTTAAGGGATTCTTAATTTCACAAGGAATGACCTCAATTTGTAAAGTAACAGAAATAGAAAGTCCAGAAATGGAATAACCACCCCGAATTTAAGGGATCCAAAATGAATAGAAGCCCGAAAAGAAAAAAAGGGAACAATAAGGTAGAGGACATACCCAATCAAAAGCGATCAACAATCGAAGACCCAAAGTAAACTCGAAGATGGAAATGAGATAGCGTCACAAGTGCTCCAAAACAAATTTGGGCATGATTCAGTGAAACCCTAGATCACCAGTATATTGGGGAAGATGGAATCGTGAAGGAAAAGGAATGGAAGAAAATTTGAAGAAGAATGCGATGAGAATTTGAAATGATGAAGAAGGCAGTTTTGCCTTTTGAAGTATTTAAGGCAAGTGTACAGGCGAACACATGGAACCAGGGATAAAAGACGTGCATAAGAAATGAGGTGAAGTAACTCATTGCATGCTTGCAAGGCCATTGAAATTCAAGAATAAGAGAGTCCCCATTTCAGCTAGGTTTTTACGCTGGAGAGGGGAGGCAAAAAGAGAGTTTCAACTTCTCTCTACGAACTACGACATTCCTTTGCTCGAATCGATTTGGGTCAAGAATTAAAGTTCCTCTACATGACGAGGGCTACGACTATGTACCCAAAATCACAGATTTCACCGAAGATTCAAAAATAGAATTTTGGAGAAAATCAAGGTTTGAGCTTGGTTTGTGTTTTTGAAGGTTTCTACAACTTATTTTTACGCTTCAAGAGGTAGGTTCTTTCCTAACTAGGTTATTTCTAACCTAGGGTTGTTATATGAAATGGGTAGGGTGTTAGAGGTGTAATCTCTTGTGTGACACTTATCTATGATAGTTGAAATGTGGAAAGTGGGTGTAGAAATGGGTAAAATCAAATCTAACTAGAATTGGATATGTAGAAATTACTTGATGTGATTTCTTGAGAAATGTAATCTATGTGGGTGTTTGATAAAATGTCTTGAATATTATATGTGAGTGTTGATAAAATGTCTTGAATGATGTATGTGGGTGTTTGATAAAACGTCTTGAATGATAGAAGTATGTTATTTTGATGAAATTGGAATAACATGCTTGGATGATGTTATAAATTATAGTTATATGTTGATGATATAATTGACAATTAGGAATGTTGAATGAGATAGAATGTTGCTCATTATGTGCACTTGACATATGAAACATGATATTGAAATTGCAATTAAGATCTTAGTTGCAAAAGAATATGAAATGCAATTGTACATTTATATTGCACATGCACGAAAAACATTACATCCGTGGGCATTGATATGAGTGTAGGTGTGTGTGCATAGTTTGATCAAACACCATTCTTGGCGGATGATATGTGGGCTCAGGATAGTTGAGTTGATGGTTCAATTAAGTTGCACAGTTTGCATTGAAAATAGGGTCAGGGTTAGCAAGAAGGACTAGATTGACCCTCAAGTGTAAGACCCGGTGATTGGATATGCACTCTATTGGTGTAAAGTCTATAAAGTGTGTTAGTGTATATGGAGCCGTTGGTGGAAGTCCATTAATGTCATTTTGGTTGGGTTCCCATTGGTGTGAGTCCATAAATACCCACTCCAAGAAAGACCCAAGATTTATAGTAGTCATTGGTTGTGCAACATCAATGGCGGGGGCTTGGAATGTCCGAATTCATACGCATAGCATTGCATGTGTTGAGGGAGTCGATAAAGGCTCAGGTTGAGTTGCATGTGCGAGTCTCTTCTCATATCATGACATGGCATAGAGGATTCCATTGTTAAAATGTATATTCTTGAATGGAGTGATTGTTATTTTTGAATTGCATGTGAACATTTCATATGCATCTAGGTTGGGAAGTAGCCTCTTTAGAAGATACCCTATTGAGCATGGCTCACTCTTTATGGGAATAATATTTCAGGTGTGGGACATGCTCCAATGGATGGCTCTCATTCGGGCCTTTATGGTTGAAGAAAAGCCAAAATGTGGATTTTGAATCATGTTTTATAAAAACTAAGATGTAATCTAGTTTTTGGGACATGTAATATATAAAGGATTGTAAAGTGAACTCATATGAACTGTATTTTACTTAAAATTGATGTTATATGAGTTTGGGTTAGTGCTATAAAGGGTTGGAATGAATTGAAATTGAAATTAAAATTGAAAAAGGATAAAATCGAGGGGAAACTAGGAAGACATACTGGTAGTACGATGAGCTCTTCTACTGATAGAACTTTTGCAGTAGTTGTTTGCTACTGGTAGAACTTGTACATCTTCTACCGGTAGGTTTTGTTCAAATCTCAAATTTTGAAATGTTTTTGCTATGCTTCTAGGCCTTGAGTCTTTTTATTCAAACTAAGTAAATGGACAATATTTGAGTATGAATTGAGGTGTATTGGACCTTGGAAGGGTCATTTGATTGAATGGTACACAGGTTATGCTTATGGGAGTGCCCGATACAAGAAAGATTTTGTCCAAACTCCGTGTTGTTTGTGATCCTGGTAAAGGGGATGTTTTGCCATGATGTCAGGTTCTGCGGCATTTACGAGTATTTATGCGGGTTAATGGGTGATCAATAGGTTGACAAAGGACCCCCGATTTTTAGGGCGTCACAGCATGGTATCAGAGCATAGGTCATAGATCTTATATGGGTCTTGTAGGAAATAAGTCTGTCATCTTCCATTGCGATAGTGAAAGAGGTTTAGAGTCCATGGTATACCTTAGGCTTTGATGACCATCATAGCTAGGTATCAGAGCCTAGGTTCTCGATTTACCTACGGCTTGTGGGGCATGGGTTTAGACCATTGCATCCATTGTGCATTACATGTTATGTTCTTTAAATGCTACATGTTATGTGTTATATGTTATATGAACAATATGCATGATTAAGTGTTTGTGGGATCAAGTGACCCTCAAGTCTTAGGAGGAGCATGAGGGTCTCTTGAGGGTTGTTCTCTAGACCTTGAGAGACCACCAATTGTACGCTAAGTTTAGCAAGTGTGAATTTTAGCTGATGGAGGTGAAATTTTGGGACACCTGGTGTCGGCTTCGGGTGTATCCATGGACCCGGAGAAAGTTAAGGCAGTCATGAGTTGGGAGAGGCCAAAATCAGTGTTCGAGAAACACAGATTCCTAAGATTGGCAGGGTATTACAGGAGGTCCATTGAGGATTTCTCTCAACTAGTTACACCTATGACTAGATTGACCTAGAAGGAGGTCAAGTTTCAATAGAATGACTTGTGTGAGAGCGTATTCTAAGAGTTGAAGAAGGGGCTTACTTCAGCTCTGATTTTGACAGTTTCAGAGAGGGGATAGAGGTACACAGTGTATTGTGATGCCCCCAAAGATGGACTTGGGTGTGTTTTGATGCAGCCAAGAGCGTGGTAGGTTATGGTTCTCGGTAGTTAAAGAACCATGAGAAAAACTACCCTGCACATGACATGGAGTTGGAAACCATTGTCTTTGCCTTGAAGGCTTGGCGCCACTATTTGTATGGTGAGCAGTTTAAGGTATTTTTAGATCACAAAAGTTCTAAAGTACATATTTACACAATGGGACCTTAATATGAGGCAATGCAGGTGGATGGAGTATTTGGAGGACTACGACTTCACTTTTCATTATCATCCCAATAAGGCAAAGGTTGTGGTTGATGCACTCTATCAGAAGTCACAGGGAGTCTTGGCTAGTGTGGCTTTCCGGGAGTGACAGATGCTCAAGACTGTGAGACAATTTTGGTTGCACTATAGGAGTTAGGTTTAGGATACTCTGGGGAGTTTGGTGGCTATGCCTTCCCTACTGAGCAGGGTGATTGAGTCCTAGGGGCGGGACACAGAGATACTGTCCATCAGGGATCAAGTACAAACAGGTACAAGTGACGAGGACTGGGCCATTCACTCGAATGGTAGTCTTCGATTTAGGGGAAGGGTTATAATTCCCTAGTCTGCACATCTGGAAGAGGAGATCCTTATGGAGTTTCATTGCCCCCGTTTTGTTATACATCCAGGTGGTACGAAGATGTACCATGATCTTTGTTGCTAGTACTATTGCAGTGGGATGAAGTTTCATATTGGAGATTTCGTTAGTTGATGTCTCACGTGTCAGTATATCAAGGCTAAGTACTAGAGACCAGTAGGGTTGCTCCAGCTTTTGGAGGTGGTTGAATGGAAATGGGAACGCATCACGATGGATTTTATGATCCACTTGTCATGGACATCGCAGGGACATGGCACAATTTGGGTGATAGTGGACCGACTTACAAAGTTAGAAAACTTTTTGGTAGTGCAGATGACCTTCACACTGGACGAGTTTTGTAGGTTGTACATATGGAAGATAATTTGATTGCATGGGGTTCCCGTGTCTGTAGTATCGGATTGGAATCCCAAGTTCACGGCCCATTTTTTGAGGAGTTTCTAGCGGGCCATGGGGACATAGTTGATGATGAGCACATCTTTTTATCCCTAAATGGACGGTCAATCAAAGAAGACCATCTAGACCTTAGATGACATGCTATGGGCTTGTGTCCTAAACCTTAGCTGGAAAAATCATTTACTCTCGGTGGAGTTTGCCTACAATAATAGTTATCAGGCGAGCATACAAATGGCACCCTATGAGGCCCTTTATGGGAGATTGTGTGGTTCTCCGATTTGTTGGACGGAGGTTGAGAGAGACCTGTTTAATGTCTAAATTTGGTTAGAGACACATAATATAAGGTGGATTTGATACACGGAGGAGTCTTCTTATGGCTCAGAACCAGTAGAAGAGCTACGCCAATAAGTGGCGATGACCTCTAGAGTTTGAGGTTGGAGATCATGTCTTCTTGAAGGTGATGCCTAAGAGAGGAGTGGTCGGGTTCGAGAAACAGGAAAAGCTATCATCGAGGTATATCAGGCCCTTCATGGTACTCGAGAGAGTTGGTACAATTGCATACAAGTTAGCTTTATCGTCAAATTTATCGGGTGTTCACGCAGTATTTTATGTCTCTATGATTCAAAAGTACACTCCAGATCCAACACGTGGTGGATTGATACGAGCTGATTATTGATGCGGATAGGACCTTCGAGGAGGGATTGGTGTGCATCATGAGTAGCCGAGAGCAGGTTTTGCAAGGCAAGACCGTGAGACTAGTAAAGGTATTGTGGAAGAGCTGAGCTGCGGAGGAGGTGACATGGGAGCATGAGGACACCATATGTACCAATTATCCTTTCTTATTCGATGATGGAGGTACATTCTTGTAGTTATAAATATTATATTAATTATTGCATATGCATGAAGTTAAGTGTGCATGAGTGTGTGAATTTTGGGGACGAAATTCTTTTTAAGGAATGAAGAATGTAAAACTCGATTAAATTTAAATTGTTGTAAAAAAATGGCAAAACGGTAATTTACCAGTACAGTATGGGTTAAAAACCCAAATTTTGTTAGAACTTAGATGACAAAACGAACCTCCCCGTTGGATTCATCTCCCAAAATCTAGTTAGCTAGTCAATTTTCATCGAATTTCGAGATAGTTAGATTTTTCACATTTTACGGGACGATAGGGTGTCGCGTGACCTAAAAACAAAACATGAAATTAAATTTCAAAAATTAAAAAATAATTTAAAGCTGGTTTAAATAAAAAATATTTTGAACTTCAATTGGGACGAAATTTAATCGTTTCGGATCAAAACTAGACCTGGGAATGGAGGACGTGTGGCACGACGAGAGCTAAGCATTCCGAGGGGTATAAATAGGGAAGAAAAATCAGATTTTTCCCACATTTCAGCTGGGATTTACGTTGGAGAGGCAAGATAGGAAAAAAGAGAGATTTACAACTTCTCTCTACGATCTACAGCGTTCCTTTGGTCAAATCGACTTGGGCGAAGGATTAAAGTTTTTCTACGCAATGAGGGCTACGACCACATACCAAATACCACAGATTTCACTGAAGATTCAAAAATAAAATTTTGGGAGAAATCAAGGTTTGAGCTTGGTTTGTGTTCTTGAAGGTTGCTACAACTTATTTTTACGCTTCAAGAGGTAGGGTTCTTTCCTAACTAGGTTATTTCTAACATAAGGTTGTTATATGAAATGGGTAGGGTGTTAGAGGTGTAATCTCTTATGTGACACTTACCTATGATAGCTGAAATGTGGAAAGTGTGTATAGAAATGGGTAAAATCAATTCCAGCTTGAATTATGTATGTAAAAATTACTGATGTGATTTCTTGAGAAATGTGATATATGTGGGTGTTTAATAAAATGCCTTGAATGATATATGTGAGTGTTGATAAAATGCCTTGAATGATGTATGTGGGTGTTGATAAAATGTCTTGAATGGTGCATGTGAGTGTTTGATAAAATGTCTTGAATGATTGAACTAGGTTGTTTTGATGAAATTGGAATAACATGCTTGCATGAAATTATAAATTATAATTATATGCTTATGATATAATTGACAATTGGGAATGTTGAATGAGATAAAAATGTTGTTCATTATATGCACATAACATATGGAACATGATGTTGAAATTGCAATTAAGATCTTAGTTGCGTAAGGATATGAAATGCAATTGTACATTTATGTTGCCCATGCACGCAGAGCCATCGGTGTCGGTGTATACAGAACCGTTGGTGGAAGTCCATTAATGTCGTGTCGGTTGGGTGTCCGTTAGTGTGAGTCCATAAATACCCACCTCAAGAAGGACTCGAGATTTATAATGGTCATTAGATGTGCAGCATCAATTGCGGGGACTTGGAATACCCGGATTCATACGCATGGCGATGTATGTGTTGAGGGAACCGGTAAAGGCTCGGGTTGAGTTGCATGTGTGAGTCTCATCTCTTATCATGGCATGGCATAGAGGATTTCATTGTTGAAATTCATATTCTTTAATGTAATGATTGTTATTTGTGAATTGCATGTGAACATTTCATATGCATCTAGGTTGGGGAGTAGCCTCTTTAGAAGATATCCTATTGAGCGTGGTTCACCCTTTATGGGAATAATATTTCAGGTGTGGGACATGCTCCGGTGGACGGCTCTCATTCGGGCCTTTATGGTTGAAGAAAAGCCAAAATGTGGCTTTTGAATCATGTTTTATAAAAACTAAGATGTAATCTAGTTTTTGGGACATGTAATATGTAGAGGATTGTAAAGTGAACTCATGAATTGTATTTTGCTTAAAATTGATGTTATATGAGTTTGAGTTAGTATTGTAAATGTTTGGAATGGATTGGAATTGAAAAATGATGGAATCGGGGGAAAATTGGGAAGACCTACTGATAGAACGATGAGCTTTTCTACCGGTAGAACTTTTCTGGTAGTTTTTTCTACCGATAGAACTTATACATCTTCTATCGGTAAGTTTTGTTTAAATCTCAAATTTTGAAATATTTTTGCTATACTTCCAGGCCTTGAGTCATTTTATTCAAACGATTTAAATGGACAATATTTGAGTATGAATTGAGGTATATTAGACCTTGGAAGGTTCATTTGATTGAACGGTACACAGGCTTATGCATTTTGGAGTGTCCAATACAAGGGAGACTTTGTCCAAACTCCGTGTTATTTGTGATCCCAGTAAAGGGGATGTTGTGTTATAATGTCGGGTTATGCGGCATTCACATGTATTTTCGCGGGTTGATTGGTGATCAACGGGTTAACAAAGGACCCTCCGTTTTAGGGACGTCACAAGTATGGCTCAAACGACAACTATTTTCCACCCAAGCACTGCGCAAATCATAACGATTGCATATCCAGGCAAAGAAGTCGCAACTGTCTCAATACCCACCACTGTCGTTGCACAATAGGCGTAACCGTTACAAGAGACAGGTAGGAATCGCGCCATGGATTAGGCGAGGCCTTGGGCCAACTATAAATATGAGGCATGAACCTCTCAAATGGGATACAAGCAATTGTAGTTAGAACAACACTCTATAATCTCATTTCATAATAATATAAGCCCTAAGAGCAAGAGACTCCCTCAAGAGTGGATTAGCCAAGTTCCCGAGCTGGTGAACCACAATAATCTCTCTATGTTAATCCCCTTTCCCTTGTCTTAACCTTAGGAGCCTAGGAGCTCAGACTAAGTTACTCAGTACCCATCAATTTCTTATCTCTACTCTATTGTGCTACATCATACATCATCAATAACCTTGAGGCAAAATAACTTAATCATACTCTCAGTATATTCTTATTTGTCAGCTTTTCCTTTCTTAATCAAAGGCTTAAGGATCATCCTTCGCCCAATAGCAACATCTAATTAACCATTTTCGTTTCTTGTTTGATACATAAAAAATTAATGGGTTAAAAACAAAAATCCTCCTAAACTAAGCCTCATCTCACTTCATTCTCTATATTTTTATCGGTTCCATTTAACCCCTTCCAACTTGTTAACAAAGGTAACAGTTTATATAAAAAGACTAAACTACCCCTGATTGTAATCAAATTTTCTTTGTGAAGCCATCATTATAGAACCCTTATCTTTAAAAAACAAAACCTACAACTAGCACACTTCTATCACCATAGTTGCAGCTCATCACTACACCCACATTCCTTTGCAAAGTTGTGCATATGGCTAGAACGAGGGGGGAGAAAGACAGAAAGAAAGAGAGAGAATTTTAGGTTTTTATTCAAAGGCTTACAATACATAAACTAAATCTGATCAAACTAATTTTCTTATGATGATTTCATTGGTGTGATTAGATTTAAGTTTCATGTTGTGTGTGTGCTCGAATTTGTGTTTGACGCTTACAATGGTTATGGATTTACAAATGGGTTGCATAGCAAACGACCTTTTCTTCCTCAATTGAGGCTTGAGTTGTGTTATAGGATTATATTACAGTGTATTGGAGCACTTGGCATGTGTGTGGTGAAAAAACCTATTAGGGTTTAGACTTAAAAATCAAAATTTTAGAAAACTTGTTAAAGCTTTAAAACGGGGATTGAGTCTAAGTAATTTGGGATCAAGGAATTCAAAAATGACATTAGATTAAAGAAAACAAGTAGTTTGATTGATCAAAAATGAATTTACAAGTCTGTAGAAAGGGAGAAAAAGAAAGGTGAGAGAGAAGATGAAGGATAATTTTTTTTAAAAAAAAAATATTCAAGACAAAAATTATTTATCTTATAACACGTGTTTAATTAACGCGTACAATTATTGTGTCGTTAAACGAATTCTGTTAGATTTGTAATTTATTCACTAGTTGGAAGGGATTAAATACAACCTGTAAAAATATACAGGGTGAAGTGAGACTGATGCTTAATTCAAGAAATTTTTTGCTTTTTACCCAAAATTAATCTATATCTACAAACTAGATATTTTATATAACTCACTTTAGTTTTAATATTTTGATTTCACTCATCAAAGAAAATCTGACCACACCTAAGAGTCATATGTGTAATACTATTAATACAATCAAACGATCCATAAACTAATCCCATTAGTCTAAACAATTTCACTCTGTCCAACACATGCTTAACTAGCGTCTCACTGGTGATGTTAAGTCAATGTCAAACAGGGTATAAATCCATATAGAAATCCATAATTTTTACTTTATTTTAGTAGCAAGTAGAATAAGCAGAATTTTAATTTATGGAAACCTTAGATCTAGGTTTGTTTGAAAAAGAGTGAGGACACCATTTTAGGTATGATATCCTAGTTAAAGTAATGTGTGTCACAATTTCTGGTACAGTTACGTAAAAAAAAAAAAAAAAAAGTAATGTGTATCGATCCAAATACAACATGATTAATATTCCAGTGGATTATGCTAAAGTATTAATCCTGCATCTAACACGATCAATTAAATTAAATCATAATTCTAGGTTACCCAAATTCGAGACAACTAATGTACAAACAAGTTAGTGTCATAACATTTGACACGATTAATTATATTGATCAATAGAGACCTGAAATAACAATATACATGCATAACATAACTCTATTTTCATCCTTTTCTCATGAAGCCCAACCACTCCAAGTTCATAAATAATCAAGGAAACTCTAAGCCTGGATCCCTTGCTCGTTTTGTAAGATTCTCCTAAAAACAATCATCTCGTGTTTTTGGCAAAAACAAATCAAAAAACTTCAGCACTCAATTAAAACATCAAACCAAAAGTTGATGAACAGTCTAAATTTCAGTCTAGTCTCAAATCTCAATCAATTGTTTTCTTAATCAATCGGGCATTAGACAGATCTTATATCAACCCATTGCCAGATTCCAACAGGTGCGATAAAATTTAAGTTCCGCATAAGAGAACATAATCAAAACTGCCATACAAAACAACAGATTGCACAGTCACAAACACTGGTGACAACACAGGTGAAACGACCATATCTACAAATTACCAACACTCCCAACACCTCCCACAATGTAACAACTTAAGTAGAAACCAAATTACAACTGAAAATTTCTACATTTGCTCACCATTCTGTGATAAGTGGTTTGCAGGAGAGCGAAACTTAACTTCTTGTTCAAACACGGACTCAGAGGTTCACTTTTCTATCAAAGATCCAGCTAAACGGCATACTAGGTGCTTCCTTAGTCCTTCCTTGAGCTCTCTCCTCTAGCCTTCTAATTCTTGGAGGCAACCCACAAACATAGTCCTGTGCTTTTTGTCCCTCTTCAGAAAGTCCAGTTAGTTCTGCCACTTTCCATCTGCCAACCAAGAATTCCAATATATCTGCATAGTCTTTAGCAGTGTAGACCCCAAGGCGCTGAGCAACAGCTGAGAAGTGCTCAAAAAGGTGGTCATCACGGCCATCATACATCAAGTGGGCAGGCATAGAAATTTTCTTCCTCATCATATCAGCAAAAGCCAGGACAGTTCCATCAGGGTCAACCTCAAATAGCTTTTCAACTATTTTGGTGTACGCAGTTTCATGGCGCTTCTCATCTGAAGCAATTGTGCCACATATTTGAGCCAACTTTAGGTCCCCATGCTCCTTGGCAAATCTGGCGGTGTTTCCATGGGAGACAAAAGTTGCCCGTTCCTGGAATGATGTGTAGATAAATCCAAGGTATGGACTGTTCTCTGTCATTGGATCCTGCAAAGGTACAGGCAAAATGGGTAGAAAAACAACAATTTTAACATGACATCATCATGCCGGATTTAAATAGAAAAATGGTGTGGATAAAAGAAATGAAAGCAAGGCCCAGTGATACTTAATATTGGGGAAAAAATAAGCGACATTCAGTACGCTTCCTTTACAGGGGAAGTATGCATTATAGGGGTCGTGACAGTCTACATCGGCATATCCCCATTCTCCAAATGAGGAGGGAAGTGAGGAGGGATGACCCTTCATGCTGAAGACTGAAGTTAAGTGTGTTGCCCCAGCTTCAAAAAACAAGATTTATGAGGGCCAGTTAAAGCAAAGAAAAAGGTACCACAAGATTACCTCATTCCACCCAAATTAATAGAAAAATAATCAACAAAAGAAATATGGAAACAAGATTAAAAGTACTCAACCCTTGAGATAAGAACAGAACCAATATACACAAAAAAAAAAGTCATAAGAAAAGGGAGACAAAAAGAGACCAAAATCACAAATTGGTTTCATGCACAGGTTTTCTACATATCTTAGAAATGCCTTTTCCAGCAACAAAATGGATGGCAGAGACAGAAAACTTTCATTTTCTAAAAATTTCATACAATGACAGTCGTATATCTGAAATTTATATCCACAAAGTAATAGCAGCATAGCCACCCCAGAAATGAAGTGTGGCATGCATATGCATAAGTTTGTACGTATTAACCAAGAATCACTGAAACCTATCTTTTACTACTTTTTTGATTCAAAATATGCTTACGCATTAAATATGCGAGCAGCTGGTACAAGTTTTATGCAATTATTATCTCGATTTAGGGAAAGAAATAAGTGCATCCTAAATTACATATCCCTCCACTTCCAACACACACCAGCCCACCCCAGAAAAGAAAGCCGAAAAAAAAGACAGAAATTTTGGATCCACCCTGCCTGGATCTATTTCAGCCTCCTTAATTTCTCATGTGAGAACAAAAGAAAGTTCTTGCCAAAAACAGGAGGTTATAGATGGGAAAAATAGAAATGTGTGCCAAGGATCTAACCATTCCTGACCCAATCAGATATTGAATCGTCTTTTCAATTTGCTTCATGTCCACTCGTCCAGATAGGTAGAGATACTTATTGAGAAGGTCACCATGCCTGTTCTCCTCAGCAGTCCAAGCTCTTGTCCAAACTGCCCAAGAAGTAAGGCTTGCTCCTGTTTCATCTCGAACTCCATCCAAGGTGTTAAGCATTGTTTGGTAAGTTGGAAGGGCTTCTTCGGTGATCATATCTCCAACCAAGACAACAAAGTAGTCATCTGGAATCTCATTTGCCCTTTCCCTTAGCTCCTTGACTTGATCATGAAATCCATCAGATGCCGGATCAGGAAGAAAATCCTGTGGTTGCCAACATTTCTCCACTGGCTTCAGGTGAACCAATATGTTCTGCTCAGCCCAATCCTCCATGGCTTTGAACATCTCAATCTTTTGAGGCGGCATAGAGTGTGTTACTTGATCATGAACCTCACGCAGAGGGCTAGAAGGCTTCTTCAAATTTTCAAATACCCTAAATATGGCGGAAAATTGAGATTAGAAGCCCAATGATGAACTTAATCTGAAGAAGACTTTAAAATAAGATAGTGTTCGTCACCAGGCTGACACTAATTTCGATGACCAAAAATAGATAAGAACAATCATGGATAAAGATTTTACAGTAATTCATTACTTGTTATCAGATCCAATAACGTGGGAACTCATTACCTTAACATGTGCATTCATATCATTGTTGCTTCATGTGTCTGAAAATTTTCAGTAATCATGAATCTATGGAAATTATTTCTTCCTCCAATAAGAGTATGGAGGCAATTACAACAACCGATTAGTGGGCATAACATGCCTAAAGGTTTATAGCCAGGGCTTCTGTACTCACACGGGCAGTAACCCTTAGCTTTTAAAGATGTTTAAAGTTTTTTATTTACACCCAAATTAGATAGCATGCCCTCCATTCTGTTTTATCACCTAAGACAAGCTTATATGATACCCATCGAACTACCTCTGGCTATTGCACCTAAGCTCTGCTACATCTCATATGATCTGTGTCATTGAGTATAATCTTCAAACATAATTATCGTACATGAATCTAACTTCGATTAGTGCCTGGGGAGGTCCATCTAATACAATCCTCGTAAAGTTCTATGAGATGGATAGACTTTGACTTTTTATTAAAGATGAGTGTTGCCTTACAAACAATTAGTCTTCCTGCAGCATCACATTCCCCAAAAAACACTTTCTTTTTGCACAACATCATGAATGGTAGGCCATGTACAAATGACAACAAAAACGAAGCAACAGGTGGATATTTACAGATTTTTACAACAATAAGAAGACAAACCCACTTAAGAATTATTCAAATTCTAGATAGTCATGATTTCTTGCATAACTATATTGGAAGGCAAATAGATCACTTGCCATTCAGCATGATTACATATCTCATCACAATTGCTATCTTGAACAAAACTTCAGGTTCAACCATGATATAGTTTCAAAAAACATAGCAGATCTGAGTCTTAACAACCACAACGCTAACTGAGCTTCTAACAAAATTTGAGTGTCATGATAAAAAAGTTTGATGAAGGTGACAGAGGACAAAGAATGTCATCTACAAGCAAGAGATTTTTAATTGTGGAAAAAGCTAGGAAATAGTTAAAACAGGTCCAACCGTGGGTAGCTGATTAATAACTACAAAAAACAAGAAAAAGAAGGGAAGGAATGCGATTGAAATAAAGAAAAGAAAGATCAACTTGGTGCTAGCAGAGATAAACCTACAGTTACAAGTTAGTACAGAAGTCAAAGATCCACCACCTAAAAACAATGTGAGCAACCTATTCACAATGTGTGTGTCGTCATCAAAGTACTGAAACTAGGTATACCAAATTGAATATTCTCATTCAAGAAACATATTCACCCATGAGCTTTATTCGAATAAAAAAATCAGGTCCACTTGAAGGGTTTAAATAATAGAAATCATAAACAACCCATCAAAGAGTAGTCATATTAGACGGACTAATCAATATATCTAAACTTCCAATCATGGACCATATGTCACGCTGGACAAATGAGAAAAGTGAAAACAAAATTAAAAGAGAGAAATATCATAATATCGTAAGCTAAAATGGTAATTCAAAAAGTTTACCAAGCAAAAAACCTTCAAAATACAGATGGTTGACCTGGTCAGTTCACATTTACATGGGAACAAACACGCATGAACAAGCTTGTAGATGTAAACAAAAACCATTTACACTATGCCAGGCATAAGAAACAGCAAATACGGCAATGCTGCACCTAATAAATAAATACAGTTCGAATTGAAAATCACTTTCAAATGACAAAGGTTCAATGCACTTCTCCCCGAAGTAGAAAAAGATTAATGGGACATCCAAAAATCATATGTAGCAATTGGGACACATCTACTTATTGGACGAGTAAACCAAACCACATGGCTTAAACCAATTACATAAAATTCAAACCTAAGGCCCAACAAGTCAAAACAAATATTCGATGTACAATTCTTTAACAATCCTCTACATGATCAAATGAACGATAATAAATATCCTAAACTCCTCCATGCCCACCTCATTGAAAAAGACAAACGTGTACGACGCATGCACAAAACAATAAATTACAAAAAACAGATACTTAGAAGTTTTAAAAAAAAAAAAAAATCAGAAACCAAAACCCGTGTGCCAACCATTATATGTGAAATGACACAAGGGAGCTAAAGCTTTTTTTTTTCGTGTCATTTGTTTTGGGGGAGGGGGATGGAGTTATAAATTTAAATAAAGAACAGATTGCCCAGCAGAAGCAAATGCATGTAAAATCGCATGCTGCATGCATCAACTGAATCGTGACAATGAAAGTATCATATACAGAAGCCATTTTCGAAAACCAAACCAAATAACGATGTCGATTGAGAAACAGATCATGGTTTATAATTGAAAATACAAGAAAAATATAATTACAGAAATCATCTATTCAATAAGTATTTGATCAGGACAACCCAAAAAACGAGCAGTAATCAGAAATGATCGATTCATCAACTAGCAATAAAATACATCAAAAATGCAAAAAGCCCATGCAGATTAAACTATTTCAAAGACAAATTGGAGCTAAAATGCAGACGACCAGACAATAGAAAACACAAAGATCATAAATTCAGAGAAAGATCCAAAGTTTGTAACAAAATCTAGCAGAAACATAGAATATAACTCACTTTGAGCCTGAGCTAAGGGTCGACGCCATGAAAAACTTGGGAGATCTGACGCTGGTACGTGGTGGCAGAGCAAAAGAATGGCACTTATTGGATTGAAAGGTGAGAGCATTGAGCTTCAGAGCCATTTTTCTTCCTTCTTCAAAGCTTTTCTTTTGTCGCGAGAGAGAGAGAGAGACTGATGGTGGGGCAAGGAAGCCAGCTGACTGGATTTTATGCATGATGGTATCACGTGATGTCGTATTTTACCTACCAAATGCCCCTGGTTTTTCCTTCAATGACATTATCAGCCTTCCATTGTTTTTGAGTAAAACTATTTTCAGGATTTCCTGGATGGCATACGGTCTTAAATTATATAATAATATTATAAGCCAACTAATCAATCTATTTAACAACAGCATGTGCAACAAAATTTTGATTTTTTATTTTATCATTAATTATTATAATAAAATCAATTATACCCACCTACATATTATCATTTAATTTTTTTTTACTCCTATTTAAATTTCAACTTATTTTAGACTCTTTTAGAAGAAATCTTAAATTCTTTTAAATTTATTTATTAGTAATACAGTTATATACGATTTTATATATCTATACAAAAGAGCAAAGTCTTATATATGTTAAATTATTTTATACATAAAGTTATTAGATTGAATTTCACTATCAAATATATGTAATATTTTATTTTTTGGTAAGCAATTATATAATAATATTATAATCGAACTAATCAATCTATTTAACAAAATAAAAATTAATAATTTTATAATATAATTAGATGTACAAATACCTAAAAATGTTAGAGAGATATCTAAATAAATAACAGGAACTCAAACACTCAAAAAATAGATTAATAATTAAATTTAGTAATAATTAAAATATGAATTAATTATTTGGTACTTAGTTTATTATTTAATTTAATTAAAAATATAATTTATATTTTTTATAAAAAATATATTTTAATTTATTTTACGTGAAATGTAC
>CM042184.1:20894029-20914978 GCA_023539305.1 Ilex asprella
GTGTTAAGTGTGAAAAACACCTTTCAAATAGGTGGGAAGGACGTCAAGGGGGGTTTAGAAACCTTGAAGGAATATGTTAAAAATGGAAGAAAAATGACTTGAAAAACTTTGAAAAAATATGAGAAATGAATGAGAAAATAATTTATTCAACCTAATAACCTTTCATTTACTTTTCTTATTCTTTTTCACTTACTCCCCTGATTTGTGAAAATTCAGGGCGTGACATAACCGACACAAGTTTTTTTTTTCATGCAACTGTGCAACTCTAATGAACCTTGGTCTAATGGTGCCAAGCCCACTTACCACCCACCAAGGATGGTGCGTGATTTAAACATGCAATCATCCACACTCATGTCCATACAACCATGTGACTCAAAGGGGATATTCGATCCAACTTTTTCGAGACCACATATCAATCACCAAGTATGGTGTTGATCAATCATGCATAGACACACACCCACACTCATGCTTAGTGCTCTTGAATGAAATGCAACCTCATGCTCAATGGAATGAATGCAGAATGAGCAATTCAACTGAATAACATCATATCTCATTGCAAGCTATATCATGTACATATAATCACCAAAATTTATCACACCGTCAATATATCACTAAGCATATATCAACATCAATCTCACAAACATGTTATTACATAAGCTATGTCCCTAACATGTTTCATTCACCAAGGTACCACATAACACATAGCATGCCCATGAAACATCAAATGTTAAGAAATTACATAAGTAATCTCTACACCTCAAATTCAAGATAAAAATTGATTCAAGTCATTTCTGTACCTATCTCCCCATTACCATAACTATAGAAAAGTTATTGTAAACCCCACATTTCCTATCGTTATATAGTCACTTAATTATATTTTTGAAATGCTAATATATGTAATGATGTATGTATGAACTATGTAAATTGTAAGAGTAGAAATAAAAATGTTGATGGAGGTAATAGGGTATGTTGTAGCAGTTGAAAGTATTCTGGAGTCAAAGCACACATTAGAGAGAATTTGGGTAAAAAAGATTTTTGGATACTTCCCTAGTGTTTTGATCATAACTTTTTACCATGATGTCAATTTAAGATGAAATTTTTACAATAGATAGTAGATTACTAGGGCTACAAAAGAGTATTTCACAAAAAAAATTCAAATCGGCCTCTAAATGGGTCACAACTTCCCTGGAAGTTTCAGCAGAAACTAGGATGACGTTCGAACGTGAATGAACGTTCGAACGATAGTGAGTCCTAGTACTTTGGTGTCTGATAAACTCTAATGGAAATACAAAAGTACTGGGAACAACCAATGTTCAAAAGCCAAAGTGACGTTCAAACGTAAACCAATAAATTACACTAGTGACGTTCGAAGGCCAAATGACATTAGAACATGACTTACGGATCTCTGATGAAAATGCAAAAGTACTAAAAGCAACCAATGTTCGAATGCCAAAGGGACGTTCGAATGTGAATCAATAATTTGCACTATTGACGTTGGAACACCAAATGACATTCGAATGTGACTTAATGATCTGGATTTCAGAATCGCGCATAGGAGGTCATTTCTTCCACTATAATAACTTAAGCACGCCTCCATTAGCCTCATTTCAACATTTCTAACCCTAGAAAAGCTTAGAGAGGAAGAAAGAAAGGGAAAAATAGATATTCAAGAGTTGATTCAAGTTGTGAAAGATCAATCTTCATCTTCTTCACACAAAACTAAGGAAGCAAGGTAGAGATTTTCTTCCATTCTTGTCCATTGAGGTTAGGGTTTACTTATATGTAGTCTTCGGTCTCTAAATGTTATATATATGCCATGAAAACATTATTCATTGACATTCTTGCAATTATTACTATGTTTTAAACAATGTTATGGTTGAATAACCATTAAACTTCATTTTCTTGTCTCAAAACCCTAGTTTTTCAAGACGAATAGACTTTTCTCTTGATTCTTCCTTTGTTTTTCAGTTCAAAACCTTAGTGCTTTATATTGAAAATTAAAAATAGTATTTTAGATGATCTCTTGCTTATTTTTCTTGAATCGCACCACTGGGCAAATATCTATAAAATTTGGGGGGTTTTTAGAATTACTTGCAAATTGAGATAATTTGTGAGTATTTACATCTCTTGTATGGTTTGTTGTGATGAACCTGAATTACCCTCGAGAAACTATCGCAGAGTGTTAGAGGTTAATCTATCCTAGTGGGGGTGAGATGGTTTCCTAACACTTGTAGTGAGTTGTTGTTTGGGAACGCAACCACTATTGTTCACCAACGCCGAGGGAAAAGGGTTAGTATACTAGTTCTTTGGGAGGATTCGTCAATGCCATTGGAATGGTACGCACCCTTCCTAAAATGGTTGGTGATTTGGTTGTGATGGATGGACGAGGTAGAGTCGTTGCTTATATTCTTGAGAAGCGACCAACATACCTGAGATATAGATACATTTGGGAATAAGAATTTATACCTGAGTTTATTGACTATGGTTTATTGTTGAAAAATATGGTTTATTATGACTAATGGTAAATGGTTTCTACAAGAATTTATTGGAAATATGGGATTCCACTAGAACTTGTTGGAAATGGTTTATCATTGGAAATGACTTATTATTTGTAACTTGTTTTTACCCTTCATTAAATTCATTGTTAATGCGTTAACTTGAGATCTATTTAAATGTCACTGTTTTATTTCAAAGTTATGTATGATATTTGTGAAAATGAGACTGACCCATTTTATATGTTCAAAACCTTGTTCGCGTTTAAGAGGATTTTCCTGTAAAACTCAGAAAATTTTAAAATTTTTCCAAAAGAGGGCAAAACGGTAAATTGCCATTATAATGTGTTTTTAAAATACTCATGCTCTAGACCTCGGATGAGGAAACAAAGTTCACCTTTGGACTCGTATCGCGAAATCTAGTCAACCTGTCAAATTTCGTCAAATTTCGAGATAGTCGAATTTTACACGTCGTTCGAGGGGGCTGGGTGGCGGATAACCTCACAAAGGTCCCCAAAAAATAAAAAATTTGAAATTTCTTTATAATTGAATAAAAGTTCAAATAAAATCAATTTGAACTTAAACTGGAATCAAATAAATCGTTATGGGACGAAACCGGACCCGAACAAGTGAGGACACTTGGCACAATCTGAGCAAAGAATTAAAAATTATAAATAGTGAAAAATATCTGATTTTCAACAGAAATATCTGCTGAAAATCTGGTCTCCAACGTGTGAGAGAAAGAGGGAGAGAAAAGAGAGGAAATCAAAGCTTCCTCCTCTGATTCTTGAAGCTCTGTTGCTCGGAATTGCTTGGGCCAAGACTTAAAGTTCTTCTCCTCGACGAGGGCTACGCAACCACACCAAAAACAAGGAATTTCACCGAAAATCCAAAGAGGTGATTTTGTGAAATTCAAGCCTTTGGGCTTGGAAGGTGTTCTTGAAGTTCTCCACGCTTCAAGTGAGGTAGGGATTCTTCTACTTGGGTTGATTTTCAACCTAGAATGTCTATGAGGAGTGGTTGGGTGTATATATATATATATATATTGACTTATGTATATACATATATAAGATTATGGAAATGAGTCTAGAAAGGACTTAAACTAATTTCTTGATTAAATTTGGTACGTGGGAGTTACTTAGGTAATTACTTGATGTTTGATGTTATGTGGCTATGTTGTATGATTACATGACTTGAGTGCCCTTAAAGTGTTTGATTAAATTCATTTTAAAAAAATTAAGTATGTTTTGCATAGTTTATGTGTAGCATGCTTGGATATAGTGTTAAAGGAATTGTGAATATATACATGTATTAATATATTGACATTGTGACAAGGTTTGGTAATTATATGCATGAGTTATAAATCACCATGGAAGATGTGAACATGTGGTTGAATTGCTCATTTGACATTATGACATATTGGGCATGGTGTTAGTGTCACATTCATGGGCTTTAAGCTTGAGTGTGGGTGTGTGGGTACATGGTTTAATCAGCACCATAATTGGTGCTTGATGGGTGGGCTCGAGAAAGTTGGATTGAGGATCCGATTGAGTCGCATGGTTGCATGAAAAATTTGTGTCGGGTATAGCAAGTAGGACTAGATTCTCCCTCGGGTGCAAATCCCGATTATTTGGTTCATACACTCCGACGGTGCAAGTCCAAAAAGTGTAGATAGGCGCACGGAGCCGTCGGTGAGATTCTAAAATCCGTTACCCAACAAAGACACAAGATTTTATTTTGTAAAACACTCATTCAATGGGTGACATTCAACAATGATTTGGTTTTACATGTAAATGATTTCTATTTCAAACAACAATTAAATGTGCTTTTGTCAAATGACGGTTTCAATTACACAAGTGCATCACATTGTCTTGAGGAGCTGGGAAGGGCTCAAGGTTAAATTGCATGAGTGAGTCTCATCTCATTTCATGGCATGACATGAAGATTTTCAACATTGAATGCATATCCTTGCTTGGAATATGATGGATTGTTGAATGTTGCATGTGTCCATTCCTTGTGCATCTAAGTGGTGAGTAGCCTCTGTAGGAATTATTTTAATGAGCGTAGCTCACCCTATACGAGAACATTTTTTAGGTGGAGGATACACGCCCAGAGATGGCTCCCACTCAGGGCCTCAAGGTTGAAGAGAGACCAACATGTGGTCTTTAACCTTGAAGTTTTGTAAAATTTTGGTTAAAAATGGGTTTTGACATGTAAATATTGAAATCATTTTGAACAATTGTAATAGAACTTGTATGAATCTTGTATAATGTAGAAAATATCGTTATACATGTTTGGGGATGAAAATTATAAGTTTTGGGATGGAATGGAAATCAAAAAATAGTTAAAACAGGCAAAAACATACAGTGTACCAGTACGCGTACCGGTACGCTGCTATCCAGTGAGTTTGTCGTACTAGTATGCCTAACTCCAAAGAGTTTACCATACCGGTACGCGTACCGGTATGATTTACCTAAACTCTGAAATTTTGAAGTCTTCTTGCCTTGCTTTTGGACTTTGATTTCTTCAGTTCCAATGGTTCAAATAGTCTTAAATTGAGTTATATTGGGGTACAGTGGACCCTGGTTGAATTAGATGATTAAAGAACCACATATCACATTTGTGGGCAATAATTTCGACTATGGGGAATGTTATCGATGTGGTGTCAGGTTAAGTGACACCCACGGGTATTTTTACTGGTTGATGGGTAGTCAACGGTTAAATAATGACCCCAGGATTTTGGGACGTCACATTTCCTACAGAGCTTCGTGCTCACCCCATTACAAAAATTTTTATTTTCAGAATTCTATCTAGATAAGGAGATCGGTGTTGAGGAGCGAATTCCTTTGAAAGCTCAAGAAGATGGTCATGTAGATCCCGAAGTGGACGTCTAGATTATTCATTTTGTTCTAGAATAGGAGATCCTTTTGAGATAATGTCTATGTTAATATTTTCTTATTCTGCTGCAAGTTAACTTTGATTCTTTTGGGATGTAATTGCCATATCATGACATATTTCTTTTAGATGTAATGGTCATGACTTGGTCTATTCTTTTGGGATAATGCTGTGGATATCATGAATGATGAATGAAGTAGACTTACCGATGAATTTTATTAGTTGCTCTCATGGTGTGAATGGTTTTATATTGTAATGCCGTCCAGGGTGAATTTTGGGGCGTTACAGTTATAGGGTATATATACACATAACCATCCCCTATGTACATCATAGGTTAGAAATTAACCAGAGTAGGAGGGAACCCTGCCTCTTGGAGTGTAAATCGAAGGATAGAACTTCCAAGAACTCCAACAAAGCCAAAACTCTTGATTTCCTCAAAGTCTCTTCTTGGATCTTCGGTGAAATTCTTTGTTCTTAGTATGGTTGCGTAGCCCTCGTCGATGTGATCGACTTTATCTCTTGGCTCGACAGAATCAGACCGACGGAACTCCATGAATCGAAGGAAGAAATTTTGTTTTCTCTCCCTCTTGCTCTCCAATGTTGAAGACCAGCAAAATTAGAGATATTTCTGATGAAATATCTAATATTTTTTCCTATTTATAATTTTAAAGACTTGGCTCGAGTCGCGCCACACGCCTCTCACTTATCCGACTCCGTTTTCTTATTTCATCCCGATTTAAGTTCAAAATAATTTTATTTGAATTTTTATTCAATTATAAGGAAATTTTATAATTTTTATTTTTGGGGGACCTTTATGAAGTCATTCGACTCACAGTCGTTTCGTAAAACGTGCAAAATTCGACTATCTTGCAATTCGATGAAAAATTACAGAATAACTCGGTTTTGTGATACGAATTCAATGACGAAATCCGTTGCATCATATGAGCTTTAAAGAATACGTATTTTAATTCCAAAGAATAGCGACAAATGACAATTTTGCCCTTTTTCAGAAGAAAATCAAATTTATCCGAGTCTTAAATTCTTCCGCCTTAAAAGAATTTTGTCTTTAAAATTCACACACACATACACATATAATCACATGCATATGTAACAGTCATTTAATACTAAATGACTATAAGAATGTACCTCCATCCTTGAATAAAAAAAGATAATTGATACATATAGTGTTATCACGCTCCCATGTCACCTCCTCCACTCCTCGGTGCTGCCATAACACCTTTACTAGCCTCACGATTTTGTCTCGCAAAATCTGATCCCGACTATCCATGATACGCTCATGTCCCTCCTTGAAGGTACCATTCGCCTCAACAACCAGCTCGCTCCAATCCACCACGTGAGTCGGATATGAGTTTTACTTCTGGAGCATAGAGACATGGAATACAGCCTGAACACCCGATAGATTTGGCGGTAACACCAATCGGTAAGCAACTAAAACTACCCTCTTGAGTATCTCAAAGGGCCTGATATACCTCGACGATAGCTTTTCCTGCTTGCCGAACCTGACTACTCTTTTTATAGGTATCACCTTAAAGAAGACATGATCTCCCACCTTAAACTCTAGAGGTTGCTTTCATTTGTCTACATAGCTCTTCTGTCGGCTTTGAGCCGTGAGAAGACGGTTCTGTATCATGTCCACCTTCTTCGAGGTGTCCCTAACCAATTCCGGACCCATAGAGGATCTCTCTCTTATCTCCATCCAACAAATCGGAGAACGACAATGCCTCCCATATAGTGCCTCATAGGGTGCCATTTGTTTGCTCGCCTGATAACTATTGTTGTAGGCAAACTCCACCAAGGGTAAGTGCTCTTCCCAACTACCCTTGAGATCTAGGACGCATGCCCGTATCATGTACTCTAATAACTAGATGATCCTCTCTGACTGACCGTCTATTTGGGGATGAAAAGCAGTGCTTATCATCAACTGTGTCCCCATGACTCGTGAAAAACTCTCCAAAAAATGAGCCATAAACTTGGGATCCCGATTCGATACTATAGATACGGGTACCCCATGCAACTGGACAATCTCCCATATATACAACCTGCAGAATTCCTCTAGTGTGAAGGTCATCTGCCCCCCCAAAAAGTGTGCTGACTTAGTAAGTCGGTCCACTATCACTCGTACCACGTCATGTCCCCGCGATGTTCGTGGCAAATGGGTCACAAAACCCATCGTGACATGCTCCTACTTCCACTTGGCTATCTCCAAAGGATGGGGCAACTTCGCTGGTCTCTAGTGCTTAGCCTTCACCTACTAACACTTGAGACATCTACTGACAAATTTTGAACATTCTTCTTCATCCCACTCCAATAGTACTAGCGATGAAGATTATGATACATCTTCGTGCTACCCAGATGAACTGCAAAACGAGAGCAATGGAACTCCCTGTGGATATCCTATCTCAGATCTGCTAACTGGGGAACCATAACCCTTCTCCTATACTGAAGACTACCATCCGCATGAATAGTCCAATGCTCGTCACCTGTACCTGACTGTACTCGCTCCTTATTGGATAATATCTATGTATCCTATCCCTGTGGCCCTATCACTCTGTTCAGTAGGGAAAGCATAGCCGCTAAACTCCCCAAAGTACCCTAAATCTGCCCCATATAGCGTAGCCCGAACTTTCCTATAGTCTCGAGCATATGCCATTCTTGGGAAGCCACACTAGCCAAGACTCCCCGTGACTTCTCGCTAAGTGCATCAGCCACCATATTTGCCTTACCGGGATGGTAATACAAAATGAAGTCACAATCCTCCAGATACTTCATCCATCTGCATTGCCTCATGTTGAGGTCCCGTTGTGTAAAGATGTACTTCAGACTCTTGTGGTCTGAAAATACCTCGAACTTCTCAACGTATATATAGTGGCGCCAAGCCTTTAAGGCAATGACAATGGCCTCCAATTCCATGTCATGTGTGAGATAATTCTGCTCGTGGTTCTTTAACTATCGAGAAACATAAGCCACTACCCTCCCATACTGCATTAGAAAGCATCCAAGTCCGTCCTTTCTAGGACTATCAGAATAGGAGCTGAAGTAAGCCTCCTCTTCAACTTCTGGAATGCCTTCTCGCACGAATCATTTCACTCAAACTTGACCTCTTTTCGGGTTAACCTCGTCATAGGTGCAGCTAATCGAGAGAAGTCCTCAATGAACTGTCAATAATATCTTCCTAATCCTAAGAAACTACGTATCTCAAAGACTGACTTCGGCCTCTCCCAATTTTTAACTGTCTCAACCTTTTTCGGGTCTACGGATACACCTGAAGCCGACACTACTTGTCCCAAAAATTTTATTTCAGTAAGCCAAAATTTACACTTATTGAATTTGGCATACAACTAATGGTCTCTCAAGGTCTGGAGAATAACCCTCAAGTGACCCTCATGCTCCTCCTCAGACTTGGAGTAAATCAAAATATCGTCAATAAAGACCACGACAAATTGATCTAGGTAGGGTTGGAACACCCTATGTATGAGATACATGAATGCTGCCAGAGCATTTGTCAATCTAAAAGGCATGATGGTAAACTCGAAATGCCCATATTGTGTCCTAAACGCCGTCTTAGAGATATCAGCCTCCCTAAACCTCAACTAATGGTAACCCGTGCGGAGATCTATCTAGAAGTAGACCCGCTTTCCTCTCAGTTGATCAAATAAATCATCAATCCGCGGCAAAAGATACCTATTCTTGATAGTTACCCTATTCAACTATTTGTAGTCTATGCTTAGTCGAAGAGTTTTGTCCTTCTTCTTGGCAAACAACACTGGAGTACCCCAAGGTGAAGTGCTTGGTCTTATAAAGCCCCTGTCGAACAATTCTTGTAATTAGACCTTAAGTTCTTGCACCTCAGCAGGTGCCATCCTATGTGGAGTCATAGAAATGGGCGATATATCGGGGTGCAACTCAATGGTAAAGTCTACATCCCTATGTGGAGGTAATTCCAGTAGTTCTTCTAGAAAGACATCCTCATACTCACAAACCACCCGAGACAGACCCAACCCTGTCTCGCCTCGTCCTCTAAGGCAAGGCTTGCTAGTCAACCTATCAACTGCCTATGTCATCGGGAGTTATACACAACTTGAGGTAAAGCATCATGCTTTTACCCTTAGAACTTGAAACAAACACCATCTGACGTATAAGTAGTGACCCTCTTCCGATAACAATCTATAATAACAAAGTGTGCCATCAACCAGTCCATCCCAAGGATGACATCGAACTCCTACATGTCCATGATTCTAAGGTCCATGGTGAGTAGAATTTTTGAGATTTCTAACTCACAACCCCGATATATCTGATCAATCCTCACCATAGCTCCTAGGGGAGAACTTACATGCAATGACTTTTTCAAGATTTCAACCTCTAAGCTCAAATCATTCACACACAATACAACAATAAAAGAATGAGATGCACCAGAGTCAAATAATACCCTTGCCAATAAGCGAGAGAGTAAAAATGTACCTTGGATAACCGACTAATCTGTTGGCTCAGTCTGAGGCATAATGACGTAAACACGCCCCTGGGTCCCTGAAGTCCCAGCTTATGAACCTCGACCTCTACCTCGACCCATGCTCTGACCCATCTAGCCTGATTACGAAATCCTCGCTCAAAAAGAGGTAGGGGCCTGTGCAGTAACCTAGAACTGATACTGGCTCTCCCTAGTCCATGGTGGGGTAAGGAGGAACAAAGTTTGTTTGTGCATGTCCTACTGAAGACTGGGACTAGGATGCTCCATAACTAAGATCTCTGTCACTGAGGAAAATCCCGCTTCATGTGCCCCGGTTGGTGGTAATAGAAACAAGTCCTTTGGCCTGTCGGGTAGGAAGACCTTTGATTTCTCCCGCCTTGGGAGGATCGAACTTGACCTTGGCCTTGATAGTCGTGGCCTTGTGGATTCGAAGTCCTTTGTTTCTTCCCCAAACTAGAAGTAGAGGATTGACCCTCCTTCTTCTTGTCTTTAGCACCCACTTCTCGGATGTTCTGTGCGTCATCCACCTCTCTCTCAATGGCCATAACTATCTCGACCATCAAGTCAAAGTCTTGAAGAAGAAGACCCATATTTTTTTCTCGGATGGAAAACTTCATACCATCCTTAAACTTCCTCACCTTGGCCATGACTATGGCCACATAATCATCAGTAAAACGGCCTAATTTCGTGAACTTAGCCACGTATTCTAATACCGTCATAGTCCCTTATTTCAGATTCAGGAACTTCTAAGCATTAGCTTACCGGACAGACACCAAAAAATATGTGCCCATGAAGAGCTCTCAGAACTCTCCTCAAGTCATTGCCTCCAAGTTCCTCAAGGCCTTTACTCAATCCCACCACAATTGGGATTCTCCCTCTAGCTGAAATATAGCTAGCGTTATCTTAGTTGCATCAGAGGTGATCTCCATAGCACCTAAAATCTTTTCAACTTGCTAGAACCAATGGTCTGCCACCATCGGATTCACCCCTCCCAAAGGTTGGAGGCTGGTGTGCCTTGAAATTCTGAAGGTTACTTGAGCCTCCGTGGCCCACATTTGTACTAGTTTGTGTAATAGTAACAACTGTAGCACTAACCTGTGCAATAGTAATTGCCACCTCACCAATAGCCTCCACAAAGGCTTGATGATCAAAGACCGGTGGTGGTTGGTTGTTCCACCCACCGCCTTGGCGTCCCCTTCCTCTACTTGTCATCTACACACATGTAAGATAACAATAGAGTCTCACATAGTATCCCAAGATAAGGATCAAGTTTAAACTTTAAAATTTCTCTCATTGTCTCACTAGTAGTGCGTATGTCACCCACTAGTAGAAATTTACACCTTGAACTATCTCTTTCATCTCTTTTTCCGAATCCAAGGTTATGCTTTCTAACCTTAGTATTCCTCCTTTCATATACATAGCACCATGCATATAATTCACATAACATGTAGCACATAACATGAAATGCACAATGAATGCAATTATTTAGACCCAATGCCCATCAAGCCTTAGGTAAATCATATACCTATGCTCTGATACCAAGTTGTGACGCTCGAAAATATGAGGTCATTTATTAAACGTTGATAACCCATCAACCTGTAGAAATACCTGTGTTTGTCGCCCGTATTGACATTAGGTCAATCATATTCCCTTAAGTGGGATTATAACCCACACATGTAACCCGTTTTCCTTTAATCATTTAATCCAACTGAGGTCTAATGTGCCTCAATATACCTCATTTAATATCCATTTGTATCATTGGGACAAAAAGAGTCAAAGTCCAAAAGCATCTCAAAAGAATTTTAAAATTTATATTTTTTCAAAAGAGTACTGGTACACGTACCCTATTGAACAACGCCATACCGGTACAGTTTGTCCAAATTTGCCTGTTTGGCCTGTTTTTAATTTTCAATCAATTCCAAACCTTTCCAAACTTATACATCAGGTATTTGTACATCGAACATGATTAATACAAGCTCTATTTCAATAATTCCCTTAGATTTACATGTCAAAAACTATGTTTTCACAAAATTTTTACAAAAACCAATGTCAAAGGCCACAATCCGGCCTCTCTTCACCCTTGAGGCTCCAAATGAGGGTCGTCCACTGGTGTGTGTCCCGCACCTAAAATTGTTTCCCGTATAAGGTGAGCTACGCTTAATAAAGTGTCTCCTATAGAGGTTACTCCCCACCTAAAAGCATATAGAATGTGCACATACAACAAACAACAACATTTATCAATTTTAATCATGAATATGGAATTCAAAGTTGAAATTCTACCATTTTGCCCTATTTATAATTTTAAAGACATGGCCATATTGAAATTCTAACAATATTTTGCTGAAATATCTAATATTTATCTCTATTTATAATTTTAAAGACTTGGTCCGAGTCGCGACACACTCCCTCACTTATCCAGGTCCGTTTTCACCCCCAAATGATTTATTTCATCCTGGTTTAAGTTCAAATTAATTTTATTTGAATTTTTGTTTAATTATAAAAAAAATTTATAATTTTTATTTTTTGGAACCTTTATGATGTCATTCGACACAGTCGTCTAGTAAAATGCGCAAAATTTGACTATCTCAAAATTCGATAAAAATTAACTAGATAACTCAGTTTCGGGATACAAATTCAACGGCGAAGTCCGTTGCATCATACAAGCTCTAGAGAATACGTATTTTAATTCCGTATTATAGTGACAAATGATCATTTTTGCCCTTTTTCAGAAAAATTTTAAATTCACCTGGGTTTTACATTATCACTTCGACTACCAATCAATCGAATAACATAATATAATTATAAACTCAACCACCATATTTCTAATCCACTCTATACCCATGTAATAAATATCTCAAGCAAAAAAAAACTAACAGAAAACAATTAAATTCACAACCTTGAAGTGATAAATAAAATCAACTAAATCTTTCTCATTTGTAAAATTCATGAATTTATCACCACTATCACTATTCAAACTCAAATGGCACTAAATAATTATAAATTTAATTACCAAATGTCTAATTCTCCACATATAAATATACATATAAACACACCCACACAATTTTTTTTGTTGGTTACCAACAAGCCCTCCTAACCAATAACTATTTTTATTAGAAATACGATAATTCATGATTTTAAGATAAAATAACAATAAATTAAATTTTAATTTAAAACACAGGGTAAAAAACACGAACAGTTTTGGCAATATAATGCAGACAACCCCTGAAATCTTATAAATAACATAGAGACTTCCTGAGATTTGAAATTTATTGCACGGAAACCCCCTCTGTTTCCTTTCCTTCAATGTTGCTAATAAAAATTGATAATTTTATCTATTTTTTTTTTATTTTTAAAATTACCCTTCTCTAATTTGAGTACCAAAAAAATTAAAAATTTAATAAAACTAAATAAATTTTGATTTAATACCCAAAAAATTGACTAAATGAATTTCATTATTAATTTGATATTAATTCGACAAAGTTGAATATAAATTGGACAAAATTAAATGTCAATATTTGATAACATTATGTATTAATTTAAATCTAAGGTCATTTCTTGTTTATATTATTTGATATTTATAATAAATGTGCTATTTTTTATTTATATTAAGTGTTATTTACAAATTAAGAAGCAAGTAGTAAAATAAATGTCATTAGATATATAAAAACTTAGAATTAATTTCATAAAATAAATAATTGCATAACATATAATTTCATATATTTTATGGAATAAATAATAACAAAAACAGCACACGAAAAAAAGGTAATAGTGTGAGAGAGAGTATAAGATAGATAGAAAGAGAAAGTTATATAAGAGATAAGAGTCTTATAGTTGTAAAAACAATGAAAGTCCAATTAAGACCATCGAATCAAAACGATCTGAGCCATGAAAATCTCAAGACAAGCAATCTAACTACTTTATTATATAGATTATTCAGTTGTGACTCACTTGACTAGTTCTCATGCCGATAACGTGTCATAAAACTAGCAAATTAATATAGGTGCAAATAACTAGTTCAAACAAACAAATAGAGAGATCAAGAGAATACTGAGCAATAAAGAGAAAGAGATTATATGTTGAGTGTATTTTTTGGTCCATTTTGTAAGACTTTTATAGGTCAATATCAAGGGGCAAAGGGAAAAATGAGTTTAACTTGGAGTGGCCATCCACTTCCATTAAGGGTGGGGGTGGTCGTTCACCTATTTAATATTTTCAACATGATGGTGATATAAAGACTTTGAGCAATATTATAGGGACTTAATAATGGACTTCATTTTTTTTTAGCAATGAAAGATTGTAATATTCATCCAAGTAGGAAAGTTTTGGTTACAATCAGACGTGAGGAAAGCCATAAACTCAAGCGGGGGACAGCTGACCCAATTCACAGCAAGTGAATCAGATAAAGCCGATGCCGCCACCCAATGAGCTGCCCTATTAAGGGCTCTTGGCTTATATAAAAACCTTAGGTCAAGGTGTTTAGCAAAAAACCTGATGTCCGTCACAAAAGCAAAAATTTTCCAGGGAGGAACACCTTCAGTTGTGCTAAGCTTGATGACTTCCTGGTTATCACTCTCGATTGTGCTGAACCGAAGCTTGGATGCTGAAGTGAATAAGCAGGCTTCCCTTACTGCTGCTGCCTTAGCATTTTGGCTTGAGACCGCTGGAATTCGCTTCCCAAAACCATCCATAAAACTATCAGTAGGGCTTCTCAAGACAACACCAATAGCAGCACCCCTTCCCTTATAGGCCCCATCACAGTTGATCGTATAGCCTTGAAGACGCTGAGGAGGCGAGAGAACAGACATGTTAATCGACGGCCTGCTACCAACTGAACAATGTAGAGCAGATGCAGTAACACTCCACATATGCTTTGCTTTAAGAACAATGGACAAAGAATTTGGTTCTTCACGATTGAACACCATAAGATTGCGCCCCTTCCAAATATTCCATGCAAATATCGCAATCTTCCCCAAAATTTCAAGATAACAAATAGTGTCATCAACTGCATCCAAGATAGAGGAAACCCACTGGATAGTAGACACGCTAAAATCATCGAAAAATCTGAAACCAAAATCAAGACCAAACCATACTTTTCGTGTCCATGCATAGCCAAACAAAAGATTTTCAATGGACTCAATCTTGTCTCTATAGATTTGACACCATGGAGAGGCAGCACATCGTCATTTGAAAAGATTTTCCCGGGATGCCAATGCATTAGTGCAAACCTTCCACCAAAAATGTTTAATCTTAGGGAGAGCCTTCATGTGCCATATGACATGCCAGAGTTTCGGGTGAGGAGAGAAAGAAGAACTAGCTACCAAACTGGAGGGCTTGAGATGAACAGCCAAACAATAACCCGATTTGACGAAATACACACCACTGGGGCTAGGTTGCCAGACTCTTCTATCACAACCACTTGATTTAGGGATTGGGATATCCGAGATAGCTTTACACTCGGCATCAGTAAATAAAGCATTCAAAAAATCAGTATTCCACACTTTAAAGGGTAGGGAAATAAGCTGACTGACCACTTCAAAGTCAGAATGATGGGGCCTACCAGAGGAAATAGATGCCTCGGGGAGAAGAGGAATCCACCTGTCATCCCAGATGTTGATAGCAGAATCGTCTTTGACTTGCCATAGCAGCCCTTTTTCCAACAAAGCTCGACCTTTTAAGATACTACACCAGAACCAAGATGGTCGAGAGCCCTTCGTTGCTTGCATGAAATCACAATCTGGGAAGTAGATAGATTTAAGAAATTTAACCCAAAAAGAATTAGGGTTGTGAATGATTCTCCAGCCTTGCTTCGCATATATGGCTTGATTAAAAGAGTCAAAATCCCTAAAACCCATACCTCCATGCATCTTGGAATCGACCATCAACTCCCATTTCTTCCAAGGAATCCCACTCTTCTCCCCACCCGAACCCCACCAAAAATTTCGTACATACCTGTCTAGCTTATCACAAAAGTCTTTGGAAATTAAATAACTGACATGGCATATGAAGGGATCGCTTGGATAACAGCTTTAATCAAAATTTCCTTCCCGCCCTGAGATAACAGTAAACCTTTCTAGCCCTGCAACTTTTTCAATACCCGTTCTAATAAAAAGCCAAAAATCTTAGTCTTCGATCCACCCCAGAAAGCTGGTAGACCCAAATACTTGGACTTAAGGGAAAGTGGTTGCATCCCCATGAGGCTACAGAGATGAACACGTTGATCCGCTGTAGTATTTGAGGAAAAGAAAATTCCTGACTTCTGATAATTCATACACTGACCAGAAGCCAAACAAAAATTACCCAGAATGCGTAGTAGGTTATGGATACCCTGCTTCTTTACCTTGATGAAAAAAAAGAATCATCAGCAAATAGGAGGTGGGAAACAGCAGGGCTACACCTACGAACTTTGACCCCCAAAAGACAATGCTCGTCCACCCCTTTTGTAGCATCCTTGATAACACATCTGCAGCCAAAATGAACAGGTAAGGAGAGAGAGGGTCTCCTTGGCGAAGACCCCTTTGGGGATAGAGAATACTCAGCCTTTCTCCATTGACAACAATTTGAAGGCTTACTGTGCAGATACACTGGGTGATAAGTTGTACCCATCTGGGACTGAAGCCAAGCCGAAGCAAAACAGTTTCCAAAAAATCCCACTCGATTCTGTCATATGCCTTGCTTATATCCATCTTTATAGCCAACTCAGGGATTGTGCCCTTCTTTTTTAATTTCGGATAATGGAGGACTTCGTGGGCCACGATGATACAATCCTGAATCTGCCTTTTAGGGGCAAAAGCTGCTTGCTGGGGAGAGACAATGTCGGACAACAGGCCTTTCATTCTATTGGCCATCACTTTAGCAATCACCTTGTAAAGAAAATTGCATAGAGCAATTGGTCAGAATTGAGAGATAAATTCTGAAGTAGCCTCCTTGGGAATAAGAACAATATTAGTTTTATTCAACTCCCTAAGCATAAAACCCCTTTCAAAAAAAACTCTGCACTGCACTGCAAACCTCAATACTAATGATGTGCCAATACGTGAGAAAGAAAACCCCCGAAAAGCCATCAGGACCAGGTGCCTGAAGAGGGCCCAACTGTTGGACTGCTTTGAACACTTCGTCATCTCCCACATCCCTCAATAAACTTTGATTAATTTGTTCGAAGACTTTTCACTCCACAAACTCCAACACCGCCCCAAAATTCCGCTGGCTCACAGTTGAGAAAAGAGCCTGAAAGTGGTTGTTGATATGGGTACTGATCTCATCCGCATCCTCAATCCACTATGCCTCCTCTGTTTTAAGTCTAAGGATCTTGTTCCTTCACCTCCTTTGGATAGTTGTTTGATGGAAAAACTTTGTATTCTAGTCCCCTGACTCCAGCCAATTGATTCTCGCCCTTTGCTGCCAGAAATTCTCTTCTCGTGCTCTGATAGAGTCAATATCAGCACAAATATCAGCCTCAAATCTAATATTTGCCTTAGAAGCCTCTTGCATTTGTAAATCCAAAAGTTGCTTGTTCAAATCGGATAACAGCCTTTTGTTGTTTCCAAATCGTTGTCGGCTCCAAATGGTAAGCTCTTTCCCACTTTTGTGCAACTTTGTTGTCATCGCATACAGAGGCGATCCCACCACCCTACTCACCCAAGTATCTTTAATAATCCCTTCACACATGGTGGCATCGATCCATATCGTTTCAAATTTGAAGTAGAAATGGCTCTTTTTGAGGTCCGGCTCAAGGTTAATAACAACATGGCAATGGTCAAAGCCCATTCTAGCTTTGTGGAAAACCTGCATCTGGGGGAAGGACATACTCCACTTGGAATTCACCAGAACTCTGTCAAGTCATTCTTGAACATTAGCCTCTCCTGGCCTATTATTGGACCATGTGAATTTTGGTCCATTAAAATCAGTATCTAAGAGGTTGCAATCAAGAATGAAACCCTGCAGCTCCTCCATCTTTTTCGTACTGGCAGCTCGACCTCCTTCCTTGTCCTAAACTGATCCGATCACATTGAAATCACCAATAATCATCCATGCCGACTGGGTAAAACCAGCCAGATTCTTCAAATCCTGCCATAGCCTCTGTCTTTTGTCAAACTCGTTATCATCATAGATGAATGAGCACTGCCATTCTCCAGGTTGGTTGTGCCATTGTCCAACAACATTGATCATGTTTTTGTTTTTTTCCATTATCTGTAAACTGACTGCATCATTCCACCACAAAGCAAGACCTCCTGAAAGCCCCCTTGGTTCCTCATACTCAGCATAAGGGAAAAGAAGTGTCCTCTTCAATGATTCAAGCTTGTTATATCCATTCTTCGTCTCCATTAAGAATACTATTACTAGGCGATGAGAATGAATAATCCCTCGCAGAGTTCAAACTGTCCGGGGTCGTCCCACTCCCTGACAATTCCAAGATAAAACTAACATGGATCTTGTGGCTGTTCAAGGTCAGCCACCACCACCTTTACTGAATCCAAATGGGTTGTATGAGCTTCCTCTGGAGTTTCTGGGACTTGGGAAGCCCACTGGGAGATACTAAGGTTGAAATTATGCTCCCCGTGGTCCTTCTGAGCCTCAAAATTAGCCTGCTATTCTTGCTCTTCTAAAGTTGCAAAGAGCAACTCGGATTGTGTAAATTTTCTAATATTCCTATGATGCCTTCTTGGTCCAGTCCTCTGCCCCTGCTTAGCCTTCCCCTTGGATGTCCTTTCCTTGTGTTTGCAAAGTGATGGTTTTCTAATTTGGAGGGCTTGGTTAATCTCTTTTTCTAAGTCCGATTGGTCGGCCCGCCTAGTCCTCTTCCTGGCAGTACTTTACTGACCAGAGTCCTCTCCATCCAAAGGGGCATGTCATTTGAGGGACAAGCCCTGAAAGTTCCATTATAGCCTATCATCAA
Source organism: Ilex asprella (assembly GCA_023539305.1). Lineage (NCBI taxonomy): Eukaryota > Viridiplantae > Streptophyta > Magnoliopsida > Aquifoliales > Aquifoliaceae > Ilex > Ilex asprella. The sequence continues at coordinate 20,912,796 of CM042184.1, forward strand.
CAATCACCTCTTGTGCCCTTAACAGTAATAGTTGGTTCCAAATAGAAGCAGGCCGATTAGACTGGGAGTCTTCAGCGGCGATAACAGTATGGGATCTTGGGCTTTCTGCAGGCTCTATGACAAAGTAGTCTTTCTGCTCTAGGCTTCTCCTTGGTTGAGCTAGCTGGGCCTCCCCCAAAACTGGACCTTGACAGGCGGTAACCTGGACTTGGATGCCTTTGCCTTTATCCAGAATAACCAAGTCCAACTCAGTATCCTTGCTGTGGGATGCTTGTCATTTCTCCACCTCCAAACGATCAACTTGTCTCAGCTGTGGCTCCGTCAAACCATCAGACTGGTACTGAGTCCCTGAGGCCGCCTGTTGTGGGAGCACCACAGTCCCTGGTAGAACCATGCAGGGTCCCTTTTTGTTGTCACGTTGCTGGATTTGCACCGAGCATGTATTGGCCGCCGATGATCCCTCATCATCGCCTACGTGAGACAAGAGATTTTCCATCCTCTCCTGATGGCCCCTATTGATATGTCCTGGAGGTTTCACTTTCCAATTTGCTCTAAAGAAACTCGTCAATTGGTTGCTTTGGGCTCGGAGTTCGGGACCATAACTTGTAAGTTCATTTGGTTTTCGGTCAAAGCATTGGTTTTTTGTATGACCAATCCAACCACACTGGAAACAGAAATCAGACAACCTCTCATTAGATTAATTGTGATGGACTTCATTCAATGCAGTCATTAGATTAATTGTGAGTTCCAATAATAGATGAAACCCACTTTCAATTTAATTATTGCATAGAATTAAGTCCCCAAATTTGGTTAAAATAGAATTTTTCAAGGGCTTTACTGGATATGATAGCATTTCATTGCACAAAAAACTGTTGTTTTCAAGTATTGTCATGAAAAGCTAAGTAGTTGGTGACATAAAAATTGCCCATTCTCAAACTTCTAAGATAACATAGATTAATTTGTCATTAGTAAGACTTCTCTTACGTAATTTGTTGAACTAATTATTCACTATTAGTTCAATAAATTACGTAAAACAGTGAACCAGATAAGGATCTCATATCATAATTATCCATTGAGTTGATACCTAAAGTAGTGAACCAGATACCTACTATAGGCCAAGCAGCAACGAAGAAATGTAAAGAACGAGATTTTTTGAAACTATCATATTGGAAAATAAATCGGGCAAAATAACCATGAACGACCATAACATTATAAGTTTTTTCCTCTTAACCGAATCTATAACGTTCATTAGGAGATTCATTTTATGTGGTTTCCCTGATCAAACTAGAAGTTACCAAGGAACCATGCATAACACTGAATAGGGAGCCACCGAATACACCAACCATGCCTAACATATGAAATGGGTGCACATCTCTAAACAAGGTTTTAGTGCCATGCAAAATATGTCCGAAGAGAAGAGCAAAGAAAATGAAGCATGTCCAAAAGTAAACCAAACCCTTGGACTGCTACGAAAAACACCATTAGATTTCAAAGTAGCACAATTTAATTCAAAAATTTCACCCAATTGAGCACGTCTAGCATATTTTTTCATAGTAGCAGGATCACTATAACTGACTCAATTGAGTTCGCCACTGTAGAGAATGAATTGACAGTTGATCCTAATGTTTTTTTTATTACTAACTACTAATTGATGACAATAATAGATTAAGTAAGTAAATTAGATCTAAATAATATTATTAATTTATTATATCAAGTTGCATCACAATGTCCTCATCCATTGGAAAAAATAAGAACAAAAAAAGCAAACACTTTCATTTGTCATGATAATGTGGAAATTTTTACGACAATCTATGACATCATGTAAAGAGTACTTTATGCATTGATTGTTCTTTCATTGCAAAAAGTAATATCTCATATCAATATTAATGTTGTAAATGTGTTTTCCTAAAATTTGCAATCAAGTCCTTATATATTAACCCCATGTTGGGGTTTAGCTCTTACTTTTTAAAATTGTCTTACTTCTAAATCCATTTTGATTAGGGTTCGATTTCTTTCTACATACTTATCTTGGAATGGTCTATGTGCTGATCACATTGATTTCAGGGTACTGCAAATGGCTATTTGATAAACAACCTCCCTCTTTCCCCAAACCACTTTCCCCCGATATGCCCCATCTAGAAGTACGTTTGTCATTTAAGTTTTGGTTTCACAAACAATTTTCT
>CM042184.1:20919978-20941229 GCA_023539305.1 Ilex asprella
AAGTCTACATCCCTAGGCAGAGTGCAAAAACAAGGTTTCACAATTAAGGATGAAAATTATAAATTATTCTAGAAAATAAAAGGTAAGAGGATGTATCCATTCCATCAAAATATTGCAATATTTACAGTGCTTTTTGAAGAGAACCCAAAAAATAAATTAAACCCCAATGTTCGCAAAGAGAGAACTTGTCGATGTCGAACTTTAAGTAGTTAAATAGGCTGCCTTCATGTATCAAGCTTTTGCACCTTTTTATTCTAAACCTTGTCAACGCACCCCTAAAGTCAAATAGCTCTCATAACGTATAGGACTAAAACAAACTTTGTCCAAGATGGTATTAAACAAGTAAAGCAATGCAAAGGCCAAACTTTATAGCAACGTGACATTGTGTTTGTTTCCCAAACAAAAACAAATACCAACTAATTCAACAGCCTGCCCAAGAAATTCTCCAAATAATTGGTTTACTCAAAAAACCAATGGTTTACTTTAGAGTGCTATTCACTGGTTTACTGAAAAAAATCAAAACTTTAAAATAACTCTCTACATACCAAAGGGTATACGTAAAAAATCTCAATCCAATGACTCATTTCAAAAACTATTTTTAAAAACTAAAACTCAAAAGTTTCAAAAATATTTTAACACAAAATCAAATGAGTCATGAATAGATTATGTACTCACACTCTAATTCCAATTTTGGCACCTTAGTTAAACCAAACTACGACAACTTTGTATCTAGGTCAATTTATATCACCTAAGATTGATAGTATCCAAGAAGTCTTCATATGTGTAGCAAAGTAGCTTGAAATTCTTCACAATATCATGCTTGGGTATCCAATATTCATTAGCCTTTTGATCATGGATTCAGTTGAGATACAAGATACATAGTGGCGTCACAAAATTTGCCAATTATAATATTTTTCCCAATAGTTAACAAATATGCTGGGTTCTTTGCTATAGCAACGTTCTTTATTATGATAATACCTTGGGTCATAACTTCAAGAAAGAAGTGATAGGTGATATTGATGTGTTTGGTCATTTTATGATATATATGATTTTTGGTTAAATTTATTGTGCTATCCTGTTTGCAGACCAAAACCAAATAGCTTCTTTAACTATTTCTAATACTACCACATATTTTTCCTATGGTAGACAAAGCAACTATAGGCTATAGGGTTACCCTTCAACTTATAGTACACTTGAATCCAAATTACCAGCTAATTTGAATCAACATAACCAACAACAATCAAATTGATATTATCTTTTCTACAAAAGACCAAGCCAACATCTAGAGTGCCTCACAAATATTGAAGAATTCATTTTACGGGCCAATAACCTTTCTCAAGATTAGCCATGTAACAACTAACCATACTGACTACCTCTGAAATATTTGACCGAACACAAATTATTGCATACATGATATTCCAAATTGCACAAAAACAAGGAACACGAGACATAAAATGTTTCTCACTCATTCTATGGTGATAAATCTCCAGTTTAGTACTCAATAGCCTTGCTTGTTCAATAGGAGCTTGAATTCTTTGCATCTAAAGGGGGAGTTATTTTATATTAAAGAATAGTTGGCATCAGTGTTATTAGTGTATCTACTACGAATCCAACTCTTCAACCTGGCAATTTCTGTCATGTTTTAGCAACAATAAACATGTGAGCCACATAAAGTAACAAATATATGAAAGAACCATCTGATTGCCTATGAGACACACAACACTCATAATTATTTCTAGGGTAACATGTCTTTCCATATAGTGTTAAAATGTTTGTACCACTGCCTTGGTAATTGTTTTAATCATATAATAAGTTTTTAACAAGCAAACATGACTTTCTTTACCTTGAACAATAAATCACTCTAGTTTATGTATGTTAATAGCCTCTTAAGAATCAACACGTAGAAAAACTTTAATACATCAAGTTTCTCAAACTGTAGATCGAGTGAAGCAACCATGAAAAAACAATACACGAAAAAGAATAAGTTTCACAATAGGTGAGAAAATTTCAGTGAAATTCACACTCTCTCTATGGCTATAACAACATTGTGCAACTAATTGTGCTTTGTACCTTGCAGTTTCAACTCTATCCTTCCTTTTATTTGAGGTCTTGTTTGCATCCAACCACCTTCATTCCCATATTCCCAAGTTTGTTTCTTTTGAAAGGATTATATTTCTTCAATCATAGCAATTGCCCAATGTGCAAACTCATTACCTGTGACTGCTTTTGAATATGTGAAAAACTCCAAAACCCCAATCTCATCTGTCAAAGTAAATAATATGCCATCAAGTCTTCATAACCATATTTCTAAGGGGAACTCACTTGTCTCCTCTACCTATCAGTTGTAATATAGTATTGATACTCCTCCTGTGCTATATCAGCAGAACTAAAATCATGCAAATTTGAAATGGACTGCACTTGAGTACTTTTGGAGAAGCTCTCATCTGTAACTCCATCTCCTTGCTGTAACAGTTCTTTTCCTATAGGAATAACAAACTCCTTTCTTGGGTAGGTAAGAGTAAGGGAAATATTCAAATTTTACCTTTCTTCATGATTATACACGTTGAATTGCTAAAAACAGTCTAGAGGGGATAGGTTTATTAAAAAAAATTGGATTGAACAATCACCAATTTTAAACCTAACCCACCACAATTATTGATTAACAATTTAATTATGCAATTAAGAATGTGAACCTCTTTTTCAACAACCCAAATAACCCATCATTTTAATTATGCAATCAAATTCACCCAAATGATCCCACAACCAATCCAACCATTCAAAAAATCCAAATTGATTAATGACTTAAATAAATTAATTAAAGTGACAAGTCATCAAATATTGTGTATGCAATTGCAAGTTTGTGTATGTGTGAAACTAAAGCAATCAACGGGAACATTCACAACACAAGTAATTTGTTAATGCAAACACCCTTCATGAAAAAAAAAGTGCAGAACCAATCCCGATCTACGTAGAGCCTAATCCGCTAACTCCAAGTAAATTTATAAATACTCGATTCTTATATCTCAATTAATTCTCATGCTTAGATGCTCATTTTCATTGTAAATCTCTCATCCTATGTCCTACTGAAGTTATGAGTAGCTTTACTTGGACGTGCTCACCGCAATGAATATTCTAGGGAGTACAACAATGAATCGTCTATGCCCTTCAAGAAATCTTTAAGGCTCCACACCCAAAACTCTAGAAATGCACACATTGTCACAACCCCTGCACCGGATCAAGTAGGGTGGGCGGTGGACCGGCCACCATAGCCTTAACTAACCAATCTTGTGCATCATAAATGCAAAGTAGTTCCTATACCGGTCACCCTAGTATCCCTTCACGTTACCATTTAGACCTGGTAACCTAGTCCCCATCTTATAAAACATAGTTTTAACACATACCAAAATTATTGTTTTAGTCCCAACACACACAAAATTTTCCTTTTATTACAACAACTCAAAATTGAAAAATATTTAATTTCAACCCCAACTATCAGCATATATAGCATATATATGAAATATCCACGCTCACATACTCACAAGTTTGGTATAAAAAATCCCTCCAAAGAAATTAGTAAACTACTCAGTTTGATTCTCGAACTCCAATTCAAAACCCTTAGTTCCAATCTCAATACAATATCACCTAGACCAAAATAACATATATCGATCAATCCCTATTTCTATCTTGGTAATTTCCTATCTCTATATTTAGTTTTCGTACTTCCTATCTATTGACATGTACTTTATATATCATTTACATATAAATAACCTTTCTATGGCAGAAGAGTCAAAGTAGGCCATTTCTTTTTGGGTTCTTTGTACTCACTGCAAAAGTTTACGAAGTGAAGAACATCACATTTTGTTTAATTTTGCCCAAGTTCATTTACCTAATTGCAATTTGATTTGAGTATTTTGATTTAGTCCACAAACTGATTAACATGAATGGAAATTTTATATGTGCATTGTATTTATTTTTTGGAATAAGATAAACTTAAGTTGGGGGTATGATGAGTGTGAAACATTGCACATTTAACAACTTCATTGCATCCATTTTAACTTGTTTTTGTAGTGAATTTTGGGACATTGAATTCAAATCGATGATTAATGGAGAATGGCTTGATTACAAGTGATAGGATGGAAAAGGAAGGTATAAAGCACCTCATAAAGTGATTATGGACAATGGGCAAGAAAGGAATTGAAGACAAATGACTCGGGAGCTCAAAGAGCTAAAAATCTCAAAATAGAAGTAGGTACCAGTGCCATGTCACCAGGTACCGGTACTTAAGCTCTCTAGAAAGAAGGTTCCGGTACCTCATCACTAGATATCGATACCTAGAACTAGAAACTCAACCTACTGAAATGGATGAAATGAAGAAGGTACCAGTACCTCCTTGCCTTAGATACCAACACCTCCCACTTGTGCCCTTAATGATTAAACCTAGAAGAAATGCAGTAGGTACTGACTTGTTCTGAAATGTGTACACCTAAGTGCAGGCGGACAAGTTGTAATAATAATCCGGTTTGAGTCCAGAGTTGAATCCACAGGGAACATGCTTGTGTTGGTGTTTTTTAAAGTAAGATGTGGTGGAGACCAATGGTTTGTAACTTTGGAAGGTTTGTGATTATGAGATTGAGAAATTTTCTTCCTGGATTAAATATTGTATTATTTTTAAGAAGGTTTTCTAGACAAAATATAAGATGAATTCAAATGGTAGGAAAGTCACTCTTTAGTTCGAAGATCGGGATATGTGGTTAATTATCTGGTTTATTATATTTATGCTTGATAACTCAATTAACTCCCATGTCAACAGCAAGTTAATCGGAAGATAAAGATGGACTGTGAGAATTAAAATCATGGCTCTGATGTCTTATTAGAAATTTACAAGAATTGGTTTGTGCTGAGAGTTATCGTGTCCACAAACAAGCAAGTATTTCTTCATGACATCCAACCATGGCTTTAATATTCCATTCTTTTAAATAAAGTACAATAATGAGGATGATTAAAGGGTAGTCATGAAGATCTAGCCGGGGTACTTGCCTTGAAATGAGGAGTCTTTCCATGCAAGAGTCATCCATGTCATGGAAAAACTTTCGATTATACAAAGTATCTTAGCTTTACTAGATGCAATCAATAATCCAATAAGCAAGGGGGTATAAACGTTAATCATTAGACAAAGCATGATATAATTTTCGGATAATCAATACATATCCCTCACCTCTTACTAAAGAGTGAATCAGAAACTACTCACTCTTCATATCTTTGGTAAAGCTAGAAAAGTGAGTAATGCTCATCCCTCTAAATAGAGGACTTCTCAAAGTAAAAGTACAATTAACAAGGAGCCAATCTTTAATGAAGAATGAGTGAATCACATTCCACCCTTCACAGCTTTGGTAAAGCTCTAGAAAGGTGGAAAAGTTTCACTCCTCTATACAAGGAGGGAGCTCAAATAATAAAAGTGCAAGACATAAATAAAAGCATGTATGTAAGAACATAAATGTAAAAGCTAGAAGTAAACAGAGACATAAATGTAAAGACTAAAATTAAATCAAGAACATAAATGTAAGGACTTGAAGTAATTAAAGAAACTACAACTCTTAAGCAAGTGTAAATGTAAACATTAATGTAAAGAAAAATGAATGAGAATCTAAACTCCCCACTTCTTCTAGCAAAGAGAAAGACTAAGACAAGAATTGAAATAGATATATGTGATGAATGCCAAGTGGTGAATCCTTGAAGTGATCCCACTTATAAAACCTTCCTTTCTCTCCACAAAACCAAGTGTATTTATAGGCAAGGAGAAAGCAGGGAGAGAGGTAAAAGAATAGAGCTGGGCACCAAAGTCAAAGTGAAAAGCCAACCACTCTGCAAGAAGTCTGTCAATACCGTTCGAATGGTCAATGGCATTCGAACGGTTTCTCTGTCTTTGCTCTACACCGTTCAAACGTCAGGTGGATTCAGTGCTTGCCAATCATGTCAGAAGATACGTGGTTCTCTATAAAAAATCTCCCTCCAAGTCTTTGTGCAAATTTTCCTCCAGGTCCTTGCAGAATCTGACTGTCCTCTCCAATAATTCCAGGGGCGTTCGAACGGTGGTTGTCGTTCGAAGGTGTCACTTAAGTGCCTGAGCCTTCTGACTGTAAGTCTGTAACACGCCATGTCTTCTACCAGTCTGATCTTGTCATTGCTCTAGTAGACGTTCGAACGATTAGGACCGTTTGAACGTGTTCTCAAGTCTTGACATGTTTTTTTTCATGACCGTTCAAACGGTATGTTGCGTTCGAACGTTGCTTCCTTGTTCCAAGCTTTTACAATTTGTTCTCTAATGTGCTGTGGTTGTCTTCAAAGGTACTTTTTGTTGCCCTTGAACCCCTGTACACTTTAAGACCTGAAACATCATCACTTAAACTCCATCAAAGCACAATTAGTCCAAAACGGGGCATAAGAATATGCTACATTTGAGTATTAATCAGGTACCGACACCTATTCATTGGATATCAGTACCTGAGCTCTCTGCCTATCGAGTTACCCGTATCTCATATCTTGGTGCTGGTACCAAGAACCCAGAAAAATCATATCATCTTCCAAACGACTCCATCAACTACGATGGCCCACCTTTTGATATCTAATCCATGTTTTGACATTTTTAACACTCTATTATGACCTCCTAACCTCTGCACTCAGACAATAAGCATGAAGGAGTGGATGGGCCGATGAGGAGAAAGGGAGTGGTTGGGAAGAGGAAGGGTGACCATGCCTTGACTGACTTTGAAAGTTTTTTTGGATAACCTTTATCCAAGCCATCTAATTCAAGACACTCATGATTAGAGAAAGGAGGGTGGACGAAAATACATTCATTCAGACACATTTTTTGAGATTATCAAGCTTTTAGAAAAAGAAGGTCCAAGGAAGAAGATGAAGTTCAAGAGAGAGAAAGATGGGTTTTTACATTTTTTCTTCACCATTTTCATTGTAGTAAGCTTCATTTTACATGGAATCCTTCCATCTTGACCTTTAATCTCTTTTTATTGAAGTTTTATTTAAGTTTGGTTAGATTTCCTTTAGTTCATTGTTACATTTGGGCATTGTTCCCTTCAAGTTTTATATTTTGGGCATGAAGACCATTTTTTTGGTGGTTTAAACTCTTTCTTACCGTAATACAAGTCTATGTTTATTTCACCACAATGTCTTTCTTTTTAATATTTGTTTTTGCTTTTACCATGGATAGCTAAACCTTTAATTGGCTAATCCAAAAGGGATTTCCTCTTGAGTATGTGAAACCGACTCTCTTTCATTCCTCCTCGTAATGTAAAATGTTTAGTTTGACTAGGTTGAGTGCGGATGAATATGGTTGTGGGCATTTGATACGCCATACACTTGTCACAGGGTATGCTCTCGTCCAACGCAACCACATTCATCCATCACTTCCTACAAATCAATCAAACACCTAGGCACCATTGGTTGAATGAAATAAGTCAATTTGGAATTTTCATTAGGATGACCTCTATGGATTAGTCAACCCCATTTTCTTGCAAATTTCACAAATCAAAAACCACCAAAATTCAAGTCATAAGATTTCCAATTTTCACTTTTTACAACTCACTATTTAGAAACACTTGACCTCACCTTCCTGAGGAAACAATCTTGGAATACTCAGTCCAAGTAAAACACGATATACAGGCGATCAATTTTGCATACTCACACATGTTTTGTTCATCCACACACAATTTTTCACTTCTTGAATCGAACTTGAGAGAAAGAGACACTCACCATACTCTATAAGCTACATACACACATAGTCAGGTTCGTGTGAGAAGTTAGGGGAAACAACCAAGCAATGTGCATTCAAGCACATTGTTTCTAGCCCTATAGTATAAAGTACATGTCTACGTACTTTTAAAAAAAAACATGTCTACATGATTAACAAAAAATTTTGCATATATTGTATGTGTTTATACCCTTTTTATACTTACTTTTGTTGTGAATTTGAAAAAAAAATGCAGTTAATCTCCCATTTAATGAAGTTTTGTGTGAATGTAGGTGAAAAGTTGTAAATGGCTTGAGTTAAGCTCCCATCGTAGTGTTTGAAGTCAATGAAGATGAGGAGATAGCTTAAAGGAAGGATTGGAAGGTGAAGAAACAAAGAAAAAGGAAAATTGGATGAAAACCTTCAAGAAGGTTTGGCCATAAACCTTCCAGAAGGTTTGTACTTGGTATGCCTATTCACTGCCAAAACCTTCTGAAAGGTTTTGTCTACTAGAATGAACCTTCTGGAAGGTTTGCATCGACCTTTTGAAAGGTTAATCTAACTAGACTATTGTTTTAACTGTTCCTGCACAAACCTTCTGGAAGGTTTGCATCGACCTTTCGAAAGGTTTTGTTCAGAAGGCCCAGACATCCTACAACTCAAGCTCTGCCATTTGGGGGCCCCACCTAAGCTTCTTCCACTTGTCCCCTAACATATCTTACACCCTTACATGCCTCCCCTTGCCTAAGCTTGGACTTTGGAGGCTCAAGCATTAATGAGGAAGAGAGAGAAGAAGCAAGCCAAGGAAGTGCAGGCTACGAATGTCCTAGCCAGCCCAATGCCATCAACTCAGCCTCCGATGGATGGGAGGTCTATCACGCACCAGATAAGACCTCCATATATGAAAATGCAAGCATCATTAGAAATTATTCAGCATTGTAAAGATATACAGAGAGAAGCTCTAGGAGGAAGACATAGTTTTTAGTGAGAGAAGTTAGATTTTTGCATCTCTTTTATCCATTTTCACTTGTAATCTTCTTGAATACTCTTGTTGTCAATGTCATTTATTTCAAGTACATTGCAAGTTTAGATACACCATTTAGATTCCACCATTGTTGTATTGAGTTTTCTTCATTTCAAGCTTTTAAAAAGGTATTCAATCCAGTACTTCACAGTTTAAATTTTCTTGTATTAATTTATGTTCCAATCTTTATTTCTTCAGAATGTCTCTTTCCTTCATTTATGTTCTTGCATTAAATATGAGTAGCTAAGCTTTAAGTTGGCTAATACAAGAGAGAATTCCTTTTGGGTATGCTAAATCAATTTTTTTTCATTCCTCCTCCTAGTGTACGACGGTTTGATTTGACTAGGTTGAGTGTGGACATACTTGTGAGTTATTGATACACCGTAGACTTGTCATGGGGCATGCTTGAATCCTCACCTCTATTTTAGTCTCGCGCTTTCTATGAATCAATTGAAAGTCTAGGCACTATTGGAAGAACGTCTTGAGTTGATTTGGCATTCCCACTAGAATGACCTCTTTGGATTAGCCAAAACTTGTTTCCATTGCCTTTTCTATCACAAACTTCATTCACCAAAACAAATATTCAAAAGATTTTTACACTTTTCCTTTTTCACCAAAATTAACTTCAACACAATTCACCTTCCTTCCTTGAGGATACTACCTTGGAATACCAATTCCAAGAAAAACACGACACTCAAAAATCTCTCTGCGCTTGTAGAGCACTTTAGTACACTGTAACACCCCAAAATCCACCCTGGACGACATTACAATGTAAAACCATTCACATCATGAGAGCAACTAATAAAATCCAATGGTAAGTCAACTTCATTCATTGTAACACTTCGCATTTTCTTTTATATATGTATATATATATATAGAGTAAATAATTGTTATAGAAATGTGGATATGTGTAGGGATGGGTGTTTGAAGTTGGTAAATTAGAAATAATAGTTGAAATAGTAAATAGTTAGCTAAGATTTGGTTCAAACTGTAAAGAAGTGAAAACATGATCAATAGAAGGTGTAGAAATTGAGATTTATGTGAGAAAACCTTGTTAGACATGTTTGGGATGGCTTTGGAAGGGTTTAAGATGGATTGGAAATGAAAAATGGAGAAAAAGGAAAAAACTGGGCAAAATCGTATAGTACTGTGTATCGGTACTGCATACCAGAGCAAATTGGTCCAGAGAGTTCGACGTACCGGTACGCAGTACCGATACGGCCGAAAGAGATCTAACTATTAAATGTCACGATCTCGGTCCGATTTTTGCCTTATAAATACCCTAGGACGCCCCCATTAGCCATATTTCAGCCCCCCAACCTTAGAAACCCTAAGGGAGAAAGAAAGGAAGAGAAAAACAAGAGTTTAAAGGGGTTATTCAAGATCCAAACCTAGCTTCCAAGATCACTAGGTAGGGGTTTTCTTCCATTCTCTTACATTGAGGCTAGGATTATATATATGTATTCTTTTGACTCTAAATCACATCTATTTACTATGAAATATGTGATTCTTGATATCCTTGCAAATCTTACCTTGTCTTGAACAATGTTATGGTATGGTAACCATTAAATCTCCTTTCTTGCTTCAGAACCCTAGTTTGCAAAGGAGAATGTGTTTTATCTTGATTTTTCCTTTGTTCTCAATTCCCAACCTTAAATATTACTTGTTCTAAGCTATGTTATGGCTGGGTAACCACTAAATCTTTTTGTATGCCTTCGGAACCCTAGTTTTCAAGGGAAATGAGTTCTCTTGATTTCTCCTTTGACTCGATATCTAAATTTGATATTTATTTGTTATTGATTCTAACCCTTGTGATTCATTTATTCTTGATATTCAATACTTGATATTCATTGGTTCTTGATTTCAAGACTTGACATTTAATTGCTCTTGATTTCAATACTTGCTATTCCTTTGTTCTTGATTTCAAACCTTGATATTAGTTTTTTCATTGATTTCAAGACTTGATTGTTCCTTTCTTTTTTATTCCAAAGCTTAATATTCATGAGTGATAGATTGCAAGACTTAATTGTTCCTTTGTTCTTGATTCCAAGGCTTGATCATTAATTTGTTCTTGTTTTTAAAACTTTAATGCTTTATATTGAACAAAAAAATGCTATTTTTGATGATCTCATGGGATTTTTCTTAAATGGTCATATTGGAACATTACATGTGAAATATGGGAGTTTGTATTTACTTGGAATTGTTGATTAATTGAGACTATTTTGGTTTCCTCATTTATATGGTTGTTGTGACGGACTTGAGTTGCCTTCGAGAGATGTCGTGTGTAAATGTTAGTCGATCCCAGTGGGGGTGAGATAGTTGCTTACACTTGTAATGGGTTGTCATTTGGGAATGCAACCGCTATCGTTCGCTTGGAGTTTGAACTAGGGATGGTATACCTTTCCTGGGAAAGGATTCGTCAATGCCATCGAGATGGTAGACGCCCTTTTCCAAAGTGCTTGTGATTGTGATTCGGTGGACTAGGTATAATCGTTGGGTAGATTCATGAGAAACAATCAACATACATAGCACCGTGGATGAACCAATATACATGGGAATGTGGAGTATTTTCATTGTACCAGAAATAGTTTCTACAAGAGTTTCGGGAAGTATGGGATTCTGCGAGAACTTGTTGGAAATGGTTTATGGTGGAATGGTTTATTACTTGTTTATCATATTCATTTTTCATTCCATTATTGTTAGATTTAAACTGGAGATTTACTTAAAAGGTCTATGTTTTCCTTCAAAATTTATATACGATATTTGCGAAATGAGACCAACCAGTATTTATATGTTTGCTAAACCTTGTTGGAGTTTGGAAGGATTTTTCTACAGAGCTTCATGCTCACCCGCCTACAGTTGAACATTTTTCAGATTATGTGCCAGAGGAAGAGCTCGGTGCTAACGAGTCAGGCCATGGAGAGGCTTCATTAGAGGGATACTTGTATCCCAAGTGGGACATCTAGAGGTGTTGTTTACTTTTGTGCTAGACTAGGAAAAATTATGCACCATCATGTAAAGTCTAGTAGTTTGTTTATTCCGCTGCTAAGTAAATGTAATTCTTTTGATATAATAGCCAATATTTTGACTTATTCTTTTGGATATTATTGTAAATATTTATGGACGAGGAATGAAGTCTCATTTTTTTATGGATTATATTAGTGCTCTCATGATATGAATGGTTGTAGAATGTAATGTCGTCCAGGGTGGTTTTGGGGGCGTTACATTCACCATTCATAATATCCACAATATTATCCCAAAAGAATAAACCAAGTTATGACCACTACATCCAAAAGAATTATGTCATGATATGACAATTACATCCCAAAAGAATCAAACTTAATTTACAGTGGAATAAGAAAATATTAACATAGATATTATCTCAAAAGGATCTCTTATTATAGAACAAAAGGAATAACTAGACATCCACTACGGGATCTACATGACCGTCTTCTTGAGCTTCCAAAAGAACTCGCTTCTCAACACCAATCTCTTCATCTAGATAGAATTTTAAAAATAAACATTTATATAGGGGGTGAGCACGAAGATCTGTAGGAAAATTCTCCTAAATCCGAGCAAGGTTTTGAACATATAAAATGGGTCGGTCTCATTTTCACAAATATCATACATAGTTTTGAAATAAAACAATGACATTTAAACAGATCTCAAGTTAACGCATTAACAACGAATTTAATAAGGGTAAACGAAGTTACAAATAATAAACTATTTCCAATGTTAAACCATTTCTAACAAGTTTTGGTAGAATCTCATACTTCCAACAAATTCTTGTACAAACCATTTATCATTAGTCATAATAAACCATTTTTTCCTACAATAAACTATAGTCAATAAACTTAGGTGTAAATTCATATTCCCAAATGTATCTATATCTCAGGTATGTTGGTCGCTTCTTAGGAATATACGCAACGACTGTACCTCGTCCACCCATCACAACCAAATCACCAACCATTTTAGGAAGGGCGTGTATGTAACGCCCCAAGATACTCCTTGGGTGGCATTACTAGCTAAAACCATTCACATCGTGAGATCAACTAAATAAATTCATCAATAAAGAAAATGTCATTCATCATATTGAATATTTACAACATCATTCAAAAGAATAGGCCAAATTAAGGCATTTACCCCCAAAAGAATCCAACT
Organism: Ilex asprella; assembly: GCA_023539305.1. Taxonomy (NCBI): domain Eukaryota; kingdom Viridiplantae; phylum Streptophyta; class Magnoliopsida; order Aquifoliales; family Aquifoliaceae; genus Ilex; species Ilex asprella. Next base: position 20,932,908 of record CM042184.1, read on the forward strand.
TAGTCGTGCAGCAGAATAACAAAATACTAACATGAACATTATCTCAAAAGGTGTCTCCTAGTCTAGAATCGAAAAGCACAGTCTAGACATCCCCCTCCGGATCTACCTGCCCATCCACTTGAGCTTCCCAAGTTACTTGCTCATCTATTCCATGCTCTTCCTCTAAATAGAAATTTGAAAGTAGACATTATTTGTAGGGGGTGAGCACTAAGCTCTATAGGAAAATCCTCCCAAACTCAAACAAGGTTTTAAAAGCATGTAAAACAAGTCGGTCTCATTTCACAAATAGCATATATAACCTTTTGAAGTAAAATCATGACATTTTAATAGATCTCTAGTTTACGAACAACAATAAAGTTAAACTGAAAGGTGAAACCAATTATCAACAATGAGCCATACAATTTTCAAAAGTAAACCAATACCTCACACATGATTTAATATTGTCCTCTTTGGCATGAGCATCCTTACAAAGAACCTCTCACCCTCAAGGTCTTGTTTCTTTGGCATGAGCATCCTTACAAGGAACCTCTCACCCTCAAGGTTTTGTTTCTCAAGCATCCTTACAAGGAACCTCCTAAGAAGGACTGACCATCCTTAGAAGTAACCTCTCACTCATGTTCATCCAAACAACCATACCAGATATACAATGCCAACAATTTTCTCAAATTACCAACCATTCAACAAATCCCCAATTTACAAGCAAATTCTGAAAATCCCCAATTCTCACAAATGATATTCCCAATAGAACAAATTTATAAAAAGGTACAAGAGATCATTAACAATATCATTTTAGTCCTCAACCCAAAGCACTAGAGTTTTCAAAACCAAGATTAGGTGAAGATAAAGGGTGAAATCAATTTTTTTCCCAAAAAACTAGGGTTTTAAAGCAAGAGCAATAGATTTCATATGTATTCAACCCTTACTTTGTGAAAAACATGATAATATTTATAAGAGGACCAATAAACAAAGAACCCATAGAAAATACATATGATTAGGAGTCAAAACATGTAAAGTCTACAAAATACGTCCGGCTAGTTCACACTCTAAAGTCTACAAGAATTTTTCTTCCTTCTTTGTAAGGCGCGTCATTGACATTGCAAGCTTTGAGAACCCATCTACAAATCTCCGGTAGTAACCTGCTAAGCCCAAGAAACTACGTACTTCGGTCACATTCTTTAGTGGTTCCCACTTCATCACTGCTTCAATCTTTTCGGGGTCAACAGCTACACCCTATTCTGACACCACATGGCCAAAGAATTTCACCTCCTTTATCCAAAACTCACATTTACTCATCTTAGCATATAACTTATGCTCCATTAAAGTTTGGAGCACAATTGTGAGATGGTGTTCACGTTCCTCGTGTATCCATGAATAGATTAGTATGTCATCCATGAACATAATGACAAACTGATCTAGATACGATCGAAATACCCTGTGCATCAAATCTATGAAGGTTGCGGGTGCATTAGTCAATCCGAACGACATTTTGGTGTACTTAAATGACCATATCGGGTATGGAAAGCATTCTTAAGAATATCCTCCTCTCTGATCCGGAATTGATGGTACCTTGTATGAAGGTCAATCTTAGAGTAATACTTGGAACCCCTTAGCTGATCAAATAAGTCATCTATATGTGGCAACGGATACTTATTCTTCACTATCACTTGATTCAACCTTTGGTAGTACGTGCATAACCGAAGCGTTTCATCATGCTTCTTCACAAAGAGGACCAGGGCTCCCCAAGGGGAAGTGCTCAAACGGATAAACCCAAAGGTCAAGAGGTGGTCTAACTGCTTTCTTAGCTACTTTAACTCCAAAGATGCCATCCGATAGGGAGCAATGGATATGGATTCGGTTCTTGGATAGAGATCAATCTTAAACTCAATCTTTCTTTCCGGGGGTAACTCTAGTAATTTATCTAGGAAGACATCCAAAAAATTCGGTACTATCAACACCACATCTGTTGGGAATTTATCCTGATCATCTCCCATCAAGCTAGCCAAGAAACTCAAATGGCTCCCCGCCTTAGCATTCAAAAATCTACTACCTATAGTTGGAAATAGATGAAAAGAATCTCGGTCATTCACGAAACTGAAAACTAGTCCTCCCTACAAGTGAAAGGAAATCCACTTATGGAAACAATCCATTACCGCTCAGAATGTGGATAAGAAATTCATCCCAAAGATGATGTCATACCCCTTTATGTTTATAGCAACCAAATATATAATCAATTCGTGTTCCCCAATTCGAAGTACTCAACTTCTACACACCTTCCTAGTACCCAACTGTTCTCCCATAGGCAAGTCAATATTCAACGCATATTCTAGCTTTTCAAAGCCCAATCCCAAATTAAGGGCATATGTGGTGCATATGAACGAATGAGTAGCACTGGGATCAAATAAAATTCGGGCTCATGAATTATAAAGAAGAACGATACCTTCCATAACTGCATTGGAGGGATCTTCTTCTGGTTGGGTCAAATCAAATACTCTCCCTTGAGTGGACCGCCGGGGGCTAGAGCTCCTAACAGTCTCTACTGTTGTGGTGGCCTCGGCGGTGGTGGCTTGTCTGCTTGTACCTGTCCTGCTGTCTGGATAGTCCTCTGAGGTGGACAAATTAGAGAATGCACCTGAATATGTCCTACACCTCCACATACAAATCTGGATTGTGGGTTAGTGCCTGCTCCCTCTGGTACACCTCTGGCCCCTTGGGCTATCTGAGTTCTAGGTCCTACTGCCTGGTCTGGGCGACGATAAGGTGTAGCTCTCTAAACTCCACTGCTGCCAACTCCAGTCCGAATCAGACCTCCCCATGCAAAGCTTTGTCGTCGCTGGATGTCCTCCATATCCCTCTCTACTAGTGTAGCTCTGTCGACAAGATTCCAATACTCCTGAATCTTGAGAGCTAGTAACTTCTCACTGATAGTCGGCCTCAAGCCTTGCTCAAAGCGTTTGGCCCTCTTAGCCTCAGTAGATAAAAACTCAGTGGCATATCTTGATAGCAAGTCAAATTTTTTCTCATACTGAATCATAGTCAAGCTATCCTAGCGAAGAGCTAGAAAATTTGCGCTCATCTTATCTCAGACAGATTTCATTAAGTACTTGTCTTGGAAGATTTTTTCAAACTCCTGCCAAGTGAGTGCATCTATAGTTTTCCTTCGTTTCACTAAGTCCCACCAATGGTCAGCCTCCCCCTCAAACAAGTCGGTAGCTAAGCCAACCCGTAAGTCCTCGACAACTCCCATGCCGTCACAAATCTTCTTCACTCGGCGGATCCATCTATCCGCATCCAAAAGATTAGAGCTCCCTTGGAAAGTAGGTGGGCTTTGCCTTAAGAATTCCCGAAGAACTATCATCCTTCGGTTGCCGTCCCCGTGGCCCAACACTTGAGCTAGAGGATGAGCTCCCCTGTTGTGGTTGTTCCCATTCTGGCGTTGTACTAGAGTGATTAGCTCCCTCAAGCATTGATAGATGTCGTTAATGGCATCGGGAGGTGGTCGGTTTGCTTGGCCTCCACAACCACACCCCCGTCCACGTCCTCGCACTTGCTCACCGTTCATTTTACATATCAATTCACAATTTAGTTCCTTGATATATAAGACATGGTTAGGACGTTTAGATCTTAGCATAAGACTTGTATATAAAAATTAAATCAACTATTTCATGCAACCTAATCCTACATCTTTAGAGGTAATCCATAACCTACAGCTCTTATGTAAGACCTAAAGCCTAGGTTCTGATACTAAAACTTGTAACACCCCAAAATACACCTTGGGTGGCATTACTAGCTAAAACCATTCACATCATGAGAGAAACTAAATAAATCCATCAATAAAGAAAATTTCTTTTATCATATCGAATATTTACAACATCATTCAAAAGAATAGGCCAAATTAAGGCATTTACCCCCAAAAGAATCCAACTTGATCGTGTAGCAAAATAACAATATACTAACATGAACATTATCTCAAAAGGTGTCTCCTAGTCTAGAATTGAAAAGCACAGTCTAGACATCCCCCTCCGGATCTACCTGCCCATCCACTTGAGCTTCCCAAGTTACTTGCTCATCTATTTTGGGCCCTTCCTCTAAAAAAAAATTTGAAAGTAGACATTATTTGTAGGGGGTGAGCACTAAGTTCTGTAGGAAAATTCTCTCAAACTCAAACAAGGTTTTGAAAGCATGTAAAACAAGTCGGTCTCATTTCATAAATAACATATATAACCTTTTGAAGTAAAATCATGATATTTTAATAGATCTCTAGTTTATGAACAACAATAAAGTTAAACTGAAAGGTGAAACCAATTATCAACAATGAGCCATACAATTTTCAAAAGTAAACCAATACCCACACATGATTTAATATTGTCCTCTTTGGCATGAGCATCCTTACAAAGAACCTTTCACCCTCAAGGTCTTGTTTCTCAAGCTTCCTTACAAGGAACCTCATGAGAAGGAATGAGCATCCTCAGAAGGAATCTCTCACTCATGTTCATCAAACAACCATACCAGATATACAATACCAACAATTTTCTCAAATAACCAACCATTCCACAAATACTCAATTTATGAGCAAATTCTAAAAATTCTCAATTCTCACAAATGATATTCTCAATAGAACAAATTTACAAAAAGGTACAAGAGATCATCAACAATATCATTTTAATCCTCAACCCAAAGTACTAGAGTTTTCAAAACCAAGATTAGTTGAAGATAGAGGGTGAAATTAATTTTTTTTCACAAAAAACTAGGGTTTTAAAGCAAGAGTAAGAGATTTCATGGGTATTCAACCCTTTCTTTGTGAAAAACATGATAATATTTACAAGAGGACCAATAAACAAAGAACCCATAGAAAATACATATGATTAGGAGTCAAAACATGTATATTTATATAACTCTAGCCTCAATGTAAGAGAATAGAAGAAAACCCCTACCTTGTGTTCTTGAAACTAGATTTTTGATCCAATCCATGGTGTAAATCCCCTTAAATCTTATTATTTTTCTCTTCCTTTCTTCCTCTCTAATGTTCTCTAGTGTTAGAGGTGCTGAAATGGGGCTAAAGGAGATGTCCTAATGTATTTATAGGGCGAAAATAAACCACAAATCGCAACTTTAAAAAAATTCAAATCTCTTTTAGCAGTATCGGTACACTGTACTGGTACAACAAACTCTGTGGACCTCGGGGCACTGGTATACAGTACCGGTATGGTTTGCTCAGTTTTTGCCTATTTTCTCTGTTTTCCATTTCCCTTCCATTCCAAACCCTTCCAAAACCAACCCAAACTTTTGCTACCTACATTTGTTTGTTAACCTAGTAGTATAAGTTCTATTGTAAACGATTCCTATGTTTACAAGCGACAACTCAGTTTTAACTATTATGTACAATATTAGCATTTTCCTACTGTATAACCTATATGGTTCTTTTTTATGCCATTACACATATTAAATTACTAAAAAATTTATCATTATATTAATATAACACATGTGGGGGGCTTACAATGTACCATTCCAATGGAATTGACGAATCCTCCCAAGGAACTAGTATACTAACCCTTTTTCCTCGGCGTTCGTGAACAATATTGGTTGCATTCTCAAACAACAACCCACTACAAGTGTTAGGAAACCATCTCGCCCCTACTAGGATAGACTAACCTCTAACACTCTACAGCAATTTCTCGAGGGTAATTCAAGTCCATCACAACAAACCATACAAGAGATGTAAATACTCACAAATTATCTCAATTTACTAGTAATTCCAAAAACCCCCAAATTTCATAGATATTTGCCCAATGGTACAATTCAAGAAAAGTAAGCAAGAGATCATCTAAAATACCTTTTTTGTTGTTCAGTATAAAGCACTAAGGTTTTGAATTCAAAAACAAAGGAAGAATCGAGAGAAAATTCTATTCCTCGTGAAAACTAGGGTTTGAGACAAGAAAATGAAGTTTAATGGTTATTCAACCATAACATTGTTTAAGACATGGTAATAATTACAAGAATATCAATGTATAATGTTTTGATAGCATATATATAAGATTTAGGGACAAAAAAATACATATAAATAAACCCTAACTTCAATGAACAAGAATAGAAGAAAACCCCTGCCTTGCTTCCTTAGTTTTATGTAAAGAAGATGAAGATTGATCTTTCACAACTTGAATCAACCCTTGAATCTCTTGTTTTTCTATTTTTTTCTTCCTCTCAATGCTTTTTTAGGGTTAGAAATGTTGAAATGAGGCTAATGGAGGAGTGCTTAAGTATTTATAGTGGAAAAAATGGCCTCCTGTGCGTGATTCTAGAACCCAGATCATTAAGTCACATTCAAACGTCATTTGGCATTCGAACGTCAATAGTGTAAATTATTGATTCACGTTCAAACATCCCTTTGGCTTTCGAACGTTGGTTGCTTCTAGTACTTTTGTATTTTCATCAGTGATCCGTAAGTCACGTTCGAACGTCATTTGGCGTTCAAACGTCACTAGTGTAATTTATTGGTTTACGTTTGAACGTCACTTTAGCTTTTGAACGTTGGTTGCTCCCAGTAATTTTGCATTTCCATCAGAGTTCATCAGACACCAAAATTATTGGGACTCATTGTCGTTCGAACGTCAACCCAGTTTCTGTTGAAACTTCCAGGGAAGTTGTAACCCATTTAGAAGTCGATTTGGAATTTTTTTTTTTTTTTTGTGAAATACGTTTTTGTGGCCTTGGGAATCTACTATCTATTGTCAAAATTTCAGCTTAAATTGACATCATGGTAAAAAGTTATTATCAAAATACTAGGGAAGTATCCAAAAATTATTTATACTCAAATTCTCTCTAAAGTGTGCTTTCACTCCAGAATACTTCTAACTGCTACAACATACCCTATGACCTCCACTAACATTTTTATTTCAACTCTTACAATTTACATAGTTCTTACATACATCATTACATAATTTTTTTCTTTCTTTATTTTATGAGGATCAACAGTGGTTCCCCACCTCCCCCCTTGGGTGACTCGAACCCACGACCTGACGGTTGTAGTTGAAGTGTCTTACCACACGAGCTGCGCTTTGTTGTCATAGACATCATTACATATATTAGCATTTCAAAAACATAATTAAGTCTCTATACAACGATAGGAAATGTGGGGTTTACACACATACACACATACATTTCATCCCACACACACGTTTACCCCATTTCTTGCATCATTCTGAGGGAGAGTGACACTCACCTATCTGTATAAGCCATACACATATTACGGGATGATGTTCAGAGATTAGGGTCGACGGGATAAGTTAATTTTTTTGGGTGTCATTGCTACGGAAGGCATAATGTTGAATTAAAAGGTGATTTTCGGACGACGGAGGTAAGTCCCGTGAATTCTGATCACGGGTACGTTGTTCTTTGTTTTTCATTTGTAGATATTGTTTTGTATGTGGGGACAGAACAATCAAAATAGATTGGTTAGATGACCCTTAGGGCCCACCATGAATATTGACCAAGGCACACTCGAGGATGCCGGTGATAATTTTTTGGATGTTGGTTCTAATGTCCCAAGGGGAGGATGAGTGCAAGACCCTAGAATTCCAAACCCTATAATGCATTTTCCTCATAGGAATGAAGGGAACAATATCATCATTGATCCATCGGCAAGGTCAATGCGGGATTATCTTCAACCCACAAGAAGCACTACCCCCTCATGCATTCTCTTACCGGTCCAAGCTCATGCCTTCCTAGTCAAGCCGAGAATGTTGTAACTACTTCCTCAATTCCACGAAATTGAAAGAGAAAATTCTTATTTACACATTAAGGAATTTGAGGATATAGTAGCAACCTTCCTTACTAATCATGCTATGGAAGACATAGCTCGCTTGAAATTGTTTCCCATTTCCCTTAAGGACAAATCCAAAATATGGTTAAATTCCTTTAGGCCTAGATCCATAACCTCTTGGGAACAAATGATTTTTGAATTCTTGACCAAAATTTTTTCGATGCCTAGAACCACCACACTTAAGAAGCAAATTCAAAACTTTTCAAAAAAGCCCAACAAGCAATTTTATCACTGTTGGGATCGCTACAAGAAATTGCTACAATCCATTCCCCATCATAGTTTTGAATAATAGCAATTGGTGAGTTTCTTTTATGAAGGGATTACACCAGGCCATCGATAATTCATTGACATGATGTGCAATGGGGAGTTCTTAAACAAGGACCTCGATGAGGCCCTAGACTACTTTAGTACATTGGCACAAAATGCACAACCTTGGGATAGCACAGATCTCACCGATGTACCGAGGTCTTCTCTGGGTATTAATCAATCACATAGGGGAGGGATGT
>CM042184.1:20951229-20972570 GCA_023539305.1 Ilex asprella
CAAGGTTTTTCGACCTTCCGGATTCAATGGAAACATTATCTTGACCTAGAAACATTTAGAAACTTATCTAATAACTAATTCCAATCTCAAATGTCTTTGAAACTTAAACTTTCCAAATCCATTTGTCTCCCAATTATTCATTTCTAATGTTTTAACCTATGTGATTCATTCTTTCATCATTATACATATCCTCATTTTCACAATAATTATCTATCTTATAACTATATACATTTATAAAAGAAAATGCGGGGTGTTACAGATTCCCATTGGAATGATCTCTTTGGTTTACCCAACACTTATGCTCTTGCATTTTCATTCACAACCTTCACACACCAAAACTCAAAACACAAAGATTTTACACTTTCTATTTTGTTCACCAAAATCACCTTCACACAACTCAACTTTTCTTCCCTGAGGAGACGACCTTGGAATACTCTTCCAAGTAAAATACCGACATTGTAAGATTCTCTCTATGATTGGGGAGCAATTTTGCACACGCATTTCATTCAACACATTTTGTACATTTCATTTATCCCCCATTTTCTTGCCCTTTCTGTTGACATCATCCCAAGGGAGAGTGACACTCCCTGTTATTCATACACTACACTTGCTAAAGGGTGATGTTTAGATGTTAGGAAACTACAATGTTTTTCATCAAGCAATACCCCCGGTCCAATCCGAAAGGGTATTCACCGAACCCACCTCCATAAAAAAAAAATTCAAAGTCCACCTTCGTAAAGTTATATTCAACAAGGATCATACAATCCTCCAACCTACCAACCTCCCCATAAGAGAAATTTGGAGGATGTGGTTTATAATTTCATCCAAAGCCAAACTGCCTTCAACAATAACATTTTGGCTCAAATCACTAAACTGACCAATGCCATAGGAACATCACAACAAGAGAAGGGGAAATTCTACACTGAACCCCAAGAGAACCCTAAAGACCAACATGTGATTGAATCATCTGAACCCATAAAAGAGAGTTGTAAGAAACTCAAGGTGGTCACCACCCTTCAAAGTGGCAAACAATTTGATAAGACCATTATGCCAAAAGTCTCACCCAAGGCCACATTTCCATTAGAGAAAGAGAATAAGGATGACTTCGAGGGGGTCAGGAGAATGAGAAGAAAAAAATTAGTTGATGAAAGTGTGCATGCATCCCCCATTCTGGCCCTTTTTCCCAATCGTTTGAAGCCACCCATGAAGGTGGCTAACTATTTTGATATAATTGAGATATTCAAACAGGTTAAAATCAAAATTCCACTCCTTGATGCCATAAAGCGAATCCTTTCATGTGCCAAGATTTTGAAGGACTTGTGCACAGTGAAGAAGAAATTGAATGTTCACAAGAATGCATTCCTCACCGAGCAAAAGTGAGCTTAATCTTGAGGAAACCTGAGATGCCTTACCATTACCATCACAATAGGGGAATTGTCAGGTGGAGCAAGCATTTCTTGATTTGGGGGCAAGTGTCAACCTCTTACCCTACTCGGTGTATCAACAACTCTAACTTGAAGATTCGAATCCAACTCCAATCACTCTTTAATTGGAAGAACGAAGCATTCGAACACCAAGGGGAGTAGTTGAGGGTGTCTTGGTTCAAGTGGATAATTTTTGTTTCCCTATCGATTTTATTGTGCTTGAAACTAACCCGGTTGCTAACCTTGGTACACAAATTCTCGTTGTATTAGGTAGACTGTTACTTACTACTTCTAATGCTATTATTAATTGTAGGAATTGACTGATGAAGCTTACTTTTAGGAATGGGACTATGGACTTCAATTTGTGTAAACAATCAGGGGATGATGAGGAAGTTTATGAAGTCAATAGGATTGACACATTAGTGGAGGAGCACGTGGAGCTTCTAGGCATGTTGAAATTGGAGGAGGAGGTTGATGATCAAGAGGAGCTGGATAGCTTGAAAGGGGTAGAAAAATGGGCCCCTACATTTGAGAAACTTCCACACTAAGACAAGAAGATCTTTCCATCGAATGTGCAAAAACTCATCTTGGAGTTAACCATCCAATCTCAAGTATGCATACCTCGGGGATGATAAAAAAATTTCGGTGATGATTAGCTCAACTTTGGAGGCGAAGCAAGAAGAGAATCTCTTGAAAGTGCTGAGGAGGTACAAGGGATCGATTGGTTGGACAATTGTCAACATCAAGGGGATAAGTCCCCTCATTTTCACACACTGTATCTACCTTGTGGAAGACACCAAGCCGTCCCGACAACCACAAAGAAGGTTCAATCCGATTATGAACGATATGGTGAGGGACGAGGTACTTAAACTACTTGATGTGGATATCATCTTCCCAATTACTGACAGTAAATGGGTGAGTCCCACTCAGTTGGTAACAAAGAAATCAGGGTCACCGTGGTAGCAAATAAGGATAATGAGTTGATTCTGACTAGGGTAATAATTGGATGGAGAGTGTGTATCAACTATCAGAAGCTCAACTCTTGCACAAGAAAGGATCACTTCCCTTTGTCATTCCTCAACCAAGTATTGGAAAGAGTAGCCAGACACTTGTTCTATTGTTTCTTGGACGGTTACTCTACAATCAAATTGAAATCGCATTAGAGGATCAAGAGGAGACCACCTTCACTTGCACCTATGGTACTGTGCCTACTGACGCATGCCTTTTGGGTTGGGTAATGCCCCCGGGACTTTTCAACGTTGCTTGATGGGGATCTTTAGTGATATAGTGGAGAAGATCGTGGATGTTTTTATGGATGACTTCTCAGTGTTTAGGGATTCACTTTGATGGATGTTTGGATAATTTGGAAAGAGTCTTTGAGAGATGCGAGGAGAAAAACTTGGTCCTAAATTAGAAAAAGTGTCACTTTATGGTGACGCAAGGGATAGTTCTCGAGCATATCATTTCAGCAAAAGAGATAGAAATTGAAAAATCAAGATAGATGCAATTTCCAGCCTCCCCACGCCAAAGGTCATCAAAGATATTAGGTCGTTTCTTGGTCATGCCGACTTTTATCGTCATTTTATTAAAAACTTTAGTGCATTGGCCCGTCTTTTCACCAATTTACTTTCAAAATATGTCTTATTTGTGTGGTCAGATAATTATGAGGCATAATTTAAAAAATTAAAAAACATGCTCACTACACCTCCAATTATACGACCACCATTTGAACTTATGTGTGACGCGGGTGATTACACGATCGGCACAATGCTAGATCAAATAGAGGAAAAGAGACCTTATGTAATATACTACGTTAACAAAACACTTAATGAAACTCAAATTAACTATATACCACCACAGAAAAGGAGTTGCTAGTGGTAGTATTAGCATTGGATAAATTTCGGTCTTACATCATTGGTTCACCGATAGTAGTCTATACCGATCACTCAGCTTTGAAGTATCTTTTGTCTAAGCAGGATGCCAAACCGAGACTCATCAGGTGGATCCTCCTACTCCAAGAGTTCAACTTGACAACCAAAGACAAGAAAGGAGTGGAGAACGTGGTACCAGAACATTTGTCCCAACTTGTGGTGCAAGATGCCAATGAGCATATTCCTATCCATGACTCTTTTCCTAACGAGCATTTATTTTTGATTCATTCTATTTTTTCATGGTATGCTGACATATGTAATTATCTTGCTACAACATAAAATATTGCATATATTGTATGTGGTTATACCCTTTTTATACATACTTTTGTTGTGAATTTGGAATGAAATGCAGTTAATCTCCCGTTTAATGAAGTTTTGTGTGAATGTAGGTGCAAAATTGTAAATGGCTTGAGTTAAGCTCGCATCACAGTGTTTAAAGTCAATGAAGATGAGGGGATAGCTTAAAGGAAGGATTGGAAGGTGAAGAAACCAAGAAAAAGGCAAATTAGATGAAAACCTTCCAGAAGGTTTGGTCATAAACCTTCCAAAAGGTTTGTACTTGGTCTGCTTATTGCTCAATAGAAACCATTGTATGTATATCCCTACTCTCCACACATCACCCTCAAGTATGTGTACGGCTTATAGGACTAAGGGAGTGTCACTCTCCCTCGGAATGATGTGGGAAATGGGCCAACGGAATGGAGGAAATGAAATGTACAAAATGTATGAAATGTATGAGTAAACAAAAGTGCTCCCCAAGTGAAAAGAGTCTTTTTGAGTGTTGTGTTTTACTTGGAAAAGTATTTCAAGGTTGTCTCCTCAAGGAAGGAAAGTTCAAGTTGTGTGAAGGTGATTTTGTCAAAAAGAGAAGGTATAAAAATCTTTGAGGTTGCGTTTTTTGTGTTTTGTGTTCTTAAGGAAAATGCAAGAAAACAAGTGTTAGCTAATCCAAAGATGTCATTCCAATGGGAATGCCAAACTAACTCAAACCATTCCTCTAATGATTCTTAAATGTACGATTGATTCGTGGGAAGCTCGGGACTAAAAATGGAGGTGAAGATCAAGTATACCCTGTGACAATGCCTACAGTGTATCAAGAACTCACAACCATGTCCTCACCCCAACTCAGTCAAACCGAGTCATTGTACATAGAGATGAGAAAAGAAATTGAGTTGAAATGGAAAGCCCAATAGGAGGCCTCCCTTAGATTAGCCAACTTAAATCTAGCTACCCATGAAAGCAAGAAAGAAAAGCATAATGTAAAGAGACAAAATGAAGAAATAAAACATGGAACTTAACCTAAAGCAAGAAAACTTAAACTAAGAAGAAAAATATTCAATACCCATTTTAAGACTAAAAATGAAGAAAGCTTGAAAGCATTAATGGTGAAATCCAGAACATGTAACTAAACTTACAATATACTTGAATAGATGAGATTAAAGTGCAAGGATTAAGAATTACAAGAAATTTAAAGCTTACAACAATTGAAATGGAAGAGAAAATGCAAGAACATAAGCACTATTCATCATCTTCTTCATTGAGCTAAGACTATTTCTAAGCTTAGGTAGTCACGCCTTAAAATGCTTGTGAATGCTGAATATATGGAGTGTGTGTCTTCATTTTCATCCATAGGGGTCCCTAGGTCTATGTGAAAGGTCTCCCATCAATAGGGGTTGAATGGATGGGCTTGGGCAAGCTAGGAAGACCTTAGCTTGTAACCAACATGACTGCCCCCTTCTCTCCCATCCACATTAATGTCATTGTCTTCAAAGTCTTCAATTAGGGTGTAGGAGACATGTTCTTGTGTAAGGAATGTCAAGGAACAAGGGGGAGAAGCATTGTGGGACCCCTAAGCAAGTGGAGGATGAATACAAGCATTTTGGGCACTCAACAGAACGTACCGGTATACTAAACCTTCTGGAGTTCGGGGTACCGGTACTGCGTACCGGTACACTTTTTCTGCTCCAGACTAGTTTTCTTAGAATTATCATAAATCTTGATCCAATTGTCTGATTGATTTGAAATTTTTACAAAATATAGAATACATCTATATCTACAACTTTCATGTTTTTCACTTTTTCAGATTCAAAGTATATCATGGTAAACAATGGGAAAAACAGTGGTACTGTGTCAAAATCCTTCACTCCAGTAGAGAAAACCTTCTGAATGCATTTTTCCTTGAATTCTTCACCCTCCAAGCCTCCCAATCCTCATCTAAAGTGTCCATATCTTCACCACACATTCACACATAGTTGCAAAGTTATAAAATCCATCATTTAAGCTATAATTACCTGCAACCACAAAAATTAAACATTCTTCATAACTTTGGCTAACACTAAATACTTAAATGCAAAAGTTGAGTTAAAAAGCACGAAATGAGGCCATTAAATATGCAATATTTTGCGCTCATCACTTATTCACTGCAAAAACTTTCGAAAAGGTTTCTTCTACTGGAATGAACCTTCTGGAAGGTTAAGCTCACTGGACTACTGGTTTAACTATTCCTGCACAAACCTTCTGGAAGGTTTTGTCCTGATAACCTGCAACTCAACCTCTGTCATTTGTGGGGCCCACCTAGGCTTCTCCCACTTTTCTCCTAACATCTTTTACACACATACATGCCTCCCCTTGCCTAAGCTTGGACTTTGTAGGCTCAAGCATTAATGAGGAAGAGAGAGAAAAGCCAAGCCAAGGAAGTGCCCCCATAGACGAAATGCCATCAACTCAGCCTTTTATGGATGGGAGGCTGTCACACACCAGAGAAGACCTCCATGGACGAAAATGCAAGCATCATTGGGCATTATTAAGCATTATAGAGATATAGAGAGAGAAGCTCTAGGAGGAAAACATAGTTTTTAGTGAGAGAAGTTAGATTTTTGCATCTCCTTTACCCATTTTCACTTGTAGTCTTCTTGAATGCTCTTGTAAGATTCATTTATGGTCTTTAATGTCATTTATTTCAAGTACATTGCAAGTTCAGATACACTATTTAGATTCTACCATTGTTGTATTGAATTTTCTTTATGCCAAGTTTTTAAAATAGGTGTTCAATGCAGTACTTCATAGTTTAACTTTTCTTGCATTAATTTAAGTTGCAATCTTCATTTCTTAAAGCTTAGCTACTCATATTTAATGCAAGAACATAAATGAAGTAAAGAGACATTCTTCATAATGTCTCTTTACTTCATTTATGTTCTTGCATTAAATATGAGTAGCTAAGCTTTAAGTTGGCTAATCCAAGGGAGAATTCCTCTTGAGTATGCTAAATCAACTTTTTTCATTCCTCCTCGTAGTGTAGGACAGTTTGGTTTGACTAGGTTTATTGTGGACATGGTTGTGAGTTCTTCATACACCGTAGACTTGTCACGGGGGTATGCTTGAAACCTTACTTCTATTTTAGTCCCCGGCTTCCTACAAATCAATCGAACGTCTAGTCACCATTGGAAGAGTGTCTTGAGTTGATTTGGCATTCCCATTGGAATGATCTCTTTGGATTAGCCAACACTTGTTTCCATTGTCTTTTTCTATCACAAACTTCACTCACCAAAACAAATATTCAAAAGATTTTTACACTTTTCCTTTTTCACCAAAATTACCTTCAACACAATTCACTTTCCTTCCCTGAGGAGAAGACCTTGGAATACCAATTCCAAGTAAAACACGACACTCAAAAAATTTTCTGCACTTGGGGAGCACTTTTGTACACACACACACATACATTGCATCCCACACACGTTTACCCCATTTTTTGCATCATTCAGAGGGATAGTGACACTCACCTATCCGTATAAGTCATATGCATATTACGGGATGATGTTCGGAGATTAGGGTCGACGGGATAAGTCAAGCTCTACTTACATAAAAAGAAAGGAAATTAAACACATTTTTTGTTTCAACTCTTTCTTGATAAATGGTATTCTTAGTCTCGAATTATGATTTTGATTAGGTTCAATTTGTTTCCACATACTTATCTAAGAATGATCTATGTGCTGATCATGCCAATTTTCAGGTATTGAGATGGTTGTTTGAAGCTTTCCTCCTTCCCCCTCCTTTCATATGTGGGCCGACTAAGAAGTCTTTTTACAATTTAAGTTTTGGTTCTACAAATTATTTTATAACTTCCAATATTGGGCATATTTGGGCTCAATTTTTTCTCTCTCTCTCTCTCTCTTTTGCTAGTGAAGAATAAGTCAAGAAATTACGATATTAGAAGATAGAGCTAGGCATGCTTATGATTTTTTCATCTTCTAGCACCTTATTTTTGACCAAAATTGGGATTCCTGTACCTTGATTCCATATTTGCAACTGTAGGAGGGACCCAACTTAGTGAGCTAATGAGTTGTAGAGTTAGCTTGTCTTGGCACGAGTATTGCTCTAGTGTTCTATGCTGCAACAGGTGCTTCAAGCCCTTGATGATTGAGGATATTGACCAATGAGGTTGGTATGGCTATGCATGGATTAAAGACTGTGAATTTTCCTCTAATTGTATGAGATCATAATGCATCAAATCTTTTAGCCAACGCTCCAACTATTAGTTGGTCATCATCTCGTTTAGATTTTACTTTGGGTTTATCACATTTCCATCATGCTTTCTGGATATTGCTGCAATGGAAGTTTTTGTTGGCAGTGTTATATTAAAATTAATCTTTATTTCTCCCTCTTTAGGGGTCTACCATTTATGCATGTAACTACAAAATGTTCTTTATGAACCCTTTGTTGGTGCTCTATCTGTCCTTGTGGCTTTGAAGAATTCACTGGAAGTCTTTTTGAGATTTATGGTAGGATGGTCTAGGGATTGGGTTTTACATTATGAAATTGCATTTTGTTTCTTCGTTTCCAAATTGAGCTCACCAAAGATGGATGGGAAGCAGATGAATTGTGAACCTTGGGGATTACTGCGACCAAACAAGATTAGAATGTTGTGAATCCATTCTTTTACTAGAAGTGATAGTAGATATCTATCCTCAGGTCCCTGTCACTAAATTGTACCATTCTTTCATAGAGGACATACATAGAATTGTTGAGTGGTTGTTTTAGTAATTTGTTGGCACATTGGACAGGCAACATCTGATCTGCATCATGTAAGCTAGCAGTTGTTTTGTAGGTTAACATTCAAAAATGATTCTCATCAAAGTCATATTCTTTCTTTCACGCATAGTGGCCTTTCCATAAACTCAGTTCGGTTTGGAAAGTCTTTTCTCTTGAATGGATGGAGAGTTCTTTGTTGACACTTTCAAAACGATCCTCCGTTCTTGACACGGAAGAAGCCAATGCATCAATATTCCTTTGTTGAGGACCCTTTCCTTTCGAACGAGTGTTTACCAAAGTCACTGTCTCAAGAAAACTTGGTCTCTTCCCATAGACGGCGCCAAACTATGAGCAGTGATTTTCGCATAATAAATGAAAATGATAAATCTCTCGTTTCGTGAACACGAGATCTACTTGAAATTTGAGGATCTAGAGACAAACGGAGGTAAGAAAACAGTATAAGGAATGGTGATGAATTACTTTTCTAGCTGTCCGATTGATTTCAGCGTGTCGAGAAGGATTCTGTCACTCAAAAAACAGAGTTAGAAGGGTGCCGAAGTATTTTTCAGCATGACCCCTCCGACGATCAAGTCAGTACGTGAGAGTGGAGGGAAAAACACCATTCCATTGTTTGAATCTGGTTTATGTACCTTTGCTTTGAATTTTTGGGATCTATTTATACCTCCTTAGAGGCGAACATTTCTAAAATGTGGGCCCCTTGAAGAAGAAGCTCCTCATTGGTCCATTTGGAAGTCAATAGGCGGTGCTCAGTCCTTGGACAGATCACCTTCCATTTTTCATGGAAGAGGCTTAGGCTTTAAATGGTCAGGATCCCGAGCACTTAATGTTCTTCCTTCTGGGCTTTTTGAGCATTTACTACATTCCATCCCTTTAAGGTATTATTTAATGCTTCACTGCAATGGTTGTTCACGGTGAGGTCAACTTTGTCTATTGGCCCTTGTTTCCAGGCTCTTTGCTACGTGTAACATTGTCATTGGTTGTGAGTTTGTCATCTCTGTCATTCTGACTGCTTTGGAGAGACGAATCAATGATTATTGACCTAGTTTAACTTCAAGTAACGATAGCCGTTGTTTTGAGACCTCTGTCTCAAGATCCTTAATCCGAGATGATGTGTTAGGTAATAGGCCTTGGGGGAGTCAGTCACGCCGAGGACACGTGTCACAAATCTAGACTCCCCGTGGTGACATATGTTGAGGACACATGTCACTCGCAAGGACTCTGAAGAATCCTCTATATAGAGGACACGTGTCACTCACAAATGGCACCGAGGAAATCATTAGTGTCGAGGACACGTGTTTTAATAAGAGTGCTCCAAGGTGATGGATGTCAGGGACACGTGTCAGCCTTTGGAACCTCCACACTTATAACGTCGAGGATACGTGTTGCAATTTAAGAATTCAGAGGGCTCTTTTGCCGAGAACATGTGTTTGTTTCTGCTAATGTCTTAGAAATGTCCCATCAAGCAACAACCAACAATTCTAACATAAAAGATTAAAAAATTGCCAAATTGGTATGCAAAAAGTGTAAAAAGGAAAGAAGAACTAATGTCTTATCTTCCTCTTCCTAACTGTTTAGAACTCGTTTATGATAGACCACCCTTACTCAAATAGGAGCCTTTAAGTTTAAGAGAAAGGAAAGAAGAGATGGACTAGAGAAAGATGTCAAAGCTAATACAGGTTTAATCATATCTATTTCTTTCGAGAAAACTTATTGTTGGGTATGCTAAAAAGTGAAGTCAATTGGTGGTCGCCTTCTTTCAAGCCAAGTCGAAGAAAAAGACAAAAGTTTGATGTCTGAGCATCCTCAAACATCAAACTTTTGACTATGTAGACCTTCAAAAGTTTTCAATTAGTGAATATTGAAATATATATTAACCAAATTACAAAACTAAAAATTTTGTTTGTTTAATAGGATAATGGTAAAAAATACAAGAAAAATAATTTTTTTAAAATTTTCATTTGACTGGTTAGTATGAAATGAAAAATGATGGAAAAATATTTGTCTTCCAATTTTTAGATTTTTCACAACTAATTAACTTTTTTGCTTATAAAAAACCCAAGAAAATGCAAGAAATTTCTAATTTATAACTAACTTTCCGTTTTATCCTTATTTTTTAAAAATATTTTTTTGTTATTAATTTAAAAACAAACTTTGTAAATTTCCTTTTTCTCAAACAACAAAATGAAAAATTTTTAAAACTTTTTTACAAGTTTTTAATATTAATCAAATAAATACATGAAAATATATTCTTTCATTTTTTTTCTTTCTCTTCATTTTTTATCATTTTCACTTTCCATCATTTTTTTCTTCTTAACCAAACGGATCCGAGAATGAGTGGGAGGGAGAGGACTAAATCACAACTATCTCTCTTTTCCTCTCCCTCTCCCTCTCCCTCACCCCCTTTCCCTCTCTCTCTCTCTCTCTCTCTCATACACCCAATTTAATTTCCAGGTTACTGTTGCCGTTTTGCAAATAGATGTCGGTGGTCATGAGCTGATGTTGCTTTCCGGTGTAAGGGATGCTTCTATTTCTAGTAATGAAAGGACATCGTTTGGTAGGTTTGTTTTTAGCCCAAATGTTTTAGTTGTGCGAACATAATAAAACGTTATCGTTCCTCAAAACGTTGTGTTGTTTCTCCCTAACTGCAGAGGAGCCACACTTGAGGGTTTGTAGCAAATTGAAAATTTTGGGAGGCATAAATCGCATCTGTGAGAGAGGGCAGGTGAAAAATTGGGAGGCATATTTGGGCTAAAGAAAGAATTTTTGGGAGAGATTTTAGACCATTGATTTAATTGGATCTAATTCAAATGGATCTCAACCATTCTTCAGCTCAGCTAAGTTAAGGAATTCAAAAATACCTCTAAGATGACCATGGCTTCTGAGAAATATTTTTCATTAATACGAAACACGGGCTAAATGGAGGAATGTATTTGGTGTATTGTGTGATAGACACATACCACTTAAGCTAAAAGAAAAGTTTAATAGAAAACCCATAAGACCTATTATGTTATATGGTATAAAATATTGGGCAACAAATAAACAACACGTTCACAAATTGAGTGTGACAAAAATAAAAATGTTAAAATGAATATGTGGTAAAACTATGAAAGAAAATTAAGAATGATATTAGCGGTGAAAAAAAAGAGATAGCTCATCTAGGAATATATTAAGAAAAAATCAACTTAAGTGGTTTAGACATATCTATGTCAACCTATTAAAGGCACTAGTGACAAATAATGATATAATAGTTATTAAAAGTAATTGTAGGAGTAGAAGTAGACCAAAATTAACTTTAAGTGATATAGCAAAGAAAGACATAATAATCCATAATTTAATAGAAAGTACGACCAATGATAGAGCACAATAGCGAAAGAAGATGGATGTAAATTACCTCAAAAATATTGGGATAAGACTTTGTTGAGTTGAGTATAATTTTGCAACAACAAAACTAATGCAATGAACACAATACAGAATACAATAACAAAATCATATGTCCAACTACAAATGATGATTCAGGCTCCCCTCGAGAAAATCATTCCACCTGGTGCTCGCGTTTATTGTCCACCTCCATTCAAGTTCTTCGGGCATCCTTGATTTCTTTAATAAGGTGGGGAGCATATCAGTAACATTCAATTCAACATTCCAAACAAACAAGGAGTCCCAAAAGAACAAAAGAACTTCTTTGACTTGTCAACTTCTTCTCCTCCCAGACCCAAAAAAATATATATATATATTTCTCCCCCAAATTCTTCGCAGGAGTACATCATAAAGACTTGCTTTAGGATGCAACAGAAATGACGGACAGAAGTTTTAGAGGGCAATGCAGTCCAACAGAAGTCATGTGCACACTATATCTTCAAAAAACCCAAATCTTGTTACATTCAAACCATCATTTCTACTGTTTCCTTATTATTATACATCAGCATTTGTAATTAACATCTCACCATACACTCAGTGTAAAAGCAAAAAATAAATGGCGAAACATGAAGCCCCAATAGTTAAAACAAAGGTTGACAAATTAAAAATGTAAAAGGAAAATGAATCACACAAATCGGTTAAATGGCTTCCTCCCAACTGCAGCAGGCATGGACATGGCTGAATTCACACTCAAATCCCCTACAGAATGCATTGATACATGTTTTTCCAACACCCTTTGAGAAGTAGAATCCTTGCTAGACCCTTTGTTCCACTTAAAAGATCCAATGTTTGGAGTCAAAGGGAACGAAAACCTCCTCTTTGACTCATTGCTCGGAGTACCTTGAACCCTCTCCTTAACATTGTTAGTTCCTCTCACCTTAGCTTTAGCTGAAACAGTTGGTGCCATGTAGTTTGGAACTGAAAAAGGTGGGCAGCTTGTGAGGCTGTCATCATCCTTCAACTGCACATCAAAAGTAGAGTCAGCTGCGATAGCTCTTGGTCTTGAGTACTTCATTAGATTTGAGCTGCTTGCAGGTGGTGTTCTCCATGGAGTATGCAGTTGTCTGGTTCTCACAGGTACTGTTGATTTTGATGACCTTGGTGTGGCTGTGTCATGATTGTCAAATTCAAAATTATGCTGCTTGTAGTTGCTTGTTTGTGGTCGTGGACTCAGTTTCATCCCTGAAGTTGGCCTTGGAGGCGTCCGATGAACATTTTTCATGGCAGTTTGGCTTTCAGAAGGATTTCCTGGAGGTAGCTGGCGGTCTAACCAATTCCACCACCAGGGAAATCCACCAGATCGTATGTCCACTAGAGGTGTTTGAGAAGATAAAGGATTGGATTTCCACAACTGGTAACAGAAGTTTCAAGTCAAAGAAAAATTCTAAGGACACGTAGAAATAGGAATATATATTACATTGAAAATTGAAAATGAAAACGAAAATATAGGAATACAAATACAGAACTGCTGGCACATTTGGTGAGCTGCCCCTGAAAATCAAGTGCGCTTGCTAATACAGACCATATACCCCTTCTACATGATGCAATCAGAGAGGTCCTGAATTAGAAAAAGTATATAATACCTGGTGGGAATATGCATAGGCCATGGCTCTTTCCCTCTTCATGACTGCCTCTATTTTTCTCTGCAACCTTGCCTCTATTTCCTCTTTTGTTAGCAAGCTATCATCCCATTCTTCATTGTAACCTGCCTCAGACTAAATCATATGCCTTTATTTAACAATAGATATTAGTTTGATGGATAACAAAAGAAAGAAATTTACGTTTTCCTGCACTT
This sequence comes from Ilex asprella, assembly GCA_023539305.1. NCBI lineage: Eukaryota > Viridiplantae > Streptophyta > Magnoliopsida > Aquifoliales > Aquifoliaceae > Ilex > Ilex asprella. Next base: position 20,964,846 of record CM042184.1, read on the forward strand.
CGGACAATCTGTCACTTGTTAAGTATTCTGCCATGGACTCAGCTAAGCAGTGTTAAGTCTGTTATGTTCTTCAGGAGCTAAGCATCACACCCATAAAAGAAAGCACCATGTTTATAGAACAATTCTTACATCATAAGCTTAACATTTATAGGTGACACAAATCCATCATTTTTCGATGAGCCATTAGCCTAAAGTGACATGGCGAACAAGTCCAAAACATCGAACCAACCCAAATTTACATTCTTGTTGAATAAGAAAGGGCAGCTGGAACTACAAAAGTTACCATACCAATGTCAAAAAGCACAGCCCAAACTGAACAGTTGAACTTATTTATCAATACCTCTCATTATGGGCCAGCAGTGAGACCAGTTAAAATGAAAAGGTTTTTGGATCTATGTTAAGCCACGGCTATAGGTAGGCGTAAAATCACTATTTAAACACATCGAAACTTACTAGCTGCCCCAGTGTCCATTTGCTCAGGGTACTCTGAGCGTCCTTGTCATTCTTGTAAGCTTGGCGCTGGAGTGCCTGATTCTCTAGCATTTGGATCCTTCGTGATTGTATTTGAATTTGAACTCTCACCAAGAGCTGCATTTGTTTCATTGCATTTATCGTCTGTCGTTTCACATTCTGGCCTCTGACCACTCCTTGAAGCCTCACCAGACCCCTCAAAGCTCTAAAACTTCTCCTTGCCTGGAGCATTGAAACAAGTTATCTCAATATGGAAATAATCTAATAACAAATTATCTCAACTGCATAAGAGTCCACAATGAAAGCCACTGCCCCAATGGCCAGTTTAAGCTGACATAAACTTAGAATTAAAGTTCCTAATGTAACAATTTAAATCAATTCAGAATCTCCTACATTTAAGGTTCCAGGCATGGTATCTGTGTCGTATTTTTCTTAATGGATTTCTAGCCAAAATTGGGTTATAATACAGTCCTATTGACCTCAGTATGACCAATATTTTTGGAAATCCAACTGGTCCAACTGTAATCAGGTCTATTAGTATGTGAAGCTAGGTTTGTCCCTCGCCAAAGCACAAGAATCGTGTTTTGGTCTGAACCCAGAACAGTTAGGACCTGCCAAAAATGGGTTATGTTGGAATCATAATGCAGTAACCATTATCAAATGTAAAAATTTTGCACAGTTGAACCAATTGCCTTTGGGTTTTGTATGTGGATGTTGATGTACATTTTATTGCAATAGGGCACAACATGGCTCCTGCATATAGAATAGATAATTGAGGTAACACTAAGCTTTTGGCTTTCAACAAGACACTCTAATGATTGATTTCACTGTAGGATTTTTTACTCATGATCTGACATATGTAGCACCCTCTAGAACCACAACGCTAACAAAGATATGCAAAACCCTGGGTATCTGGGACAAAAGTTTCTTTAATTTGTCTTTTTTTTTTTTTGAACAGGCTTTTATTTGTCTTGAGATAGACCTCAATATGTCTGGTTTTTTTGTTACTTGCACCGGTGAATGGATCCATATTTGTACAAGTTATATTTTACATGAACTTTCATGCATTACTTTCTATAAAATAACTTTCCATAGATCAACTGGGAAGATAGGAACCTTGGAACCTTACCATATAACCTCTATAAACAGCCTGAATCTTTGTGGCAGAAAGATGGTGATTTCTTAGAGTAGGTTCTGGTATGTAGGCATAACTGATTTCTTTACGTTGATGAGCTACGCTAGTTGCAGAAGCCCTAGGGGAAGCAACTCTTGGAGAAACAACACTTGGAGAAGCAGCCCTAGGAGAAGCGACCCTTGGAGAGGCAACCTTTGGAGAGGCAGCTCTTGGAGATGCTGCCTTTGCAGGCAATAATGGTAGTGAATTTGGCTGTTCAGAAGGTGTAGGAGGCCTGACAAGTAATTTTTGGTTGTCTGCTTCACCCAATATCTTCTCAATACTGCTCGGCTCCCGAAAGAAAGGAATAAATGATTTGGTCTCTCCATGCCTTAATATTCCTCGCCCCTTCTTCTTGTCCTTAGCACTTTTCTTGTCTGATCCCTGCATTAATGAGTTAGTAGATAGGAGAGGCTTGTACCTCGAAAGTATTTGGATTCTTTAGATGCCTTTGGAACCAAAAATTGAGACTACGTTTTTTCGGCACCAATAGTACTATTAGATGCTATAAAGTAGAACATACCTTTGGAGACAAACAGAGTCATATAAAACATAGTGCTGACTATCTACAGAAAGAAAAGCTAAATTTCTGGGCGTGTTGGTAAGATGAAATCGGAAGTTGTAAATGACCAAGAACAAAATTATACTTCATTTCAGTAAATATTTTTAAATATTTCTGTCATAAAATATTCAGCGAAAGATAAATTCGGCCATTTGGCTACCAGTTTTTAAAACTTGATAGAACTAGGAGAGAAGAAGAATGCCAGTATTTATTTGTATGTTCTTATCTGATAGCTGCCATTGAATCTCATTACTACCTAATGTAAACACTGACTTACATCGACAGACTTTTCTTTGGAGTTGTGTACAAAAACCCTCTTGATGGCCGAAAACCAACTTCCTTTCTTTCCCATGTTCCAAACATTAGTGTTGCACCCTGAGAAACCAAAAGGATATTATGATTTAGTATTTGCAGGACCAATTATGAAGTCGAATTATATTATCCAAAATCAAACAAAACAATACATATGAAGATTGCATCTTTATTTCAGTCATGTAAACAGAAAACAACTTCTAGCATGAAATTAAGAATGGAAGAATTTTGATATTTTGTGATGGGCAGAACCCAAACGACACCCAACTCAAGTAATGGGCCTGGCCCAGACAAAGCCTCAATGGGCCTGACCCAAATGAGACCCAACTCAGCTCACCACAGAGTCAAGGGAGCATAGTTAGCCATGTCATCCTAAAGGCAAGGAGTCAATCACACCATCTTAGAGTCAAGGAGTCAGCCACGTCATCCTGGAGTCAAGGATTCAGCCACGTCATCCTAGAGCCACGCCATCCAAGAGTCAAGGAGTCAGTCACGCCATTCTAGAGTCTCAGCCATACCATCCTAAGACCCAGTCTGCAACTGATAAAGAGATCTCCATGCCATCTCTATGCAACTACCCGTCTGTTGCGAGAATGATGTTCCCTCCACCAAATTAGCCTATTTGTTACGAATATAGCACCTCAATCTGTTAGGAGGCGCCTATAAATTGTAAACCCCACCTACGCATGGGGTATCTTAGATCTTACATCTTATCTCACACTTGGTTCACTCGAGATCTCATTACTCTCACCTGAACTCTCCACACTCATATAGCAATAAAACCACCCCGCAACCAAAACCCTTCAAAGTGGAACAGGTCACTATGACCGAACTACTCTATCTCTGCGCATTGTTTGTGTTGAGTTTTCCATAATATTTACTACATTTTACTAACCATATTAATCAATCGATAGGTGGTGCATAAAACCAATTTGTACATCATCATTTTGCATTAGCATAGCACAATCTTTGTTTAGAGTCCTGTATGCAAAATGTTCTTCTGTTGCAGCCAATGGTCTAGTGAATTGGGAGGTTGGGGAGAAGAAGGGGGCGGGGGGTTATAGATACATGGGATGCATATTGAGAATTGAACAGGTGGCAAATTATGATGATATCAAATTTGTGCAAGATTTCTCATTGAAATAAATAGCATTACCTTCCGCAAAAAAAAAAAAGAAATCAATTTAGGATTGGAGCTTGGTTGATCAGCAACATAAGATCCGATTTCAAATGAATCAAAACAAAGTAAAATTAGAAAACAAAGAAAAAATAAATGGAGAAAGAGGTTGGGTTAAGAATCTCAATACAAAACAAAGACACAAATCATGGGTTTTGATAGCAGAATTAACTGTCCAGAGTTAAACTCCAGATGCATACAAACGCATACTTTTGGCAACATGATCAGTAAAACACCTGACAGAAAAACTATATAGGATGTTTAGGGGAACACAAGAAACACAGCGGCTACACTAACCTTTGTTCAAGGAAGGAAAAGGGTTATTTGACTTTATCCATATAACAATAATTTTATAATTTCTACTAGGAAAACAGATCACATCACACACACACACAGCAATTTCAAGTCGCTGATTAATCAAGAAGACACTACCAATGGATTTAATCAGGCCAAAAAAGAAAAAAATATATACTACCCAGGACGAAGAATTATATTTCTTCCTATACAGTATAAGAAATAAAATTCCGAAATTCACAATCATCTTTAATAAGCAACATAATTAGCACGTACCCAAAAGATTATACTCGTATAATATATATCCCTAAGAAAGATTTGTACCTTAATTTTTTTTCCAATCTTCAAAGGCCTTTCAGAAAAGCTGCACCAACCAAGAAAAAAGAGAGCAAGGAACAGATGAACAGGATTCCCTTATCTCTCTAGTCTCTACCCTCTTCTTCCTTTCTCTCTCCTCAACCGCCCTTTCCCTTCCCATACCACAACATGCTTCTTTCCTTCAAATCCTTTGAAAATTTTTCTTCAATATTGGGTTCCACTTTCTACCTCTAGAACTTTGAATCTGGTTCTCGGTTGCCAGGATTTACTTTTCGTCCCACCTTTCACCTTTTTTGTTTTTATAATTTTCTTTTGGTCTGATGGTTGATGATGAAACTTTAGACACACCCACGCACAGAGAGAGGGAGGCGGGGGGGGGGTGAGGGAGGCTTGTTGGAGGTTGGCCACCTTCTTACTCAATAGCTTTGGCCAGTTCCAACTAACTTTACTTGAATGGGAAGACTATTTAGGATTATTTAGGATAAGATTAATGTTATTAATATATAATTGAAGAATATAATTTAAAAATATAATATATTTTGATCAGTGATATAGTAAATAATGTATTTAATGATAGAATCTATTACACTGTTAAGAATATTTTACTATCATTTTATTGATCAAAATTCATAATATAAATTTTTAAATTATATTCTAATAATATTACTCTTTAGGACACCAATCCACGTACTATTAAACAAATTTTAGGTTCCTATCTTCCTGTCTTTCTGATTATCTTATCATTATTACGTTAGTGTGACAATGATGTACCACATTTAAAAAAAAAAAATATTTACGAGAAATTAAAATGATTAACATTCTGGTTTTTGTGTCCCACACTACTACGTGGGCGCGTGTTTTCACTCTCCCTATAAGAAAAGAATGGGTCACCATTTTTGTTTTTTCATAGGAGATCAATGTGGCAAAAGTGGCAGGTGGTCCAAGTGTGTTGGAGGGGTAGTAATGTGCTGCTCTCCCCTGGTGTGTATGGCCAATCAACGAATTTAATTTAAAATAAATTTTGATAGATATGAATTTGCCTTTAATTAGAATTTATTATCGATTAATATAATTGATGAGTTTTATTTTAATACTCTATATTCAATTGCAATAAAAATTAAAATCCAAACACAAAAAATGCTCCAACTTTCAATTATTGTTGAATTTTAGCAAATATTCCATCAAATGTTTCATATATTAATGTATGATTTTTATAAGGCAGATGTTGGTATGTAAAAATCTGAATCTATATAAAAAATAATTATTAAATCATATTAGAATAATCAAATTTAAATTCAAATAATTAAAACCGGACACTTTGACAAGCCCAAAGTGATAGTGTGTGTTGAAGGGGTAGCTTTGGATCGATGTCCCAACTGCTAGTGTGCTGAAGGACCTTTTTCAAAACCCATAAGTTTTAAGCTCCCACTAAATTTTGTTAAATTTTTTCTAGCAAAATTTGTGTTTGATCGTAATCCAATAATTGCCTTCAAAATTCGAATTTGTAAATTGATTTTGTGAATTCACTTGATAATTTATAGACTAAAAAAGATAGGTGAACGTATTAAGCGTGTAAGTAACCCTTTAGCCAACAATTATAAACTCATTTTTTATTGTTGAGCCTTATATACATTAGTTAGTTGAGCCACATTTCAAATCTTTTGCCTCCAGAAACTACTATACTTAATGCACGGGATAAATCTTGTAATCGATTTGAGACAGCGATAGGATGACTGGTGAACCCTGAAACAACCACAAGGTTAGGAAAAAGGAGCCAGACGTCCGCCTGGCTTATCCCCTCCGAAGCTTAAGTCAGCGAGGGTAGGAGAATGAAGCTCAAATCACTGAATGTTTCTGGATTTGATTTTGCGTACCTTTGTTCATCTTTCTGAAAGGCATTTATACCTGGACTTAAAATGATTGTTCTGACATGGAGGTCCCCTCAGCATTAAATGCTCTTCAGACTCACCCATGCGTAATGATTGATTTCCACCTTGATTACCATGTCATTAATGCTCGGCGTTTAATACCAGACCTCGGGGTCATGCCGAGTACTTGAGTGCCAACGAACGGCGTCCGACACCTATCTCTCAGTATTCGGTGTCTCGAAGACTATCCCCTATAGCTCTATGTCCTAGCTCCTAGCCATTATTGCACCCACTTATGGTTGTCAGTTTGGGACTTTGTAGGCGCAGAGGCTCATTAAATGCCCTATCTGAGTCACTTACATCGCCATAAATGCTGGGTCGAATCGTATTAATTGCTTGTCAGAGATTGTACTCGGCTTTACAAAAAATACCTCCTCTCGGCTTCCCAACTCGGCTTTCTTTATATCCTCGGCCTCATAACTCGGCTTTTCATTATCTACCTCTGTCCACGTGTCGCCTCGGGAGCTTTTAATCAGTCATGAGTCCCTTCACTTAATGTTCTCCACAAACCACAGCCATCACCTTTACCTACCATTAATTTTGAAAGGAACACCATTTTCTGAATGATTGGCTTGTGCTTGAATGATTGCCTATATTTTTTTGATAAAGAATGAATAGCAGATTAATGGGTCTTGATAATGGAAAAAAGAAAGAAAGAAAGAAAGCAAGAAAAAAAAGATTGATTTAGAGCACTTCTAATACATGTTTTTTTTTTTAATATTTCATAATGAATTGTAGTTCATAAATTCAAGTGGAATTTACTAAATATAATTAAATCTTCATCTGACATATAATAATTGATATACTTGTAACGGCCCAAATTTTGTACAAAATGTTAGTTAATTAGAAAATAATTTGATCCAAAAAAATTCATTGATTTAGAAGTATTTTCTAAAAAAAAAGTGAATATTTGGTTTAGTAAAACTCATTTACCGAAAATACGAAGAAATTTGTTTTGAAAATTGGGCATTCACCACAATAGCCAGAGTAATATGTGAGAGCATTCTATATCACAAACTAATCAAACCATTAACATCATCCAGCCAACACAATATCAAAATTACAAACTAAAAATAATTTTATACATCTATATAATAAAATAGAAATGTGTTTGAATTTTATCTCTGCCATATTTTTTTTCTCAAAATTATCACCAATCACTTACCTCACCTATCATTTCTTTGTCAGACTCAAACGTCAAATTACATTACTCATTTCTATTGCATATTTAATCATTTATATATATCCTCTCTAAAAATATTATATCATTTATTTTTATCATATATTTAATTATTTAATATTTAATTAATTTATAATTAATATATTTTTAAAAAAATTAATATAATGAGATCAATTTTATCATGTCTTTAAAAACACTTTTTATTATGACCAGTTCTTTTAACGTGACATGTCATGATCTCGTAATCCAACAATTTAACCTGGTGAGAGAAGAGACGTCTACTTACGCAATAAAGCTATAGGACTAGGT
>CM042184.1:20982570-21035158 GCA_023539305.1 Ilex asprella
TGGATGGATATTTCGGGTATAATCAAATTGAGATTGCCTTAGATGATTAGAAGAAAACTATATTCACATGCCCCTTTGACACCTTTGCATTTAAAAGAATGTCTTTTGGACTTTGTAACGCTCCTGCAACATTTCAAAGGTGCATGCTAAGTTTGTTTAGTGACATGGTTGAAAATGTTTTGGAAATATTCATGGATGATTTCTCTGTCCATGGTGACTCATTTGATCTGTGTCTGGCAAACTTAGTTAAAGTTTTAATAAGGTGTAAAGAAGCTAATTTGATGCTTAATTGAAAAAAATATAATTTCATGGTAACACAATGCATTGTCTTAGGTCACATTGTGTCGTCTGAGGGCATGAAAGTTGACAAGGCAAAATTGATCTAATTGAAAATCTGCCAGCACCCAAGACTGTAAAGGATGTCCGCTCATTTCTGGGACATGCAGGTTTTTATAGGAGATTCATAAAATACTTCACTATCATAGCCAAACCCATGTGTCATCTTCTGAGTCAAGATGTAAACTTTGACTGGAATGAGGCTTGTCAGAAAGCTTTCGAGAAGCTAAAGGGCATGTTAATTTCTGCTCCAATAATACAACCCCCTTACTAGACTCTACCCTTTGAACTAATGTGTGATACAAGTGATTATGTTGTAGGTGCTATATTGGGGCAAAGAAAAGATAAGAAACCCTATGCAATATACTATGCAAGAAAAACTTTGAATGATGCTCAAATAAATTATTCAACAACTAAAAAAGAATTGCTTGTTGTAGTTTTTGCTTTGAAAAAATTTCGTTCTTATCTTGTTGGGTCTTCTGTTACTGTATTCACTGACCATGCAGCCCTAAAATTCTTGCTCACAAAGAAAGATGTCAAACCAAGGCTCTTAAGGTAGATACTCTTACTTCAAGAGTTTGATCTTGTCATTAAAGATAAGAAAGGAGTTGAAAATGTGGTGACAGACCATCTGTCCAGATTAACTTATGAATTCCATGAGGATGGATTGCCAATCAATGAGAAATTCCTTAATGAACAACTGTTCATAATTGATGAAACCCCATGGTATGTAGACATTGCTAATTTCCTAGCTACTGGAACACTCCCTCCGTCATTCACTCCCATGGATAAAAAGAAATTTTTGAGGGAGGTTTGTTACTTTTTTTGGGAAGATCCCTATGTATTCAAATATTGTAAGGATCAAATCATAAGACGTTGTATCCCAGCTCAGGAAATCAAACAGGTAATATCATTTTGTCATTATGACGCATGTGGTGGCCACTTTTCATCAAGAAAAACTGCTGCAAAAATCTTGCAGTGTGAATTTTACTGGCCTACACTTTTTAAAGACGTCCATGCTTTTTGTTTAACATGTAATAGATGCCAAAGGTTAGAAAATATTTCAAAAAGAAACATGATGCCCTTAAACCCAATTCTGTTAATTAAAATTTTTGACTACTGGGGCATCGATTTTATGGGACCATTTCCACCTTTCTTTGGCTATCAATACATTTTAGTGGCAGTAGACTATGTGTCCAAATGGGTTGAGGCAATTTTATGCCAAAATAATGATCACTAAATGGTGATAAATTTTTTAATAGAAAATATTCTATCCCGATTTGGAATTTCTAAAGAAATCATAAGTGATGGGGGTTCTCATTTTTGCAATTGTCCTTTCTGGAATCAGATAAAAAAATATCTGATTTTTCACAAAGTTGCAACTCTTTATCACCCACAGACTAGTGGACAGGCCAAATTAGCTAATCGGGAGATCAAATTAATTTTAGAAAAAATGGTAAACTCAGATCGCAAAGATTGGTCGTCAAGACTAACTGATGCACTCTGGGCACATCATATCACTTTTAAAACCATTTTGGGCATGTCTCCTTATCGATTAGTCTATGAAAAACCTTGTCACCTACCTGTCGAATTAGAACATAGGGCATACTAGGCCATTAAAGCAATGAATTTTGACCTGGACAAGGCGAAAATTTCAGATAAATGAAACATTGTACGAAAATCTTTTGAACCTTCCCAGAAGGTCCTGTTGTTTAATTCAAGACTCCGCCTCTTCCCTAGTAAGTTAAAATCAAGATGGACTAGACCTTACATTGTCAAAAAAGTGTTTGATCATGGAACAATAAAAATGGAAAACCCATCAAACGATAATATCTTTATTGTTAAAGGCCAAAGGTTGAAACTATTTTTGGAGGACTTTGTTAAAAATGTGGAAACCATTGGTTTAATGGAACCCGAATATCCCTTTGAGAATTGCGCCTGCCGACACTCAAAAGGATCGGATCAGGTAAAAACCTGACCCGAGTAGACACCATCATGAGACTCCCACCATTTTTTTTCTACCTTTCCCATCTGTCTCCATTGATCCCCCCACCACCGCCCTTTTTCTTTCTTTCCTTATTCTTTTTATTCTTCTTCTTCCTCGCTTTCTGTTTTGCTTCATTCTATCCTCTTCTCCATTTGTCTACAAAAACAGACCATACCTAAGCAAAATCATGTACCCCGAAGATCAAATCCCTATTCTCATTATGTATATTATTTTACTCCAGTTGTTTATGGGTATATTGCTGCTTTTTGCAATCACATACAATCCATACAAGCCTAACCAAAACCAAGATCTAAACTGAAAAGATTAATGGTTGCATTTGGATTTGTAGGTATCTGAAGAAGCACGGGTTATTGTAGTTCAATCTCATTTCCAAGATCCATACTGGTAAATTCGAAACATTGGGGACAATGTTCAGTTCAGGTTGGGGGGTGTGAGAACCTATAGTTCATATTTTGCCGGTGTTTTGTTTTTATACCAGTACCATAAAATTTTTAAATTTTTGTTATTATTTGTGTTGTTGTGTTGTCTTGATATATCTATAGGTCAGTTTAAATTGTCTTTGTGACTGACAGACGTTAAAGAACCGGATAGTGAGTCTTAAAGCTTAAGAATCATGGAAGTTAAAATTTTTTGGTTTAGTCTAGGAATTCTACGCATTTTTTCATCAGATGTGCATATTGTGATCATGAGAAAAACAAGACTGGTAAGGAAAAATGAGATCCGAGAACAACAAGCAAAACCCCTCTGTAGCAGAAGCACTTTTGCTAAACGTCGTCGTGCTAAGAGACTTGTTGCCTGTAAATAGTGTGGTGGGTATTTCATGATAAAAGATACAATTAGTGCTCTGAACCGATTTTTGGTCGCCCACTCGATCGATTAGACTGGATAGTGAATGGGCATAGTAAGGATTATCCTGACACGCCATCCTATTCAGGTACTATGCTTAACCGGTTTGTGCGACAAGAGATTGGAATAGTCACTCGTAATTCGAGCTACACAGAGGATGAATCGGATTAAGATTGCTTTCTGACAAACTGTGGAAAAAAATTATGTTTTGAGGAATGAAAGCCAATGATCCGAATTTTGGTAAATAGTGTGCAATTCTTTTCTATTTTTTGTACATATTTTTCTATTTTTAAATTGCTACAATCAAAATCTGGGCCAAGTAAGGAATGTCCCAAAATACCAACCTCAAGCGTGGGTGGGGATTTATCCTGAGACACCATGAATTTTTGTTTTAAACTTGTGATGTTTAACCTTCTCTGAGTGTATGTAGTGTAATAGAGGAACATTTTAGTTTTGGTTTAACGTTTGAACGTTGAGTACCGTTCGAACGTATGATGCTTGCAGTACTTTGTGACTTATGACTTCTTTGATGAAAACACTGTTGAAAACACAAAGTACCGGGAGCATTCACCCTTCGAACGCCATTTACTGTTCGAACGATAGTTTAAAATTCTTCATGTCACGTTCGAACGTTTACATCATTCGAACGGTGCGACGCAGAGTATAAATACCTGAACGTCTGATTCATTTCAAAATCCCCAAAACTTCTCCAACCCTAGAGCTCGTTTCTCACTTCCTATACCTCAATCTACCTTCACACCACAATAAACACTAATTCGACTTACCCCAGCCCATCTCCAACTCAAGAGCATCAACCCCACACCAGGAAATCCAAAGTTTTAGAACCTCCTCTAGGCTGCCACTGTTCGAACGCCATGCCTCGGATGAAGATACCTACTAGGCATGATCCACCAGTGAACTAAGAACCCAACTGGGTTGAGGAGGTGATCCAAGAAGGACAAGGCAAGGAGAGGAGAAAGAGGTACGACCATACCAGGTTTCCAAGCGTTTTAAAAGCGAAAATCTATGAACACTTCTTTAGAAATCAAGCTGTGGTGTGTGGGAGAGACATTGTAGTCTCTGACTTCACTGAGTTGGGTTTGCTAGAGGAGATGGAGAGAAGAGAATGGGTGTGGCATTTAAAGAATGAGGGGAGGGCCATTGTTGATTTGGTGCAAGAGTTTTACTCCAACGCCGAAATAATCAATGGCACCATACAGACCTATGTACGGAGAAACCACATCAATGTGGATGAGGCGTCAAGGAAATTAGACCAGAACTGTCTCAAGTGGAAAATCCCAAATACCCTCCAAAGAAAAACGCTGAGTTGGATAGGGTAGGCAAGGAATTGATTGGGATTGTAGATTTTTCATGGGGAAGGAGAAATTTTTTGAAACAAGGGGAATTGACCGACAAGTATAGGATGCTCAACTTAATTGCGGTCTCCAACTTAGCCCCTCTAAAAAGAAAAAAATGAGATTTTGCTAAAAATGGCTCGCCTCCTCTATGCTATAGGGAAAGGACATAGCATTGACCTCCCTTCTCTCATCCTAAATGAAATCAAGAAAGGATGTAATGTGAAGAAAAGTGCATTATCCTTTGGCACTTTGGTGACAGAGATTTGTCTTGAAAATGGAGTATGTGAGAGGTCCGAGATGGAGATACAGTTGCCAATGGGGTAACTTAACAAGGGCTCGTTCAAAAGAAGCAGGGGGCACAGTGATACGTCGGCAAGAAGGCAAGAAATGCCACCAGGCCAAAGAAGGGATGAAGTACAAGAAGAGCTTGACAGAGAAGAGGACAGGGAGTTAGACAGAGAGATGGAGGAGGAGAGATCACAGCCTGATCAAGCAGGACCTAGCTCTAGTGCTCAAAGTTCCCTTACGGATTTTATGATTGGGATTGAGATCAATCAAGCTGAGATTCTCCGACAGCAAGCAGAAATCTTAAAACAACAGGAGAAGATTCTTAGCTATCTTAGGGCTGGAGTTAGAGGAGATTGAGAGGAGATGTTTGTTTTTGTGGATTATCTGTTCTTTTGATTGTTTGTTTAGTTTGTTTGGGTGTTTTGATGGATATTTTTAAGTTGTGTGTCAATGATGTTATCCTGTTACTCTTTTTGGATAGATTGAATCATTAATGATTGATGTATCGAATGATCATATTTTGTGAATGGAATGATTCAGTTTATCATTTTTATCTGGTTAAACGCATTTGTAAAATTAGCACTTTAAGTAATTCTTGTTGATAAAAACACATGTGGATGTAAGACTGTTGGATGAAGTAACTAATCACATGATCAGTTTGACACACATCTTGGCAATCTTGACCTTAGACCACAACTCTTCTAACTGATATTATCTCTATGCTTACATTATCAAATGAACATGAGTATATGTTGTTCTCAAAGTATAAAGTGATCAAACTCGAAAATGAAATCGGTATATAATCGACGTTCCCTTGAAAACCTGACATGACCAGTGGAGATAACAAAGGATACCATGGTAAGATTTGAACCTTGCGATGCTTCAGAGAGAACACCCACATTTACTCAAGAAAGGTTTTCTTTCATCACCCATCTTTCAATAATCTCAGTAGTTTTGTTTTGATTGATACAACTAATATGATCAATTGACATACCCTGCAATAAATACAGGCAAGACGTCACATGCGTATGCACATACTTGAGAAAGGATCTTAGGCCATCTTTGGATCAACTTTGAGCCTTAGCTAATCCTTTCACAAAAGCATGACCCTAGTCAGCCATGATTGAGCCTTCAGAGTATAAATTCTTTTTCAAAAAGCCCAGATGATGACCAAGCCACAAGGAAAAATACTTGACCTACCCTGTTATCTAATTTTCTTGCACCCTCGTATAAATCTGAATGATACAAGAAAAGTAAGGAAACTAGAAAAGATAATGGAGGCTACTATTCCATGAAAGAAAAGAAAATCGGTGAAAACAACCAAAAAAAGGAAAAGAGGTAGAAAGGAAAAGAATTGCCAAGAAGGTGAAAAAGGGGAAAGATAAAAGAAAGAAATCCCATTCTCAGAAGAAATGTCTAAAAGCCAACTAGTGGTGTACTAAAATGCATAAAAAAATAGCATTTTTGAAACTCCATTGACGTCATTTCGTTAGCCACTGACCTCTAGCCACATTACAACCTATGAAAGCCCTAATTGATCTCAAGTCTGATGCATATGCATGTTGTCAATTACAAGTTGGGGTATGCTATATAGCATTTCATTATTTGCATCAATATTCTTCCATGAGGTTATGCCAAGAACATGATTAGTTTATTTGCTAAAAAGTTTCACTTCTTTACTAAATTACGCATGCAATTTCTGATTGGCCATTTTCTAATTACATGCTCAGTGAGAAACAAGTCACCATAGTCGGAGTGAATCTTTTGCTGAGAGCATCCCTATGAGAGATTTGAGAAGTCAAAACTATCCATGGAGGGTGATAAAAGTGGAATGTTTGTTATACACCAATTCTTGTTTTTAGAATGATCATCTTACTACAAAGGAAATTTCAAATGATAATGTGTCAGATGCTAATTTTTACATAAGGATGGTACCAATGGTGAAGAACGTGCGGAATTTAAAGTCGAAACTAAGGGATGGGTATCTCAATGACCATGATGATAATTTACTTTAATTAGCAATCTCACATTTACATTTGTTTGACCAAAGTTTGTAAGTAGCTTCACTGGAAACCCTCACGAGACAACACTCGTCCTCTAGGGTAAACCTAGAGGTTTAACGGTTTGTTGCATAAGCTAAATGCAACCGGATAACCTACAAAAAAGGTGTTAGAAATAGATTTACATCTAATTATAATTGTATTACTAGATACTAGCAATGTCTAGGTTGGAGGGTGTGATTAATACTCAAATATAGCATACTCTTATGCCCCGTTTTGGACTAATTGTGCTTTGGTGGAGTTTAAGTGATGATGTTTCTGGTCTTAAAGTGAACAAGGGTTCAAAGGAAACAAAAAGTACCGTTGAAGGCAACCACAACACATTAGGGAACAAATTGTAAAAGCTTGGAATAAGGAAGCAACGTTCGGACGTTACGTACCATTCGAACAATCATGAAAAACCAGGCCAGCTATTATATTCGGTGTTACAGGCAAAGACCCAAGGCCCTGCAGACTTGAGTACTACATTCAAACGGTCCTCAACGTTCAAACGTCCACTAGGAGCAATGACAAGATCAGACTGACTGAAGACATGGCGTGTTGCAGACTTGCAGTCAGAAGGATCAGACACTTGAGTGCCACGTTAGAACGACTACTACCGTTCGAATGCCCCTAGAATTATTGGAGAGAGCAGTCAGATTCTGCAAGGACCTGGAGAGAGATATGCACAGAAGACTTAGGGGAAGATTTTCACAAAGGACCACGTGTCTTCTGACTTGAAGACAGACACTGAATTCATATGATGTTTGAACGATGTAGAGCAAAGAGAGAAAGACCGTTCGAACGCCCTACACCATTCGAACGGTATTGACAGACTGTCTGTAGAGTGGTTGGCGTTTCCCTTTGACTTTGGTGCCCAGTCCTATTCTTTTACCCCTTTCTCTGCCTTCCCCTTGCCTATAAATACACTTGATTTTGTGGAGAGAAATGAGGTCTCATGGGTGGAATCATTTGAGGGATTCATCACATGGCATTTCATCACATATATCTATTTCATTTCTTGTCTTAATCTTTCTCTTTTCTAGAAGAAGTGGGGAGTTTAGATTCCCACTCATTTTTCTTTACATTAATGTTTACATTTACACTTGCTTAAGAGTTGTAGTTTCTTTAATTAATTCAAGTCTTTACATTTATGTCTCTATTTTCTTCTAGTATTTACATTTATGTTCTTACATACATGCTTTTTTTTACGTCTTGCACTTTCATTATTTGAGCTCCCTTCTTGCTTAGAGGAGTAAAACTCTTCCACTTTTCTAAAGCTTTACCAAAGTCGTGAAGGGTGGAATGTGATTCACTCATTTTTCGTTGAAGATTAGCTCCTTGTTAATTATACCTTTACTTTGAGAAGTCCTCTACTTGGAGGGATGAACATCACTCACTTTTCTAGCTTTACCAAGGCTATGAAGAATGAGTATTTTCTCATTCACTCTTTAGTAAGAGGTGAAGGACATGTATTAATTATCCGAAAGTTATATGATGCTTTGTTCTAATGCTTAACATTTATATTCCCTTGCTTATTGGATGATTGATTGCATCTAGCAAAGCTAAGGTACTTTGTATAATCGAAAGTCTTTCTATGACACGGATGACTCTTGCATGGAAAGACTCCTAGTTTCAAGGCAAGTACCCCGGCTAGATCTTCATGACTACCCTTTAATCATTCCTAGTGTGGTGCCTATTTAAAAGAATGGAATATTAAAGCCATGGTTGGATGTCACGTAAGAACACTTGCTTGTTTGTGGACGTGATAACTCTTGGTATAAACAATTCTTGTAAATTTCTATAAGACCTAGGAACCATGATTTTAATTCTCACAATCTATTTCTATCTTCCGATTAACTTGTTGTTGACACGGGAGTTAATTGAGTTATCAAGCATAAATATAATGCATCGGATAATTGATCACATGTCCCGATCCTCGAATTAAAGAGTGACTTTCCTGCCATTTGAATTCATCTTATATTTTGTCTAGAAAACTTCTTGGAAAGAATTCAATATTCTGTTCCAGAAATCACCCACCATCCACAACTTAAAAATCTCAAAAGATACAATCAGTTGGTCTCTATTACCGTCTACTTTGAAACACCAAAACTACTAGTTCCCTGTGGATTCGACTTCGGACTCAAACCGAACTATTACTACAACTTGACCACCTGCACTTGGGTGTACACATTTCGGATCAAGTCACTAATATGTCTTCAAGTCAATCCCGAATCATTTGAGTCATCGTCACGTAATCAACTAGTTAATTCTATGACATTGCAACCTCGCTTCTCATCATTGTAAACTTCTTCTATGTAGCATTTTGAACATTTTGTCCAATGCCATTTTAATGATCGATGTCTCCAAGTGTCATCCGAGCAAATGACCAGTACTATGACTATAAACTATATTATCATTCCTTTATTTATCCCACACTTAGGTATGTAAAATATTCATCCCAATTTTTACTTTTATGAATTATATAATTACTTATGTTCCTAATATTATCACTATATAAAAATGGAGAAACCATTCAATCGGGGTTAATAGATAAGTAAAACATTACCATTGAAATGCAACAATCAACAACCACAGAAATTAGAAGTTAATTCTATATACTTCACATTCAAATTAAGAACGTATAACAAAAACTAGTATAAATACAAATCATGGCTTATTGCAAAAAGTATTAACCCAAAAACAAACATCAAACATGAAATTCCAACTATTCTCAACTCATATTATATTGAAAGCAAATAAAAGTGATAGAATGGTGATATATTAATAACCCTGCTGCAGACAAATAAAGTGATAGAATAGTGATATAATAAAATGTACATTACTAATGTTTTTTATATATCTCGATATATAAAAAATAGAATCTTTCATCCAATCAAATTCTCACACATGCACTACCAGTCACTCACTTGTACTCACAAGGACTTTCCACTCACTTTTTTCCAAAAAAAAATTATGTTTAGATTTAAAGCATTAAATGGCACCATCAACTACTGTACATTAGCAATAAAATATTATATAGTCTTAATGAATGACTGACATCTACCATTTTATCAGAACTTTGTTTGAAAAAACTAACTTGTGTATTCCACAAACTAGTTTTGTGATAGTCTCTCTTTTATTGCACACCACACTGTAGAAATTTCATAATTAATTGATATTAGATATAAGAAAGGAAAAGGAAATAAGACACAAAGATATATATAGTTCGACACAATGTGCAATGTGCCTACGTCCACAGACCGAAATGTCCAATGGGCTACATTAATGTATTATTTCTCAGTAATTGATTACATGAGGCTCAACCCTATTTGTAGGGTGAGAATTACACAAGATAAATATAAATAACATATTCCTATCATCATATGCATTTATTCAAATAGACCTAGATATCAGTAGATCTCTTTGGATTCTATCATATGTCTACCTGGCTAGTGATAGATTTCTTCTGATCCTATCATATCTCTAATACTTCCCCTCAAGTTGGTACACTAAAATCAATTGAAGTGTCCAACTTGAATTGAAACATGGGGTATATTTTGTCAATCAGATGATTTAACTTTGGTGATGAATCCCTCCCCCCTTTAAACTCCCCATGAAGATAATGTGAGATATTTTTTTTCCTTCTCTTCCCTTTTTTCAGTCATTTTTTTCTTTCTTTTTTTCCACTATTTTCTCTCTCTTCTTCCCTTTTTTATTTAAAATTTTTGAATTTAATGCTATTTGTCTTTCTCTAGCTCTTTTGAATCTTTAATTATAGTTGGGCTTTCATGCAAGTTTTGGGTGAATATTTATAACAATTGGTGAATACCACGTTTGCAAAACAAAGCACTGCCAAGGGTTTGAGAACCATACATATGTTTATTTCTCTTCTGACTAACTTGGGAAGGGGAGTCAATGATTATTGACCAATTTCGACTCCAATTCACGAAAATTGTCAATCCGGCCATTCATACCTTACCGGCGTAGGGGTTCTGGAGCCAAGGTGACATGTCTGGTAGAGGACCTTATGGAGTTACACATGTCATTGACACGGGTTAAGCGAATAGAGCTCCAAGGATCCAAATGCCGAGGATACGTGTCAGACTCACAAGGCTCTATGAGAGAATGTGCCAAGGGCAAGTGTCACTCACATGGGGCCTCAAGAGGGACTGATGCCGAGGACGTGTGTCAATCCATGGTGTGCCCATGTCACCCTGGTCGAAGACACGTGTCAACTACTTGTTGATTCTTAGAATTATCTCATCATAGATCATTCTTTATGTTTCAACGAAATTTCCACTTATATATAATGAATTTTACTTAAATTTATAACATATAATTTGTTGTTAAAAAATAAAAAAGTATATAAACTTAACGTGGGCATTCTTGCCCTGGGGGACCTACTTGACTTCCACCTTTTTAAACTTGTGGAGTAGGGTTATTGCCCTTTGATGATAAGCCTCCATCCTCAGATCCCTTGCTTCGAACTCCCCGTTGATTTGGTTGACCACTAGTAAAGAATCACATTGGATGAAGGCTTCAAAGATTGAGCTGTCAGGAAGTCCAGCCTCATTGTTGGATGCCTTGAAGTCTAGCCGTACGACTTGCTCTATGACCAATCCCTCAGGGGAGAATAATATCACCATGATTTTGGAACCCTTGCTATTGGAGGATCCGTCCACATAGATTTTCCAAGAGTGCACTTGGTTATCCGTGGAAGGCTCCACCTCGGGGGGAGATGGTTCCCCCTTGGTAAATTTAGCTATAAAGTCCACTAGCACCTTACCCTTTATTGTCATGTGAGGTTTGTAATGAATGTCATGTTCCCCCAACTCTACAACCTATTTTTTCTATCCTCCCAGAAAGGTCCGTCTTTCTTAGGATTGCCTTCAAATGTTGATCTGTAAAAAAGGTGATGGGGTGCGCTTGAAAGTAATGCCTCCACTTCCTTGCTATCGTGACTCGTGCCAATGCAAGCTTTTCCAAAGGCAAGTATCTTATCTCTGCATCTAGGAAAGCTTTAATTATGTAGTACACTGGTTTTTTTTTTCGTGTTCATGCTCGTGGACTAGTATGCCACTAACTGCAAACTCAAATGGCCAAATAGAGGAATAACATCTCCCCCATCTCTAGGACAAGCAGATTTGGGAGGACCTTGAGGTACTCCTTGATCCCTCTGAGTGCCCTCTTGCACTCTTCGTTCTAGGTGTCATTCCCAGACCTCTTGATGGCATCAAAGAAAGGCTTGCATTTGTTTGATGATCGGGATATAAAATGATTTAAGGCAGCCAACATCTTGAACACTCCGAGGGTTATGTACATCCATGATAGCCTATATCTAATTCGGGTTGGCCTCAATGCCGCGCCAACTCATTAATTACTCCAGGAACTTTCCAGAGCCAACTCCAAAGGAACACTAAGCCGCATTTAGATTCAGCCCATACTCACAGAGTGGAAAAAATTCTCCAAGTCTACAAAATGGTCATTCTAATTCCTACTCTTGACTAGCATGTCGTTAATGTACACATCCATGGTGTTTCCCATTTATCTCTCGAACATTCAGTTCATGAGCCTCTAGTATGTGGCACCCATGTTCTTTAATCCGAACATTATGAATTTGTAATAGTAGACCCCCTAGAGTAATGAAGGCGGTCTTCTCCTGGAAAGGCTAATGGAGGGGGATCTGAGGGTAACCGGCCCTGGCGTCCATAAAGGTCATGCATTCGTGTCCCGACATGGCGTCAACCAATTGATCAACCTTAGGTAGAGTGCAGTCATCCTTGGGATAAGCCTTGTTTAAGTCCGTGAAATTCGAGCAGACATACCACTTCCTACTCTTATTCCTTGCACAAATGGTGTTTGAGAACCATTTTAGGAATTGTACCTCGCAGATGGCGTCAGCCTCTAGGAGCCTCTCTACCTCTTCGTTCACTACCTAAGCATGATGTGGTGCCGTACACCGAGGCTTTTGCTTGATAGGCTTATGAATGGGGTTGACGTGAAGTCTTTGAGTTATAACAAAGGGACTTATGCCTTTCATCTCTGCGGCATCCCATGCAAACATATCCATGTTTTTCCTTAAGAAGTTAGTCATCTACTACTACTAGTCTGGTAAAGTAGTAGAGTCGATCAGGAAGTATCTCTCCTCGTCCTCCTTTGTCAGGAGAACCTTTCAGAGGTCCTCCAAGGAGCATTCAGCTAGGTCAATTCGCGGCTTATCAACGCCCAACTATTCGGACTATTGTTTCTATTTGTTCAACATTTCTTCCCGGGCGCGCTCTTTTTCCTTGGAGGTGACCCCGACTTTTACAGTTGCATTAAAACAACTCTTTGTTGAAGCTTAGTTTCCACAAATCTCCATTATCCCCTCCAAAGTGGGGAACTTTAACTTCTGATGGTAGGTGGAGTGCACTACTCCAAGTGAGTACAACCAAGTTTGCCCCATTATTATGTTGTACCGCGAGTTAGAGTCGATCACCACAAAAATCATGTCGATTGTGACAGGTTTGGTGGTGATCAATAGAGTGATCTTCCCTTGTGACAGAGCGAATGATTCATTGAACCCAACAAGGGATGTCTTGACAATGGTGAGTGGCTTGATCCAAAATGTGTACACCCAAGTGCAGGCGGTCAAGCTGTAGTAATAATTCGATTTGAGTCTAGAGTCGAATCCACAAGAAACTTGTTGTGTTAGTGTTTCAAAGTAAGCAGTGGTGAAGATCAATCGATTGTAATCTTTGGGATTTGTAGTTGTGAGATTGGGAGGTTTTTCCTAGATTGAATATGAAATTCTTTCCAAGAAGGTTTTCTAGAGAAAATATAAGATGAAATAAAATTCACTCCTTAGTTCAAGGATCAGGAAATGTAGTCAATTATCCGATTTATTATAATTATGCTTGATAACTCAATTAACTCCTGTGTCAATGACAAGTTAATCGAAATAAAAATATGGATTGTGAGAATTAAGACCATGATTCCAATGTCTTTTTAGTAGTTTATAAGAATTGCTTGTGCCAAGACTTAACCCGTCTACAGACAAGCAAGTGTTTTTAAAAGACATCTAACCATGATTTTATTATTCTATTCTTTTAAATGAAGCGCAATAATAGGGATGATTAAAGAGTGGTCATGAAGATCTAGCCAGGGTACTTGCCTTGAAATGAGGAGTCTTTCCATGCAAGAGTCATCCGTGTCATAGAAAGACTATCGATTATACAAAGTACTTTAGCTTTACTAGATGCAATCAATCATCCATTAAGCAAGGGAATATAAACATTAAGCATTAGAATAAAGCACAAATATAACTTCTAGATAATTTATACATGTCCTTCACCTCTTACTAAAGAGTGAATGAGAAACTACTCACTTTTCATAGCTTTGGTAAAACTAGAAAAGTGAGTGATGCTCATCCCTATAAGTAGAGGACTCTACAGAATAAAAGCACAATAAACAAGGAGCCAATCTTCAATGAAGAATAAGTGAATCACATTCCACCCTTCACGACTTTAATAAAACTCTAGAAAAGTGAAAGAATTTCACTCCTCTAAGAAAGAAGGAAGCTTAAGCAATGGAAGTAAAAGACATTAACAAAGAAATGTATGTAATGACATGTATGTACAAATCAAACATAAATAGAGAAATGAAATTCTTAATATAAGCAAATGTAAACATGAATGTAAAGACTAAAAGTAAATAGAGAAACTAAAACTCTTAAGTAAATGTGAACATGAATGTAAAGAAATAAGTGGGAATCTAAGCTTCCCAACTCAACAACAAAGAGGAAAACTAAGACAAAGAAGAAATAGAGGTGCTGCCCCTTTCTCTCTAAAAATGGTTGTATTTATATGCAAGGAGAAGGCAAGGGGGGAAGAAATAGTGCTTGCCGCCTAAGTCAAAGTGAAAATCCAACCACTCTGCAGTCTGTCTGTCGAGGTCGATCGAACGTGAGTTGGCATTCAAATGTTGTTGTTGCTTCTACGTTATGGACATTCGAACGGTGGATGTCATTTGAACATTTTTTGTGTCTTTGCTCTAAGGGCGTTCGAACTCCAGATGGGATCTGTACTTATCACTCAAACGTCAAACGACCTATGGTCCTCTGTGAAAATCTCCTGCCATACTCCATGCAAATCTTGGTGTTCATTTGCTGCAACACGCCATATCTTCAGTCAGTCTAGTCTTGCAAGTACTTCAAAGAACATTCGAACAGTGCATGGCATTTGAACGTAATACTCAAGTCTCCAGGGCCTTGGTTCTTACCTGTAACACTCTATCTCAGCAGTCAGGTTGTAGCCTGGTTCAAATGGACGTTCGAACGTGAGTTGGCGTGTGAATGTTACGCCTTTGTTCCAAGCTTCTCCAATTTTGTTCCCTAATGTGCTAGTGTTACATTCAAATGTAATTTTTGTTGCCGTTGAACCATTTTTCACTTTAGATACTGAAATGTCATCATTTAAACTCCATCAAAGTATAATTAGTCCAAAAAGGGCATAATAATATGCTACATTTGAGTACTAATCAGTGAGATCCTGGAATCCGAGTCCCATTTGCATTAATACATCGAGGTACATAACCTCCAAGGAGCTCCTTAAGTCCATTAGGACCTTCTTGACATCAAACCTCTTAATTCATAAAGTTATTATCAAGGCATCCTCATGGGGGAGGACCACACTTGCCAAGTCAGTATTTGAGAAGGTGATGCCTCCTTGATCCATCTGGAGTCTCTTCCACCTTTCTAGCGAAGGCTACCCTTTTCAGGTCACACCTAAGAGAGTTGGTTGTCGGCTATTCCAAGGGGTAGGCGTGGATGATATCAATGATGTTGTCATGAATAACGATAACGTCCTCAGCAGTATGTACCTCCCTCAGTGGCTCTTCCTTAATGTACTCATTGAGATATCTCTCCTGCACCAACTTCTCCAGGAAGGATTTGTACACTCAAAAATTCTCGGTAAGGTTCCCCACGTCCTTGTGGTCTGAACACCTTGCTTTCTGGTTCCTGGTGGACAGATTGCTCTACATCTTGGGTGGCCACTTAAAGAAGGGCTCCTTTATGATCTTATGCAATTACTTGTAGATGGATTTTTTGAATACAGTGTGGGTCCCTCTAAATGAGTTCCCTAACGTTAGGATTAGACCTTTCCTAGGAGGGTCTCCCTTTTTCTCCTTATCCTTTTTCTTTGGGGCCAATTTTTTACCTTTTCTACCAACTAACTAGTCTTCTACCTTGGAGTATAGTTGATTCGAGCCATTAACTCACCCATGTCCACCGACGTTCGTTTCTTCAGCAACCTGTAAAGATTTGTGTCCTGAGAAAGGCCAAGTTTGAAAGAAGTCGTAGCCATGACCTCAGAGCATCCTTCTACTTCATTTACCTTCTCCCAATAGTGAGTGGCATACTGGCCGAGTGTCTCGCCTTCTTTTCGTTAGAGGGTTAACAAGGATTCAACATCCTTGGGGCATTTACTTCTCGTGATGAACTATTCAAAGAATTGTCTAGTCAGTTCCCTCTAGGACCCTATGCTATTTAGTGGAAGGGTCTCATATCATTTCATGGTTGTATTGCCTAGGCTCATTGAAAACACATGACATAACAACCTATGATTGGAGTGATATAGGGACATCATTTGCTTGTATTGTTAGACATGAACCTCCAGGTTGGAATGTCTATCGTAAACTTTGAATTGTGGCACCACAAGCTTCTTCGGTACCTCCATCTCTAAGTTATTTTTGGTGAATGGTGACAAAATGGCTTTGTCATCTATATCGTCATTGAGGGTGGACTTGTCCATCCTCATAGAATCCAACTTGGACTTAAGGTCTCCCCTATCCTTATGGTGTCTCCTCTCACTATCGCAGCAATGGCCAGCATGCCCCTGGCTCCTCCATTCTTCACAGAGAGGGTTGATCCCTCCTTGGACTCCTTTGTGTCCCCTCAATCAGACAGTGTTCAATGGAGGTCATTCCAAGCTAAAGGTTTGGCCCTTTTGGATGGGACCTCCAAGTCTTATCCATTGGCCCTCGGGCGTTTTGGAGCCTTAGAGCCCCTGCTCCGCACTAAGATGATTCCTCAAGTCATTGGCTCCCACCTCCTTGATGGAGGGCTCCATCGAAAAATGCAAACTGGTCAACTTTGTTAAGTACATTCAAGTTATTGTTCTCTATCTGCCTTAGTCGATCCCCAACTATTATTCGATGAGATCGACAAGTTGACGGGCTAAGGGGCCATCCTTTTCACCCCCAAGTCTCAGTTCAGTTTGGTCGGTTCTTTCTCTAGAATGGATCAAAAACTCTTTGTTGATGCTTTCAACATGATCTTCCATTCTCGATATGGAGGAGCTGGTACGTCTACGTTCCTTTGCTGAGGACCCTTCTCTTTCAAATGCGTGTTCACCATCGTTACTGTCTCAAGAAAACTTGGTCGTTTCCCACAGATGAAGCCAAATTGTGTGGTGATTTTTTCAAAATAAATGAATAGACAGATCTCTCTCTTGGTGAACTCGAGATTACATGAAAAAGTCGCAGGTCCTTTGAAAAATGGATTTGATAAATGGTATAATGAGTTATGATGAATTACTTTTTCAGCAGTCCGAACGATCCCGACGTGTTGAAATGAACTCTTTTACTAAAAAAAAGGTTAGAAGAACGTGACCCCTCCGACGATCAAGTCAATATGTGAGAGAGGGGTGGAAAATCACTCCTCTATTGCTTGTGTGAGCTTTTGTGTACCTTTGTTTTGAATTTGTGAGAGCTATTTACACCTTTATGGAGTTAATAATTGCAGATATGTGGGTCCCTTGGAGATAAAGCCCCTTATTGGCCCATTTGGAAGGTGACCTGTGGAGCACAGTTCTTAGACAGGATGTCTTCCTTGTCATGTGGAAAGAAGTCTTTGCATTTAATGGTCGAATCGTCGAGTGTCTAATGCTCTCCTTCTAGAGTTCGTTGAGGACTAAATGTATCTCATCCTTCTGAAGGGTCATTTAATATTTCCTTGTGATGGTTGCGCACACGTAGGGGAACCTTTATCCATTGACTCTCAGTTTTATGCTCTGCACCTCATGCTTCACTATTATTGGTCACTAACCTACTCTTTCTGCCATTCTGACTGTCTTGGAAGGGGAGTCAATGATTATTGATCACTTTTGACTCCAAGTCATGATAACTGTTAATCTCGCCATTCATACCTTACTGGTGTGGGGGGTTTTGAAGCCAAGGTGATGTTTCTGGTAA
Source organism: Ilex asprella (assembly GCA_023539305.1). Lineage (NCBI taxonomy): Eukaryota > Viridiplantae > Streptophyta > Magnoliopsida > Aquifoliales > Aquifoliaceae > Ilex > Ilex asprella. Next base: position 21,000,681 of record CM042184.1, read on the forward strand.
AGGACCTCAGGCATTACGCACGCCGAGGACATGTGTCAGACGCATAAGGCTTCAGGGGAGAATATGCTAAGGGCACATGTCACTCACATGGGGCCCGAGGGGGAGTGACACGAGGATGCCATGTCACCCTAGTTGAAGACACGTGTTGATTCTCAGAATTGTCCCATCATAGATCATTCTTCATGTTTCAATGAAATATCCACTTATATATAATGAATTTTACTTAAACTTATAACAGATAATTTATTATTTAAAAAAGTTAATATATATATAAAATGAGATCTCACCTACGTGAATAAATTTGTGGACTTGTTATTAAAGAGGAACGGTAAGACTCTAACTTGAAATCTCAATTGATAGCATTTTGTTTTAGTGTTCTTTCCTTTACGTTTTTCTTGAAAAAAAAAACCATCTCAATGTTCAAAGGGAAAAATTCATTCTGAAAACAATGATTGTTAATCCAGGGCATGTATGTTTGACACTTTGACGTTAAATAAATGACTCCAAAACATAGTCTTTATTGTTATTCTAGAAGCTCTTGGTGATGTCTCATTTAATGTTAATGCGATTGCAATGTCAACGTTGTTACAATTTTTTTTTCTGATCCTGTATGTAGATGGTTGTTAGAGAAGGCTTTTTTTTTTGTTCAACAGTTAGGATTGTTTGGATTAGTTTATGTGCACCTTGACTAATCCTCTCCCCAATCTTGTCAAAGACATGTCATCCACACGGGGACTAGAGTATTCATTAGGGATAAATTCCGTATGACCTGGCCCTAAATGGCTTCTAATAGTTAGAAAAGGCTTTGGCTTCACCTAAAGTATTCCTCTCGATGGTGTTAGACAAAGATGGATTCAAATCCAAGTCTATATATATTTTAATACTTGAGCACTTATCATGTATTGATGAGAGACTCGCTTATATACTATTAGTTGTTGTGGAATAATCTATTCATGAACAATTATAATTAATTGAGACGTGATCAGTAAAAATTGAGTGAAACAAATACGTGAGTTCTATATGCGTATCCGATAATTTGGGAGATGTGTTTAGATATTGTTAATTACTAATAAATAGAAATAAAAGTTTTGCATGCACCATACCACATACGATTGTCCAATCTAATCATATGTTATGCTTGAACCAAAATGTCCATGAGGAAATAGAAGATTCCTTATTTTGGCTAAAAGGATGGATTGTCTTTGAGACAACATTTGATTGTGATGTAAAAGTTTATTCCATGTACGAAAATAGATTGAATAAGAAAAATATATGCAGCCAAAAATTAGGGTGAGAATGGCTGTAATAAGAAGTCTACTTTAAAAAAATCATGAGTCTACTTAAAATCATTCTTCTTTTTAACTTTATAAAAGAAGAAAAGGCATAGTTATATTTTCAATGTTGAATTCAAATTCAACTAACAAGGAAAACTAGTGGGATAGAGTTGTATCTCGAGAGTTATGTTGAAGTTTTAGTACTAAAATTTTTGGGCCTTTTAAATGTGGGAGCCACACGGTTGGTTTTACAACCATTTTTCAAAAAGTAATGTTAAACTAATCAAAAAATAAGACCAAAAAAGGAAAGAAAAAAATGACATTGTACTAATATCGCAATCAAAGTTTGAATTATTGTTGTTCCAAAATCTGTTGTTATCGATATAGGGGACTCAATCGACAGACAATTTTCAGGAGGTTAATAGTGATGCGTTCAATTGTCCTAATTTTGGACTTCCTCAGATTAAATTTGAAGCAATAAACACACAAAATCTAGAACTAATAAAGGAGAATCCCTTTATTAATTCAATCAAAGGGTTGACGCCCCTAAACCGGGGGGTCCTTTGTCAACCCGTTGATTACCCATCAATCCACAAAAATACACGTAAATGCCGTATAACCCGACACCACATCACTACATCCCCTTTACCGGGATCACAACAACTCAAAATTTGGCTAGAGTCTCCCTTGTATTGGGCACTCTCAAATGCTTAACCTATGTACACTTCAATCATATGACCCATCCGAGGTCCAATATACAAAAATTGATACTCAATTATTGTCCATTTACATCATTTTAAAAAAGGACTCAAAGACGGGAAGTATAACAAAGCATTCTTAAAAGTTTAGATTTTAGAAAAACCTACTAGTAAAAGATGTGCAAGTTCTACCAGTAGAAAAAGACTATAATCATGTTCAACATGTTATGAGTGCCATATGAACCATATTCAACTCATTTTAATATATATCATAGTCAATTATATCATAAACATATAATTACCATAAATCATCTTAATGTCAATACATCACCAAACATATATCAACATTACACTCAATAACAATTTCCAAGCATGTTATAACATAAGTGATTAGAACAAAATATTGCCTATTTAAAGTGCTTTTATATTCCTTTTGTTCTAGCTTTGGTGTTGAGTATGAGCGGATATGCATTGTTTGTGCTATTTATTGATTTTCGGTATGATTGCAGATAAATGGTGATAAATTATACTTGCCAAGCCTTCTCATGGTGCTAAAGATTAACAAGGGTGATGATATGGCTTGACGTTAGTTAGGAGGTGAGGAGACCAAGAAACCAGCAAAACAAGGAAAAACCTACTAGTAGGTTTTAGCTACTGGACCTCAACCTACCGCCAGACATACCGGTATTTTAAGCCTACTGGAGTGAAATCTACCAGTAGGTTTCCATTGAACTACCAGTAGGCTGTACTGATACAACCCAGATTCTGCATGTCATGCTTTACCATTTTGGGAGTCCCACCAAACATTCTCCTACATGCCTTTGACACGCTCAACACTATGAACAACACTCACACATCTCATTTGGACTTTTAGAGCCTTGGTGATCACTGAGGAGAAAAATGAGAAGAGATGTTGGGTGTGCATACAAGGTCTGCACCTACCCTGTCCAACCCACTCTTTTGCAACCATATGGTTGAAGATCACATCACCTAGCTAGTGCATCAATCTACGAACATTTTTTTGGCAAAAGAAGAGATTATTATAGAACATACATTGTAATATATATAGATAGAGAGTCTAGGAAGAAGATGAATAGTGTTAGAGAGAGAAGTTGAGATTTTTACATTTTCTTCCATGTATTGTCTGCTAATTTCTTGTAAGAATCATCTAAGCTTTGTTTGGAGTCTTCAATGCCATTTATTTCAAGTTATTTTTGTAAACTCCCACATGTTTAAAAGTAATATAATGATAGATTGTTTAGTAATTTAATATATGTAATGGTGTAGAAAAGAACCTCATGGGTTATAACCGTAGGAAATGTTAATATTACAAATATTAGTCAAAACTTGATTTCAGCTCTTGAAGATAAGAAATAATTTGTAATAGAACTTATATCAACTATGTGTGAGGTGTACAAACGTATGTTGTATAAGTTTGGGTTGATTTTGAAAGAGTTTGGAGATTATTGGAAATGTAAAACAGAGGAAATAGGCAAAACTGGGCAAACCATTCTGGAACTGTGCTACGGAACTGAACCGTTCTAGAACTATTTGGTCCAGTGAGTTTACCGTTCCGGAATTGTGCTCCGGAACTACCGAAAGAGGTCTGACAGTTTAAAAGTCGCGATCTTAGCCTGATTTTTGCCCTATAAATACATTAGGATGCCTCTTTTAACCTTATTTTAGCACCTCTAACCCTAGGAAACATAAAAGAGGAAGAAAGGAAGAGAAGAGAGGAAGAAAGAAGAGAAAAATACAAGATTTGAGGGGATTTACACCTTGGAGTAAATCAAAACCTAGCTTTTCAAGTACACAAGGTAGGGGTTTCTTCCTATTCTCTTTCATTAAGGCTAGGGTTAATATATATACATGTTTTGAATCTTATTAGTATATATTTGCTATGAGTTCTTTTTTTCTTAGTTCTCTTGCGATTATTAACATGTTTTACACGAAGTTAGGGTTGATACCCATTCTTCTTGCTTCAAAAACCTAGATTTTAAGAGGGATGAATTTTTTCCATGATTTCTTCTTTGTTCTTAATTTCAAAACTCTAGTGTTTGATATTGTACAAAAAAATAATATTAATTATGATCTCTTGTATATTTTCTTTGATTATTCTACCGTATAACACGTGAAAATTGAGAATTTTGGTAATAATGTAAAATTGTTGATTATTTGAAAATATTTTCGTTTCCTCACTTGTATTGTTGTTGTGATGGACTTGGATTGCCATCGAGAGATGCTGTAGAGTGTTAGATGTTAGTCTATCCCAGTGGAGGTGAGGTGATTTTCTAACACTTGTAGTGGGTTGTCATTTGGTAATGTAACCACTATTGTTCACTAGAGTTTGAACTAGGGTTGGTATACCTTCCTGGGAAGGGACTCGTCACTACCATTGGTATGGTAGACGCCCTTTTTCTAAAGTGCTTGTGATTTGATTGTGATTGGTGAACTAGGTATAGTCGTTGGGTAGATTAATGAGAAACAATCAACATACATAGCACTGGGGATGAACCAATATACATAAGATTGTTAACTATTGTTTTGGGTTGTAGAAATGGTTTCTGCAAGAACCTGTTGAACATAATTTATGTTTGAGAAATGTATTTTATTGGTTTCGTTTAAATTCTTGCTATTGTGTAAACTGGAGATCTATTTAAAATGTCTTGTTTTTCCTTTCAAAATTGATATATGATTTTTGCGAAATGATACCGATCGATTTTACATTTTTCTAAACCTTGTTGGAGCTTGGGAGGATTTTTCTGCAGAGGTTGGTGCTCACCCCTACAACCAATGTCTTTCAGATTATACTCTTGAGGAGGAGTTGGGAGTCAAAGAGTCCGTACATTGGGAGACTCAGCTAGACGAGGATGTGGATCCCGAGGTGGACGCGTACAGCGACACTATCTTCTGTACTAGACTAGGCTATTCTTTTGAAACAATGTAAAGTCTAGTTTACTTTTGCTATGTTTTCCATTGCGTTACCTTAGTTAATCTTTGGAATATAAAGACCAAGATGGGTTTATTCTTTTGGGATAATGTTTCAGACATTATACCTATATGATTAATGAAAATTTTCTTATGGAAGGATTTATTTAGTGCTCTCATGATTCAAATGGTGATTAGCATGTAATGCCGTCCAGGGTGGTATTTGGGACGTTACAAAATTTGGTATCAGAGCCTAGGCTTTAAATCTTACATGGGAGCTATAGGTTATGGATTACCACTTGGGAGATAGGATTAGGTTGATTAATATTGTTGATCTAAATTTTACACGAGTTGTATACTTGGGATTAAATTAACTATTAGGATGTCTTGTACATCAAGGAACCAAATTGTGAATTGATGTGCAGGATGGACGGAGGAAGAGGACGTGGACGTGGGCATGGTCGTGGAGGTCAAGGAAATCCACCACCACCACCCCTCCCGATGCTATAAATGGCATTTACTAATGCTTGAGGGAGTTAACCACTTTGGTATAACACCAAAATGGGAACAACAACCACAATGGTGGGGTTCATCCATTAGCCCAAGTACCGGACAACGGGAACGAGAATCAGAGGATGGTAGTCCTTCAAAATTTTTTATGCCAACACCCACTTACTTTCTAAGGAAGCTCTAACCCTTTGGATGCGGATAGATGGATCTGCCGAGTAAAGAAGATTTGTGATGGTATGGGGGTAGCTGAAGATCTTCAGGTCGGCTTGGCTATTTATCTATTGGAGGGAAGGCCGATCATTGGTGGGAATCGGTGAAAAGAAGAAGGAATACAGATGCTCTTACTTGGAAGGAATTTGATCATGTCTTCCAAGACAAGTACTTTCCAAAATTCATCCGAGACCTAATGAAGACCGATTTTCTTGCTCTACGACAGGGCAGCCTGATTGTGGTTGAGTATGAGAGAAGGTTTGATGAGCTATCCCGTTATGCTATAGAGTTTATATCTACTGAGGCCAACAGGGCCAAGTGTTTTGAGCAGGGCTTGAGGCCGGTCATTCGAGAGAAGTTAGTGGCTCTCAAGATTCGAGATTATGGGGATATTATTGACAGAGCTGCCTTAGTGGAGAGGGACATCGATGACTTTCAGCGACGAAAAAACTACATGAGGGTAGGTCCGATCCGGACCAATGCTAGTAGTAGTGGAGTGCAGAGAGCGGCACCTTACTGTTGCCCCGATCAAGCAGTTGGATAGAGACCTCAGGCTGTTCGAGGAGCGGGGGCTACTTAGACTAGAACAAACACTGACCCCCGTCAATGTTTCGTATGTGGAGGGGTAGAACACTTCAGACACAACTTCCCATCGCTTTCACCAAGGGCCAACCAAGCGACAGGACAAGTGGCCACAAACTAGCCACTATAACAACATAGACCGTTACAAGCTAAAGTCCCTAGCGGCACCAATCAAGGAAGGGTATTTGTTTTGACCTAACCAGAGGAAGATGCCTCCAATGCAGTTGTGGAAGGTATAATTCTTCTTTATAATTCATGGGCCTGAATTATATTTAATCCCAATGCGACTCATTCATTCATACGCACTGCATATGCTCTTAACTTAGGATTGAGTTTTGAGAAGCTAGAACATGCGTTGAATATTGACTTGCCTACAGGAGAACAGTTGGGTACAAAAATGGTGTGTAGAGGTTGCGTGCCTCAAATTGGGGAGCACGAATTAATTGTAGATTTGGTTGCTTTAGACATAAAGGGATATGATGTCATCTTTGGGATGAATTTGTTATCCACATTCCAGGCGGTAATGGATTGTTTTCTTAAGAGAATTTCATTTCATTTACTAGGAGGAGTAATTTTACTTTCAGGAATGATCGTAATTCTTTCCATCCATTTTCTACTAGGGTAGTAGATTCTTAAAAGTTAAGGCGGGGAGCCAATTGAGTTTCTTAGCTAGCTTGATGGGAGATGATGGGGAGAGATCCCAATCAGGAGTGGTATTGATAGTGTCGGAGTTTCTGGATGTCTTTCCAGATGAACTACCAAGGTTATCTCCACAGAGAGAGATTAAGTTTACAATTGATCTCTATTCGAGAACCGAACCCATATCTATTGTTCCTTATCGGATGGCACCTTTGGAGTTAAATAAGCTAAGGAAACAGTTGGACCATCTGTTGACCATTGGGTTTATCAATTTGAGCACTTCACCTTGGGGAGCCCCGGTCCTCTTCGTGAAGATACATGACAAAACATTTCGGTTGTGCACAGATTACCGAATGTTGAATCAAGTTACAGTGAAGAACAAATATTCATTGCCAAGGATTGATGACTTGTTCAATCAGTTGAGGGGTTTTAAGTATTACACCAAGATTGACCTTCGCACAAGGTACCATCAGTTACGGATCAAGGAGGAGGATATTCCCAAGATAGCTTTCTGTACCCGATATGGTCATTTCAAGTATACGGTGATGCTGTTTAGATTGACTAATGCACCCGCAGCCTTCATGGATTTGATACACAGGGTATTTCGACCGTATCTAGATCAATTTGTCATTGTGTTCATTGATGACATACTAATCTATTTACGGACACACGAGAAACATGAACGCCATCTCATGATTGAGCTCCAGACTTTGAGGGAGCATAAGTTATATGTTAAGATGAGTAAATGTGAGTTCTGGATGAAAGAGGTGAAGTTCCTTGGCCACGTGGTGTCAGAACAGGGTATAGTTGTTGACCCAACAAAGATTGAGGCAGTGACGAAGTGGGAATCCCTGAAGAACGTGACCAAAGTACATAGTTTCCTGGGCTTAGTAGGCTACTACCAGAGGTTCGTGAAGCGATTCTCCAAGCTTGCGATGCCGATGACTCGCCTTACAATGAAAGGAGAGAAATTCGTGTGGACTTAAGAGTGTGAACAAGCTTTTCGCACCTTGAAGGAGAGGTTGACAACAACTCCTGTCCTCATTATTCCGTTCAGTGGGGAAGGATATGATGTTTTCACTGATGCTTCACTACAAGGCTTGGGATGTGTTCTAATGCAAGGAGGCAAGGTAGTTGCTTACGGTTTGAGACAACTAAAGATTCATGAACAGAACTACCCAACTCATTACTTGGAGCTTGCCGCGGTGGTCTTTGCTCTTAAGTTGTGGATGTATTATTTGTATGGTGAGAAGTTCCAAGTGTACTCGGATCATAAGAGCCTCAAGTATGTATTCATACAAAGAGACTTGAACCTTCGACAAAGAAGGTGGGTAGAGTATCTAGAAGATTACGATTTCACACTCAACTACCATCCGGGGAAGGTGAATGTAGTTCCTGATGCACTTAGCAGAAAGTCTCGAGGTGAACTAAATGCTCTTGCAAGTCAATGGAAGATGAGGGATGCCCTTGGAGATTATGACCTATGGGTTGGAGAAGATAGAGTTCGACCATGCCTATTCAACCTCGTAGCCCAACCTATCCTCCAACGTAGAATTGTGGAGTTACAATGCTTGGATCCTGACTTAGATGTCAATTCAAGCTAAATGGAAAATGGGAAAACAATTGAAGGGTGGTCTTGGAAGAATGAAGAATTGAGATATAAGGAAAAGCTATGTGTACTCAATGATTCGTCTCTAAAGGAGGAGATACTTGGAGAGTGTCATCGCTCTAAGTTTGTTATCCACCCCGGAAGAACAAAGATGTATAGGGATATGAATCGCCAGTATTGGTGGAGAGGAGTGAAGCTAGATGTGGGTAAGTACATCTCAAAGTGTGCGATATGCCAGTAGGTAAAGATCGAGCATAAAAAACCTAGAGGATTACTACAATCCCTGCTTATTCCAGAGTGAAAATGGGATCACATCACCATGGACTTCGTGTCAGGTTTACCACGGACATCGCGAGGACATAATGCAGTATGGGTAATTGTGGACAGACTCACCAAATCCACTCACTTCTTGAGTATGAAGACCACAGACACTTTAGAGACCTTAAGCAAGCTTTACATTCGCGAGATTGTCAAGTTGCATGGAGTTCTGCTCTCTATCGTATCGGATCGTGATTCTCGGTTCATGGCGTAATTCTGGCAAAGTCTACAATGAGCTATGGGAACAGAGTTACACTTCAGCACAACTTTTCAGCCCCAAACAGATTGTCAATCTAAGAGGGTCACACAGATTGTGGAAGACATGTTACGTACTTGCGTGTTGGAATTCAAAGGAAGCTGGAGTGATCACTTGCCGTTGGTGGAGTTTGCGTATGGAAGACCGTGTAGATCCCCGCTATTAGGCAGCAGCTATCAGGCAAGCATTAGGATGGCACCATATGAAGCATTGTATGGAAGACCGTGTAGATCCCCGACATGTTGGCTAGAAGCTGGTAAGAGTAGCTTGTTTGGGTCAGAAATTGTTTGAGAGACCACGAAGAAAATTCAACTCATTCGGGAGAGACTACACATGACACAAAGTGGACAGAAAAGTTATACGGATAGAAGAAGAAGGCCATTGGAGTTCTAAGAGGGGGACTATGTGTTCCTCAAAGTGTCGCCCAAGAAAAGAGTATTTAGATTCGGCAAGAAGAGAAAGTTAGCGCCAAGATATACCAGACCATTTGAAGTGATCAAAGTTATGGGCAAAGCGGCGTATAAGTTGTGGTTACCAACTCAGTTGTCTGGGATACATGACGCGTTCCACATGTCGATGTTGAGAAAGTGTCAATCGGATGCAACGCTTGTCGTAGACTTGGAAGATATTAAAATTTAAGATGGAGCAACCTATGAAGAATAACATGTGAAGATTCTTGACGCCAAAGAAAAGATGCTCCGCAACCAAGTCATCCGACTAGTGAAGGTTTTGTGGCAATACCATGGAGTGGAAGAAGCTACTTGAGAACCGGAGCTAGGAATGCGAGAGAAGTAACCGCACTTATTCACTACTTAAGGTAAGTTTCGAGGACGAAACTTTCTTTAAGGGGGTGAATTGTAAACCCCCACATGTTTAAAAGTAATATAATGATAGATTGTTTAGTAATTTAATATATATAATGGTGTAGAAATGAACCCCATAGGTTGTAACTGTAGGAAATGTTAATATTATAAATATTAGTCAAAACTTGATTTCAGCTCATGAAGATAAGAAATAATTTTTAATAGAAATTATATCAACTATGTGTGAGGTGTACAAATGTATGTTGTCTAAGTTTGGGTTGGTTTTGGAAGGGTTTGGAGATGATTGGAAATGAAAAATAGAGGAAATAGGCAAAACTGGGCAAACCGTTCCGGAACTGTGCTCCGGAACTGAACTGTTCTAGAACTATTTGGTCCAGTGAGTTTACCGCTTCGGAACTGTGCTCTGGAACTGCCGAAAGAGGTTTGATAGTTTAAAAGTCGCGATCTTAGCCTGATTTTCGCCCTATAAATACATTAGGATGCCTCTTTTAACCTTATTTCCGCACCTCTAACCCTAGGAAACATAAAAGAAATTATATACCCCCACATGTTTAAAAGTAATATAATGATAGATTGTTTAGTAATTTAATATATGTAATGATGTAGAAATGAACCCCATGGGTTATAACCATAGGAAATGTTAATATTATAAATATTAGTCAGAACTTGATTTCAGCTCATGAAGATAAGAAATAATTTTTAGTAGAAATTATATCAACTATGTGTGAGGTGTACAAATGTATGTTGTATAAGTTTGGGTTGGTTTTGGAAGAGTTTGGAGATGATGGGAAATGAAAAATAGAGGAAATAGGCAAAACTGGGCAAACCGTTCCGGAACTGTGCTCCAGAACTGAACTGTTCTAGAACTATTTGGTCCAGTGAGTTTATCATTCCGGAACTGTGTTCTGGAACTGCCGAAGGAGGTTTGATAGTTTAAAAGTCGCGATCTTAGCCTGATTTTCTCCCTGTAAATACATTAGGATGCCTCTTTTAACCTTATTTCAGCACCTCTAACCCTAGGAAACATAAAAGAGGAAGAAAGGAAGAGAAGAGAGGAAGAAAGGAAGAGAAAAACACAAGATTTGAAGGGATTTATACCTTGGAGTAAATCAAAACCTAGCTTTTCAAGAACACAAGGTAGGGGTTTCTTCCTATTCTCTTTCATTGAGGCTAGGGTTAATATATATACATGTTTTGACTCTTATTAGTATATATTTGCTATAAGTTCTTTGTTTCTTAATTCTTTTGCGATTATTAACATGTTTTACACGAAGTTAGGGTTGATACCCATTCTTCTTGCTTCAAAAACCTAGATTTCAAGAGGGATGAATTTTTCCCTTAATTTCTTCTCTGTTCTTGATTTCAAAACTCTAGTGTTTAATATTGTACAACAAAATAATATTAATGATGATCTCTTTTATATTTTCTTTGATTATTCTATCGTATAACACATGTGAAAATTAGGGATTTTGGTAATAATGTGGAATTGTCAGTTATTTGAAAATATTTTGGTTTCCTCACTTGTATGGTTGTTGTGATGGACTTGGATTGCCATCGAGAGATGCTGTAGAGTGTTAGAGGTTAGTCTATCCCAGTGGGGGTGAGATAGTTTCCTAACACTTGTAGTGGGTTGTCACTTAGTAATGCAACTACTATCGTTCACTGGAGTTCGAATTAGGGTTGGTATACCTTTCTTGGGAAGGGACTCATCACTGTCATTGGTATGGTAGACACCCTTTTTCCAAAGTGCTTGTGATTTGATTGTGATTGGTGAACTAGGTATAGTCGTTGGGTAGATTCATGAGAAGCAATCAACATACATGGCACTAGAGATGAACCAATATACATAAGATTGTTAACTATTGTTTTGGGTTGTAGAAATGGTTTCTACAAGAACCTGTTGAACATAATTTATGTTTGAGAAATGTATTTTATTGCTTTCATTTAAATTTTTGCTATTGTAAACTGGAGATCTATTTAAAATGTCCTATTTTACCTTTCAAAATTGATATATGATATTTGCGAAATTAGACCGACCGGTTTTACATTTTTCTAAATCTTGTTGGAGTTTGGGAGGATTTTCCTACAGAGCTTAGTGCTCACCCCCTACAACCAATGTCTTTCAGATTATACTCTTGAGGAGGAGTTGGGAGTCGAGGAGCCTATACACTGAGAGACTCAGCTAGACCGGGATGTGGATCCCGAGTAGGACGCGTAGAGCGACACTATCTTCTGTACTAGACTAGGATATTCTTTTGAAACAATGTAAAGTCTAGTTTACTTTTGCTATATTTTCTGCTGTGTTATCTTAGTTAATCTTTGGAATGTAAAGACCAAGACAGATCTATTCTTTTGGGATAATGTTTTAGAAATTATACCTATATGATTAATGGAAATTTTCTTATGGATGGATTTATTTAGTGCTCTCATGATTCAAATGGTGATTAGCATGTAATGTCGTCCAGGGTGGTATTTGGGGCGTTACAATTTTCAAGTTTAGTCTTCCATTAAAGCTTTCACCATTAATGCTTCTATGTTCTTGAATTTCTTAGTTAGAAATGGGTATTGAATGCACTTTATTTTAGTTTATGTTTTCATGTATTTATTAAGTTAGAATCTTCATTTCCCTAGAATGTCTTTTAATTACATTATTGTCTTCTCTTCAAACATGAGTAGCTAAATCTTTAAGTTTACTAATCCAAGGGAGACCTCCCTGTGAGGATTCTATTCAACTCTTCTTCTTTCCTCCACTAGGTGTACGGTGGTTTGGTTTGACTAGGTTGAGTGTGGACATGGTTTTGAGTCTTTGATAATCCGTAGAATTGTCACAATTTATTCTTCGATCCTCACTTCCATCTTGTCTCGAGCTTCCCACGAATCAATCAATCAATTATGCATCATTGGAGGAAGACTTTGAGTTGAATTGACATCCCCATTGGAGTGAACCCTTTGGATTAGCCAACACTTGTTTCCCATTTCATTTTTAATAAAATACAATGTATCGACCACTTTCAACAACAAAAGATTTTGCACTTTCTTTTTACCAAAATCACCTTCAATCCGATTCACATCCTTCCCTGAGGAGACGACCTTGGAATACCTTCAAGTAAAACACGACATGCAAAAGTCTTCTTGTGCTTGGGAAGTATTTTTGTTCATTCACATCCCACATTTTCATCATTCTATTCCATTTTCTCCTTGCCCTTTCTTTCGTAATCTTTCCAAGGGATAGTGATACTCCCCTCCACTCATACTTAATATTCATTGAGGGATAATGTCGGGAGGTTAGGTAAGACAAGGGAATAAATATCAAGCATTTTTGGCACCATTGCCAGAGAAGGCAAACATTGAATTAAGAAGTTGATTTCCAGACAATGCAGGTTAGTCCTATGATGTTCATCATGGGCTGAGGTACGTTGATTCTTGTACATACTTTTGTTTGTTTGCATTTTCAATTATAGATAGGTTTGTTACATGTGGGGACGGGATGAACTAAATCGACTAGTTAGACAACCTTTGGTCCCCAACATGAACATTGATCAAGACCCTCCCGAGGATACAGGTGATAATTCTGAGAATATAGGTGCCAATCCAAACATGCAAAGGGGTTGAGGAGGACAAGAATCTAGAATTCCCAATTCATGAATGCAATTTCTCCCTCTTATGAATGAAGGGAACAACATCCAAATTGATTCTCTGACAATATCAATGAGGGAGTTTCTTCAACCAACACATAGCACCACACCCTCATGTATTCTCCTTCCAGTCCAAGCTCATATCGTCCTAGTTTAGCCGGGAATGTTGCAACTACTTCCTACATTCCACGAAATTGAGAAGGAGAACCCCTATTTGCACATAAGGGATTTTAAGGAAATAGTTGCAACCTTCCTCACCAATCATGGTATGGAAGATATAGCTAGACTAAAATTGTCCCTCTTTTTCTTGAAAGATAGGGCAAAAACATGGCTTAACTCCTTGAGACCTCGATCCATAACATCTTGGAATCAAATGCTCTCCGAATTTTTAAACATTTTTTTCCTAGTTCATGGAACCACCACTTTGAAAAAAGAAATTCAAAACTTTTTAGAGAAGCTTAATGAGCAATTCTACCAATGTTGGGAGCCGTACAAGGAGTTATTATAATCCATTCCACATCATGGCTTTGAATCATGGCAATTGGTTAGTTTCTTCTATGAGAAAATCACACCAAGCTATAAACAATTCATTGGCATGATGTACAATGGCGAGTGTTTGAACAAAGACCTCGATGAGGCTTTAGACTACTTTGATACATTGACACAAAATGCACAATCATGGAACATTACGGATCCCACTGATGTACTAAAGTCTTCTCCTCAAGGGAGTAGTCAAACTCAAGGGAGAGGGATGTATGACTTGAGAGACTGGAAAGACTTGCTTTCTAAAATTTCTAAATTTTCAAGGAAATTTGAGAGTCTTGAAGTCAATAGGAGACACGAGGTGTATAATGTTTCAAAGATAAAGGAGTTTTGCTCAATTTTTGAGAGTGTGTAGCATTCCATATCGGATTGCCCCAATATTCTGGCACTTAAGAAAGTGTATCACGAGCAAGTGCATGCCTTTAACCAAACGAGACAATCATTCTCTCCACATTCAAACACCTACAATCCAGGTTGGAACAATCATTTGAACTTTAGTTGGAGAAATGAGAATCTCATTCTTCATGGTTCGAATGCATATTCACCTCTCGTGCCTCCTAAGCAAAATCAATATCAATCCCAAGGCCAAATGTCTAGCTCCCAATACTCCGGGTCTAATCTGCAAGGGTATTCGTCAAACCCACCACACAGAATTGTTCACCTAGTCCACCTCCATAAAGATTTTCTCAAGGACCATCCAATCCTCCCACATATCTACCTCCTCACAAGAGAAATTTGGGGGATATGGTGCATGCTTTCATTCAAAGCCAAACCGCCATCAACAATCAAAATGCCACAACTTTTAATGACATTGGGACCCAACTCACAAAGTTGACTAATTTCATTGGGGAATCACAACAAGAGAAAGGGAAGTTCCCTGCTCATCCCCAAGAAAACCCTAGAGGTCAACATTGCATTGAGTCATCCGAACCCTCTAATACGAGTTGTGAGCCACTCAAAGCGGTCACCACCCTTCGTAGTGGCAAGAAAATTGATAAAACCATTGTGCCAATGGTCCCACCCAAGGCCACATTGCCAAAAGAAAAAGACACCATGGGTGACACCGAGGGGGGTGAGGTGAGTAATGAGGTGGTTCAAAAAGAAAAATTGATTGATGAAAGTGTACTTGTTTCTCCCATACCTGCTCCTTTTCCTAATCATTTGAAGCAATGTTATCAGAACCGAAATGGACATCGAACCGGTAGAGGGACTGGGTCAATGTTTTACTAGTTCAACTGTGGGTTAACTGGTCGAACCGATCATATAATTAAAAAAATATAAAAAATTTAACTAAAAATTTACAATCACAAAAAAGTGTACTATATATGACTTAACTTTTTATTTTTAGAATTGAATATGTTTGTATTAACTATTTAATTTATATTCAATTATTTAATATATTCGTGTGTGTGTGTGTGTGTGTAGCAAGAGAGAGGATGAAAGAGACAAACTGTAGACCCAGCAATGTGATAGAGAAAAAGAAAAAGTTGACCCAGAAAGTAGACCAAGCAATTGAGCCATCCTTTTTCTTTCATTATCACTTGTCTGCGTAGAGAGAGAGAAAGAGAGGAGAAGAAGATGAAGTGGGAGATCTAGATCTGTGGAAGTGGAAGGAGTTCTAGATCTGTAGAAGTGGGAGATCTAGATCTGATGTTTGATTCTTTGAGGTCTGTGTTCTTTGTCTTTGATGTTCGATTCTTCAAGGTCTAGTTTTGTTGTATTTGAGTCTTTGAGATCTAGATCTATTGTTTGTGAGATCTAATTCATCATGTTCGACGGAGAAGACAAAGTGGAAGGAGACAGAGAAGAAGTAGGGATGTCAGCTGGTTTTAAGCTTTGAACCGACCAGTTTGAGGAATCGTTGGTTCACCGGGTATGGCCAAAACCAGCCGATTTTTTCGATTTTTCAACAGTTCGATTCCTTATATGGTCTAACGAAATAACTGGACCGCTTGAAGTCTCAGTTCATGGTTCAATCGGTCCGACTGGCCGGTTTGGTCTGGTTCTGATAACATTAGTTTGAAGCCACCTGTCTAGGTGGCTAATTATGCTGATATTCTTGAAATGTTTAAGCAGATAAAGATTAACATCCCACTCCTTGATGCCATAAAGAAAATTCCATCATATGTGAAGATCTTGAAAGTCTTATGCATGATAAAGAGAAGGCTCAATGTCCACAAGAAAGCATTTCTCATCAAACAAGAGAGCTCAATTTTGAGGACGAACACTCTACAAACGTCTAAAGACCTCGGTTGTCCCACCATTGCCATAACAATTGGGAATTGCCAAGTGGAGCAAACATTGCTTAATTTTGGAGCTAGTGTAAATCTCTTTCCATACTCGGTGTACCAACAACTTGATCTTGAGGAATTAAAGTCTACTCCAATCACGCTTCAACTAGCGAATCATAGTGTCCAAACACCGAGGGGAGTAGTTGAGGATGTCTTAGTGCAAGTTGATAAATTTTACTTTTCTTTTAATTTTATTGTGCTTGACACTCACCCTGTTGCTAATCTTAGCTCCCCTCCGAAGTGATGGTAGTTTTTAGTGATATGGTGGAAAATATTGTCGAGGTATTTATGGATGACTTCTTGGTCTTTAGAGACTCTTTAAGAGGATGCTTGAAAAATTTAGAGAAAGTTCTAAAGAGATGTAAAGAGAAAAGCTTAGTCTTGAATTGGGAGAAGTGTCACTTTATGGTGGCACTAGGAATTATTCTTGGGCACATAGTTTCAGAAACAGGGATCAAAGTTGACAATCAAAGGTGGAGGCTATCTCTAACCTCCCTACGCCGAGAGTCGTTAAGGATATCAGGTCGTTTCTAGGTCATGCTGAATTTTACCGTCGTTTTATTAAAAATTGTAGTGCATTGGCCTGACCCTTGACCAATTTATTATCTAAGGATGTCCCATTCGAGCTTTCGGATGACTGTGAGGCATCTTTTAAAAAACTCTAAAGTATGTTGGTCACACCTTCGGTTATACGACCACCCAAGTGGGACTTATCTTTTGAGCTTATGTGCGACACGAGTGATTACGCGGTCGGCGCAGTGCTCGGTCAAAGGGAGGATAATAGACCTTATGTAATATACTACGCTATCAAAATGAATGTAATTCAATAGCAAGGACCCTTTGGATTGGTCCATGCTTCTAGCAAGCTTGGCATCTCTTTGCATAGGTGATGTAATATTTTCTCATAGTTGGCCAATACTGTCCATACCTATGAAGTAACCATCTTATCTTTTCATATGACTGGTGAGATCCACAAATCCCCACATGGATTTCTTCAATAACCTTCATAGCATCTAGCTTGCTGATACATAGTAGTATCAAACCTTCTAGAGTTCTTTTGAATAGCTATTCTTCATGGAGGACATAGTATACTGATCAATTTCTAAAAAATCTCTCTGTTTTCTAAGATGGATCCTGTAGATATTTAATGATGTAAAATCTCTAGTCTGACTCTTCCATCTCAACTGCCAAAATACTGACTGGCCATGCCACCATTATTGGCAAATGCCTTTTTTTTTTGTAACTTAATTACCCTTTTATCCAATCCTTCTAGAGTCCTAAGTCCAAAGGCAGCTTGGGCCATTTCATTAGCTTTTCCATTATAGAGCCTCATAACATGTTCAAATTGAAGATCCTCGAAACCTTGAATATGAGCTTGCGCTATGGTGATATATTTTTTCTAGTTTATGGTAATTGCATTTGTACCAACCCCACATCTGTCAAATCACCAATTACCAAAAGATTCTTGATTCCCATGTCTAAATCTATTTCTAGGCCTATGAATAAATCATCATGCACAGTGTCTTATCTAATTGGTAAGCAAACTGGAACATCCTTTCTTTTGGTGATAATAGAACAACTCCAGCTTCTACTCCTTCATCATTCTTGGACTCATCAAACATTAGCTTCCAAGGTACTGTTTCTATGCAACCTAATTCAAATGTATCTTTTTCAATAAAGATACTTGGATGGTCTGCTAGAAAATTAGCCAAAGCTTGGCCTTTAACTGCCCTTTGTGGCACATATTGAAAACTTTTTTTTGTTAGGGTGAGTATCCATTTTACCGACCTCTCTCTTAGTAAGGGTCATGTGAGCATGTACTTGACTATGTCAGTCTAAGCAATAACGCATACAGTAAATCGATGTAGGTAATGCCTTAGTTTTATTACTGTAAAATAAAAGGCCAAACAAAGTTTTCTATAGAAGAGTAATTACATTCCGCATTATTTAACTTTCTACTTAAATAATAAATTGTTTGTTCATGGTCTGGTTAATTATCCCGTGCCAATAAACTATCAATAGACTTATCTCCTACTGAAATATATAGTTTTAATGACTTGCCTACTTTTGGTGGCATCTACACTGGAGGCTTTGTCAAGTATTCTTTGATTTTCTCAAAAACCTTTCGGTGCACTTCCTCCCATTTGAAATCAACCTCTAACTTAAGTTTCAAAAATGATGAAAAAGCTATTGTTTTCCTAGCAAGGTTAGAGATGAACCTCCTTAGGAAGTTTACTTGGTCTAGAAACCTCTACAATTTCTTCTTATTGGCTGGTGCTTGAGCTTCCAAAACAGCCCTGACAAATATAGCCAATGGGATGGACCAAAAACCTAAAATATAGCCAATAGAAATGCCAAATACACATATCAAAGGATTCATTTTTAACTTATGTATTCACATCCTCTGGAAGGCCTTTCTTAGGCCTTTGATAGGTGGTCCTAGCATTTTTAAGGCCAAATGGCATCACCACCCACTCATATGTCCCCAACACACCTGAGCATCTAAAAGTAGTTTTATGAATACCTTTTTCTACTATGAATATTTGAATATAACAAGCATGTTCATCCATAAAGGTCAAAATAGCATGTCTGGCTATAGAATCAATCAAGATATTTGCCATAGGAATTGGATACTCGTTCTTAGAGGTTTCAATGTTTAGATTCCTGAAATCTGTACAAACCCTAATTTTTCCAATTTTCTTCATTATGGGAACAATGTTAGAGAGTCATTCCATGTATCTGTAAATTCTACTGAATCCTTCACTCAATAACCTCTGAATCTTCTCTTTCACCAATAACATAACCTCAATAGTCATTCTCCTGGGTGGCTGCTTGTGAGGATGAAAGCTCTGCTTGATTGGTAGCCTATGTTCCACCAATGACTTGTCCAAACCCATGCAAAATAATTTTTGAATTCTTCAGTAGATAAATCTGTAAACCCCCACATGTTTATATTCATATAGTGATATAATTGTTTATTAATTAATTTTCAAATGGTAGTATCGGTGATGAGGTGTATAAATTCTATAGATTTAAACAGTAAAAATAATTATGAGTGAGGCAAATCCTTGGTGTGATTTAATATTTTGTAGGTGTTAAGGTTGATAATAGTAAATATTTATCTAAAATTTAGTTTTGACTTGTAAATATTTGAAAATATTTTCAATAGAACTTGTAGGTATCAAGATTTATATGGAAAACCTTGTTAAACATGTATGGGATGATTTTGGAAGGGTTAGGAATGGATTGGAAATGAAAAACGGGTGAAGAAGGTAAATCTGGGTAGTAACTACCAATAGAAAAATTGTCTAGTATACCCGAACTACCGGTAGTCAACAGGTAGTCGATTATCTAGGGTACCCGAACTACCGGTAGTCAACAGGTAGTCGATTATCTAGTGTACCTGAACTACCGGTAATCAATAGGTAGTTGATTATCCAGCGTACCCGAACTACAAGTAGTACCTACCGGTAGTCGCTGTAAAAATCTAAAATTTTTAAGTTGCGAACAGTCGGTCCCCCTTCCACTATAAATACTTAATGATGCCTCCTTAGTCTTAATTACACCACTCCTAACCCTAGAAACACTTAGAGAGGAAGAAAGAAGGAGAAAATACAAGATCAAAAGGGAAAAACAAGAGATTTAAGAGTGATTCAAGATTCAAGCCCTAGTTATTCAAGAGTCAAGGTCGGTGTTTTCTTCCATTCTTATTCATTGAGATTAGGGTTAGTATATTTGTAAGTGTCGACTCTTAATCATATGTATTTTCTATTAGTTCCTTGTTTCTTGATATTTTTACAAACTTTATCATGTTTTGAACATTGTGATGGTTGGGGAGCCATCAAAAAAATCCTAGTTTTTGAGAAATATAGACTTCTCTCTCTATATTCACTCAAGCTTGGTTTTGAAAATTCTAGTGCTCTATGTTGAGTGATAAAATGATATTGATAATGATCTCTTATATTTTTTTTCTTTAATTGTCCTATTTGAAAATATCACATGTGAAGAATTGGAGATTTTTGGAGTTACTTGCGGTTTGAGAAAATATGTTGGATATTTGAGATAGTTGGTGGTATTATATTTCTTGTATTGTTGTTTGGATGAACTTGAGTAAGAGGTTCCTTGTAAGGATGCTCATTTCTTCTCAGGAGGTTCCTTGTAAGGATGTTTGAGAAACAAAGCCTTGAGGATGAGAGGTTGCTTATAAGGATGCTCATGCCAAAAGAAGACAATATGTGGTATTCTCGAGAGGTTCCTTGTAAATATGCTCATGCCAAAAAAGGACAATATGTGGTCTTCTCGGGAGGTTCCTTGTAAGGATGCTTGAAAAATAAAACCTTGAGGGTGAGAGGTTTCTCGTAAGGATGCTCATGCCAAAAAAGGACAATATTATATCATGTATGGAGTATTGGTTTACTTTTGAAAATTGTATGGCTCATTGTTGAAAATTAGTTTCACGTTTTAATTTAACTTTATTGTTATTCGTAAACTAGAGATCTATTAAAATGTCATGATTTTACTTCAAAAAGTTATATATGACATTTGTGAAATGTGACCGACCGCTTTATATGTTTTTCCAAATCTTGTTCGAGTTTGGGAGGATTTTCTTACAGAGCCTCGTGCCACCCCCTATAACCAATATTTTTCAGATTATACTCTAGAGGAGGAGCTTGGAGTTGATGCATCGGAGCATTCGGAATCTCTAATAGACGGGGAGGTGGATCCCAATGTAAATGCCTATAGCTTTATTCCCTTTTAATGCTCAACTAATAATTCATTTTAGAGACATTGTGAAGTCTAGTTTTCCTGCATTATAATTGTCAAACTTTTGGGATGTAAATATCATTGTTTGGCATATTCTTTTGGATAATATTGTAAGTATTTTATGAAGGATGAATGAAGTCTCATTTATTTATGGATTATATTAGTGCTCTCATGTGGTGAATGATTTTTAGAATGTAATGTCGTCCAAGGTAGTTTTTGGGGCATTACAAGTTTTGGTATCAAAGCCTAGGCTTTAGGTCTTACATGGGAGCTGTAGATTAGGGACTATCACTGGAGTATTAGGTTAGGTTGAAGAAACTTTAGGCTTGAATTTGTTTGAGGTTATATGTTTATCAAATTGGGTAATTTGTTATTTAGTTAGGTTAAGGATTTATTTATTTATTTATTTTGTTCGAATTCATTGAGTTGTCTCGCTACGCAATCGAGTTTGTGACCACTGATGCAAAGAGGGCTAAACGT
This sequence comes from Ilex asprella, assembly GCA_023539305.1. Lineage (NCBI taxonomy): Eukaryota > Viridiplantae > Streptophyta > Magnoliopsida > Aquifoliales > Aquifoliaceae > Ilex > Ilex asprella. Next base: position 21,022,242 of record CM042184.1, read on the forward strand.
TTTGAACAAAGTTTGAGGCCTTCCATCCACGAGAAGTTGGTTGCACTATGAATTTGAGAATACAAGGATCTAGTGGAATGGACGAACGTGGAGGAGAGAGACACAGAGGAGACCAGGCGAAGACAAAATTTTGCTAAAGGAGGTCCCCTGAGGGCCAGTAGCAGTAGTGGAGCCATACAAAGGGAAGTTCCATACCGCAGATCGTATCAAGCTTTGGGGCAAAGGAACCAAGCAGTTCAAGGAGTTGGGGTTACTCAAGCTTGAGTAGCCACTAACATGCATCAATGCTTCGTATGTGGAGGTTTCAGACACTTCAAACATAACTACCCATCATTTCCACCAAAGACCAATCAAGCAGCAGGACAAGTACATGAAAACAGGCCACCACTACAAAATTCATTACAATAGAGACTGTTAGGAGCTCTAGCCCCAGGCGGTGCCAATTAGGGAAGAATGTTTATTTTGACCCGACCAGAGGAAGACGTTTTCAATGCAGTCGTGGAAGGTATCGTTCTTCTTTACAATTCTTGGGCCCAAATTCTATTCGATCCGAGTGCTACTCATTCATTCATATGCACTATATAAGCTCTTAATTTGGAATGAACTTGTTGTCCACTTTCCGTGCAATAATGGATTATTTTCGCAAATGAATTTTATTTCAATTATCGGAAAGGGTAGTTTTCAGCTTTGTCAATGATCAGAATTCTACCCATCCATTTCTTACTACGAGTAGTAGATTCTTGAAAGCTAAGGCGGGGAGCCATTTGAGTTTCTTGGCTAGCTTGATGGGAGATGATCGTGATGGATCCCAATCGGGTATAATGTTGATAGTATCGAATTTTTTGGATGTCTTCCCAGATGAACTACTCGAGTTACCTCCACAAAGAGAGATTGATTTTACAATTGATCTATATCCGAGAACCAAACCCATTTTCATTGCTCCCTATTGGTGTTTTTTTCCCTAACTCTCATTTCATAGCATGGCATGGTAGAATTTCAACCTAAAATTGTATATTCTTACTTAGAATGTTGATGTGAATATGAATTATTGAATGTGAACATTGGACGTGCACTTAGGTGTGGGGAGTATCCTCTGTAGAAATTACTCTACTGGGCGTGGCTCACCCTATATGGGAAAATATTTCAAGTGCGGGACATACGCAGGTGAACGGCTCTCATTTGGGGCCACAAGTGTGAAGAAAGTCGACTTGTGGCTTTTATAACTCCTTTTGTAAAACTTTTTGGGCAAACTAGTTTTGGCATGTAATTTTATGTAAGAGAGTTTTAATTGAACTCATAAGGATTGTTTTTAATATGACCTTGCGTATTTTATATGAGTATGGATAAATAGACCTAGTGTGGTCAATTTTACTCATAAATGGACCCGATACAGTCATTGTGTTATATTTTGCTTCGGATAGGTCATGTGAATGTATATTGCACAGGTTGTGTTTTGGGTAGAGTTTCCCGTACAAAAGAGACTCTGCACAATTTTTATTAAATTAAAGATCCTGATAAATGGGACACAACGATGTGATATCAAGTTACTCGGTATCCACAGTTATTCTGCGGGTTATGGGTAATCAACGGACCCCCGAATTTTAGGGTGTCACACTTGACTTGACAAAATTATAAGTTTTCAAGTATTTTATGCTCATTTTTTATTCGTTTTGTGTGTTTTAATTTTGTTTCGTAGGGATCATGATTTGAAAGGAAACAAGGTCATTTGATAGCCTAAATGTTGGATTAATTGAGGAATAAGCAACAAGGGTAGTCATAGGCATAAAAAGAGATTAGCACAACTCTACATGCAGCGCTGCAGCTCTAAAAGGGCAAAAAGTCAGCGCAGCTTGATTAGTACTTAAAAGTAGCATTTTTCTATGCATTTTTAATACTAATTGTACTTTGATGGAGTTTAAGTGATGTCATTTCAGGTCTTAAATTGAACAAGGGCTCAAGAATAACAAATATCACATTTGAGGGTAATGCGAGTACATTAGGGAACAAAATTGGAGAAGCTTGGAACAAAGAAACGACGTTCGAATGCCAATTCACGTTCAAATGTCCACTTGAACTCAGAGAAAACCAGTCTTTGAGCCATTGTGCGTTGTAGTCAAGAAGGAAGACTCTGAGGTAGTTGAATACCACATTCGAATGCCAACTCACTTTTGAACATCCACTTGATTTGATTGAAAACTAGGATGATGAGTGCAAAGTGCCAAGATATGAATTGAGAGTGTGGAAATAGGTTTCCACGGAAGACCACCGGCCACTTGAGTGAGAAGGACAGGCCACATCTGGCGTACGAACGCCCATACATCAAAGATAGAAGAAATGTTTGAACACCAAGAAATGTTCGAACACCCACAAAGCATAAACAAATACAACGTTCGAACACTATATCACATTCGAATGCTCTCCATAGACTGACTGCAGAGTGGTTGGCTTTTCACTTGAACTTGGGCGGCATACACAATTCCTTCACCCCTCTCTTGCTCGCCCTCCTTGTCAATAAATACTCCCACTTTTGGAGGCTTAAAGGGGTGTTTTGTAGAAGACTTGGTAGAGAGTTTGATGGAGGCTTAAACTCCCACTCATAAGAGCTAGTTGTAGAATTGTTGTATGTTTACTTGTAATTGTTCTTGAAGTTAGTTTGGCTTTAGACCAACACTTCTTAGTTTGTTATGAAATTAGTCTTAAATTTATGCTTTCAATTACTTGCAAGAAGAAAGATAGTTCATCTTTTGGTTGAGAAAGCAACCCTCCAATTCTTGGTTGAGGAAGCCACCCTCAAATTGTGATTAGCTTTCTTCTACTTTCATTGTTTATGTTTTTTTTCACTTCCATAGCTTGAGCTTCCTTCTTTCTTAGAGGGGTGAAACTCTTCCACTTTTCTAGAGCTTTGTCAAAACCGTGAAGGGTGGGACGTGATTCACTCATTTTTCGTTGAAGATTAGCTCCTTGTTCATTGTTCTTTTATTTTGTAAGTCCTCTACTTGGAGGGATGAGCATCACTCACTTTTCTAGCTTTACCAAAGTCATGAAGAGTGAGTAGTTTCTCATTCACTCTTTAGTAAGAGGTGAAAGGCATGAATAAATTATCTGAAAGTTATATTTGTGCACTGTTCTTATACTTAATGTTTATATCTCTTTGCTTATTGGATGATTGATTTCATCTAGTAAAACTAAGGTATTTTGTATAATCGTGGTTCTTTCTATGACACGAATGACTCTTGCATAGAAAGAATCATCAGCTCAAGGCAAGTACCCCAGCTAGATCTTTTGACTACCCTTCAATCCTCCCCATTATTGTGCTTCATTTAAAGAATGGAATATTAATGTTATGGTTGGATGTCTTGTAATAACACTTACTTGTTTGTATACGGGTTGAGTCTCGGCACAGACAATTTTTGTAAACTTCTAGAGAGACATCAAAACCATGTTCTTAATTCTCACAGTCCATCTTTATCTTCTGATTAACTTGCAATTGACACGGGTGTTAATTGAGTTATCAAGAATAAATATAATAAACTGGATGATTAACTACATGTTCAGATCCTTGAACTAAGGAGTGACTTTCTTTACATTTGAGCTTACCTTATATTTTGTCTAGAAAACTTGTCTTGAAAATAATCTTATATTTTGTCCACCAAAACTCCCTAAAACTCACAACTCTAAATCACAAATGTTACAATCAATTGGTCTGCACTACTACTTACATTGAAACACCAACAAGAGTTCCATGTGGATTCCACTCGGACTCAAATTGGATTATTACTACAGCTTGACCGCCTGCAATTGGGTGCACACATTTCAGATCAAGTAACAGTTGCGCTGATTTTAGGGGTTGCAACGCCGGTTTTAGTGTGGACGCGAATTCGGACTTGTTTTTGAGTCGAAATTGAATTCTAATGCTACATATATTCTAGGGTTTGAGTTGGGATATAAAAATACTGATTTAAGGGGCTGCTAATAGAGCGTGAACCAAGGATTGATAGAAAAATTGAAGGCAAGAATCAAAGGAAGTGACACTAAGAAAATTGGACTTGAAGGCTAGAGAGGAATTGAAGATTGCAAATAAGTTTTCATTCTTTTCTTTTACTTTTAGTTTTGATTTTCTGAGATGTTGATTAATTTGAGGATGACGTTTTTCAATTATATTATGAACTAAATTTTTATTAACATTGCAACAGAACCTGATGTTTGGTTATATTGATCTACTCTCGTTTCTAGTTCTTATTGATCATTTATGAGTTGTTTATCATATTTTTTGCTTAATATATGATTGTGTGGCCCGTAATTAATTTGATTCCCTAGATGAAATTGGAAGATGAATTCTAGGTTTAGATCTAAAAATGATGAAATGCGTCTAGTTAATTCTTCTTAGGATTGAATAGCTTGGTTTGTGTATAGGATATGAATATACCTATATGTCGCGGGTAACTTTTATGAGAATTTGAACTTAATGAATCTATTCCAACTTATTTTGCATTGGAGTATAGTAATTTAATTGGGAGAAATATTTTTATGTGACTATCGGAAGAGGTTTGTTAAATAATTTTGAGTTCTCAGTTAACAATTAATTTTGATCAATTAAATGAAAAAAGAGTTGAAAGATTTATACGAAGAATTTGAGGAAGTTATAATCTTAAATTCTTTTTTCTAGTAAATTCAATCCTTGATTTTAAAATTTAAATTAGTTTTAAATTAGTGAATTCATAGTTAATTTTAATTGTTTAAATAAAATCGAATTGATATAAAGTTAGTACTTGAAAATTAATATTAATAATTCTCCATGGGAACAATACCCTACTTATCACTTTATTACTTGTTGATCATATATACTTACACATAAATTGTCCATATTAACATCATTGATGTCCGTTCTGGTAAGGCTCAAGGAGGGGTGCAAGCTGATGATATTGATTTTTCAAAAGATGACTTATCATCCTTGGATTTGGAGGTTCAGATTGGGGATAAGGGTCAATGATCAGGCTGGAGTATCACTTAAAGAGACAGTGTCTAAAAAAGACCATTACACCTTGGATGAACAATGCCATTTAACCTCTTCTTCCACCTTTTTGATTGTTCATCAATTTGGTTGTAAGGATAGCGGAGGTTCAACTTTAGATGATGACAGAAGTTTGCAAAGTTTGAAGAAACCTCCAAACAAGGGATACTATTCAGACGGTGATCTATCGGGTAGTGTGGAATGCTTTGAGGTGGATTCTTTTGATTTTGAAACTACAGAAAGCTGTGGACTTGATAATATGGTTGAGGTTTGGTCCAGTCAAGAATGGTTACTAGATCTAAATCTAGCATAGTCTCCTTTTCTACGCCTTTAATTGATTAATACAATCACTTGAAATGTTAAAGGAACAAATAAGGAGTTTTCAAGGAGTAGATTAAAGAAACTTGTTGCAATTCTTGATGATTGCATGCTTGCTGTTCTGGAACCTAAGTTAATGCTACTAAAGTTGCAAAGCTTATGTGGTTATATGGATTTTTCTAGTTTTTTTTAGCTAATTCATTAGTTAAAAAATAAATCTGGGTGCTATGGGATCACAGAGTAAAGCTAAAGGTTATAGCTACTCATGAGCAGGCTGTAACAGTGGAGGTCTCATTCCAGAGAATTGCATCTATTTGAGTCTCCATTATTTATTCTAAATGTGACCATCTTTTGAAAATACCTTTATAGTATCATTTGGCATGTTTGTAGTTATCTTATGTTCCTTGGATGGTGATGGGTGACCTTAATACAATTGTTTCTTCTACAGAAAGGAGAGGGGGCGTCTCCAAGCTTATCTATTATACATAAATTTATTTCTTTCATTAACTTTATGGGATTGCGGGATTGTGGTTTCACAGGTACAACCTTTACATGGTGTAACAATCATCATGGCAGGACTCGAATGTGGCAAAGATTAGATAAAACCATCATTAATGTGTAATGGATTCAAAGATTTGAGAGAACTGAGGTTTAACATGTTGGAAAAGGAAAACCAGACCATTGTCCTCTAATTATTAAACACTCAGAAACTACAGCTTCTAGAAGACTATTCTATTTAAAATTCAGAATATGTGGATTGAAAATTATAAAACACAGGGAAAATTTAAAATTTTTTGAAAAAAAGGCAAAATGGTCATTTTATCACTATAATGCGAAATTAAAATACATGTTCTCTAGAGCTCGTATGATGCAACGGACTTCGCCGTTGGATTCGTATAGCAAAATCTAGTCACCTAGACTAATTTTGTCGAATTATGAGATAGTCAGATTTTACACGTCGTTTGAGGTGACTGGGTGGTGGATGACCTCACAAAGTTTTCCAAAAATAAAAATTATAAAACTTTCTTAGAATTGGATAAAATTTTAAATAAAATTAATTTGTACTTAAACTGGGATGAAATAAATTGTTCCAGGACAAAAACGAGCCCGGGAAAGAGGGGGCTTGTGGCTCGATGTGAGCCAAGTCTTTAAAATTATAAATAGGGGCTAAATATCTGAAGAATAAGATATTCTTACCCTATTTCAGCTGATTCAACGCGTGGAAGAGAAAGAGGGGAAAAGTGAGGTTTCAAGTCTTCTTTTGCCGATTCTCGGAGTTCCGTCGAGCCAAGAACTAAAGTCAATCACGTCGACGAGGGCTACACAACCACACCAAAAATGAGTGATTTCACCAAATATCCAAAGAAAGAAATTTGAAAAATCAAGAGTTTTGGGCTTGTTTGGTGTTCTTGAAGTTCTTCATACTTCAAGTGAGGTAGGGTTTCTCCTACTTTGGTTTATTCCAACCCTATGGTGTCCATGGGTCAAGGGTTGGGTGTTGGGTGTGTATCTATATATGTGGACCTATGTATATATATATATATATATGTTTATGGAAATGAGAAAACAAGTCTAGAAAAGACTTAAATCAAATTCTAGCTTGAATTTGATATGTAGAAGTCACTTATGTGATTCCTTGATGCTTGATGATATCGGGGCAAATTTGTATAATAACTTGATTAGTTTGACTTGAAGGTGTTTGATTAAATGCCTTGAATGATGATATTTGATGTTGTGCGGGCAATATTATGCGATAACATGAGTGGTGTTTGGAAGGTGTTTGATTAAATGTCTTGAATAAGTGAAATGGTTATTTTGATATAATTGAAATAACATGTTGGGGCTTTGTTGATAATATGTGAACATATGCTTTGTGATATGTTAACATGATGAATGTTTATGGAAATTATTTGCATATAATATAAATTTATGTGGAATATGATGATATGTGGTTGATATTGCTCATTTGGCACTCATTACATGTTGAGCATGATATTGGCATCACATTCATGGGCATAAGTCATGAGTGTGGGTGTGAGGTGCATGGTTAATCAAATGCCACTTTTGGTATTTGATAAATGGACTCGAAAGAAGGGGATTGAAGATCCCGTTGAGTCACATGATTGCATGAAAATTGGGTCAGGATAGCAAGAAGGGAGTAGAAGATCCCTCGGGTAAGAGACCTGGTGAGTGAATACACACTCCGTTGGTGTAAGAGTATATAAAGTATGTCGGTGTACGCCGAACCACTAGTGGATGTCCATGAATACCGTGTCGACTGAGTGCCGTTGATGTAAGTCCATAAATATCCACACCAAGAAAGACTCCAGAATTGTAAATGTCATTCACTGTGCAATATGAATAACAAATTCATACACATTGGCACTTACATATGTTGAGGAGCCAGAAGGGGTCGGGTTGAGTTGCACGAGTGAGTCTCATCTCATTTCATGGCATGACATGAAGAATTCCAACATTGAATTCATATTCTTGCTTGAAATGTGATGGATTGTTGAATGTTGCATGTGTGCATTCCATGTGCATCTAGGTGGGGAGTAGCCTATACGGGAAAATTTTTAGGGTACGGGGCATACGTCGGTGGATGGATCTCACTTGGGGCATCAAGGGTAAAGAAAAGCCGAGATATGGCCTTGCTTTGAGTTTTTGTAAAACATTTATGAAAACTTGGTTTTTGACATGTAAAAGTGGTTTTTTACTTGAGTTTTTGGAATGTGTTTGAAATCAAAAATGGTTGAAACAGGTAAAAATGATAAGAGTGTACCGGTACGCTGTTGTCCATAGAGTTAATTGTACCGGTACGCGTACCAGTACACCCAACTCCAGTGAGCAAACCGTACCAGTACAGTTTTCAAAATTCTGAAATTTTAAAGGTGTTTCGTCATGCTTTCAGCCTAGGTTTTCCTTCTTTCTGTAAATGGATCATAATGGAGTACAAATTATGGTGTATTGGGCCTTAGTTGGATCCAATGAATAACTGAATCCGGATTAAAATTGTGGGGTAAAATCCCGATTAAAGGGATGTTATCGACGTGGTGTCAGGTTAATCGACATTCACGGGTATTTTCGCGAGTTGATGGGTTGTCAACGGTTAACAAAAGACCCCCTGAATTTTGGGGTGTCACAAAAATGCAGGTTTTTTGCAATTTGTGGAAAGTCATTGGGTAGGTATTCTTTCTCCTCACCCAATGGAAAATGTTTTTCTAAAGCTTAAGTATATGAAATTTCATCTAAAGAGGTGGAACAAAGAGACTTTTGGGAATGTGTTTGAGAAGATTAAGTTGTGTGAAAGTAAACTGTTGCAAGCAAATTGCAAATTGAAAGGAATGACTCTAATGCAAGTTACTAGAATTTAGAGAAAGCTAAGAAAGAGCTCGATGATGCATTGAGGTAGAGGAGATCTTCTGGAAGCAATGAACAAAAATGAGATGGACTATGCAGGGTGAGAGAAATACCAAACTCTATCATGCTATTGCTTGATGTGCTGAGATTTTTTCTCTCGCTTATTCTCATCTAAAATGCATTCTTTAGATGAGGGTTTGTTTGAGGTTATTCCCAGGCTAATCACTACAGAGGATAACACTATGCTTACACCTCCTACATCCTTGGAAGAACTTATGGCCACTGTTTTTGGCATGTCAGAGTAGAGTGCACTAGGACCAGATGGATTTTCTGGTAAGTTCTTCCATGCTACATGGGATATTATCAAACTTGATTTGCTGGAAGTTGCTAATTTTTTCCTTCAATGATGAATTGTGCCAAGGTTAGTTAATGCAACCTTGTTGTCTCTCATACCAAATGTAGAAAATCCCTTTTCTTTCTCTGATTTTAGGCCAATAAGTTTATGTAATTTTCTATATATGATTTTTACTAAGTTGCTAGCTGCTAGACTAAGTAAAATACTACCTGAGATTGTCTTTGAGGAACAACATGGTTTTGTGAAGTGTAGAAATGTGGGAGATAGCATCGCTTTAGCATAGTTTTTGGTTAATGAGTTAGGTAGGAAGGTTATGACTAGGAATGCTATTTTGAAGTTGTACATGATGAAGGCCTTTATTAGAATGGACTAGGACTTTTTGAAGCAAACTCTTAGAAGTTTTGAATTCTCAGAGGAGTTTGTGCTAATTGTCTCTAATTGTCTAAACAATGTATCTATGACTGTTAAAGGTGTTAGGCTTGGATTCCTCCCTAGCTCCAGAGGCTTAAGTCAAGGAGATCCATTGTCTCCAAGTCTTTTTATTCTGGTGGAAGAAGTCCTTTGCAGAGGTCTTGAGCAATGTTTTCAAAATGGTCTTGTACAGAGTTTTCACATAGGGAGAGGTTCTACACTACTTAGTCACCTATTGTTTGCAGATGATACTCTTATTTTTCTTAAAGGAAATAAGAACTCAATGAAGAATCTTCTTGCTTCTGTGGCTAGGTATGAAGTATCTTCGGGCCAGAGAGTTAATAAACATAAGAGCTCTTTGCATTGTTTTGCAAAAATATCTTTGGCAAGAAGGAATATATTGTCTCATATTTCTAGCATTCCTTTTAAATTATGTCATTTCACTTATCTGGGGTGTCCTATTGTCAAGGACAGAGTGAAGTTAGTGTATTTTGAGGATTTAATAAGGAAATTTCAAGTGAAATTAGAGGGATAGTATTCTAAGTTGTTGTCAACATGGGTAGAGTGGTTCTAATTCAGTTAGTCTTGAACTCTATACCTGTAACGCCCCAAAATCCTCCATGAACGGCATTACTATTTAAAATCATTTACATCATGAAAGCGACTAATAAGATCCATAAATAAAGAAAATTATTCATCATCTATAATATCTACAACATCCTCCAAAAGAAAATGTCCAACTATGGCCATTACATCCAAAAGAATATGTCAAACTGTTATCTCACAACGGAATAAGAAAAATAATAACATTAGTATTATCTCAAAATGAATCTCCTAGCCTCGAACATATAAAGAACAATTCTAGAAATCCCCCTCCGGATTCACATGCCCATCCACTTGAACTTCCCAAAGTTCTTACTCGTCTACTTCGAGCTCTTCCTCTAAACCAAAATCTGAAAGGAATGTTGTTTGTAGGAGGTGAGCACTAAGCTCTGTAGGAAAATTCTCTCAAACTCGAACAAGGTTTAGAAAACATATAAAATAGGTTGGTCTCATTTCACAAATATCCAGTGACATTTCAACAGATCTCCAGTTTACACAACAACAATAAATTAAATGAAGCAATAAAACCAATTCCCAACAATAAACCATTTCCCCCAATAAACTATTTCTACAACAATAAACAATAACCCACAATTTGTACAACTACCCACAATGTATATCAAGCCACAACTTGTATCTTTCACAACATTATGTATATGTATCTCAGGTATGATGTATAACATTGCATGAATAAACACATCAAAAATATCTTGCCCCATGCACATACACACAATCCTCGCAAGTATACACAACTTTAGGAAGGGCATATACTAACGCATCGGTAGGGACGATCCAACCCATGAATAGTATACTAACCCTCAGCCTCGATAACACATGAGCGAATAGTGGTTGAGTCCTCGCAAGGCACCAACCTCACTACGAGTGATAGGGAACCTTCAAACTCACATGAAGTAAGAAACGCATCTAACCCACTCTACAATATCTAGTCAACAGCCACCCATGGTCATCCAAACATCCACAAGAGATACAATTCAAACTCATTTCCTCAAATCACAAGCAAGTCCAAAAATCTCCAAATTTCACATATGGTATTCCAATAGTATAATTTAAGAAAATATGCAAGAGATCATCAATAATACCATTTTATTGTTTAATACAAAACACTAGAGTTTTGAAATCAAGAAGAAATGAATATTGAGAGAAAAACCCATCTCTCTTGAAAACTAGGGTTTTCAAGACAAAAAAGAGAGGTTTCATGGCTATTCTACCATAGCTTCCTTCAAAACATGATAATATTTGCAAGAGTATTAAGAAATAATGATTTCATACCATATATATATGATTGAGGGTTAAAACATATATATTTATGCCCTAGCCTCAATGGACAAGAGTGGAAGGAAACCCCTACCTTTCTTCCTTAGTTTAGAGTGAAAAACTAAAAGATTTGATCTACTTCAATGTGAAAATTTTTCTTGAACTTGTGTTTTTTCTCCTTCTTTCTTCCTCTCTAAGACTTTCTAAGGTTAGAAATGTTGAAATGGGGCTAATGGAGGTGTCCTTAAGTATTTATAGGGTGAGAAATGGTCTCCTGTGCGTGATACTGGAACCTAGATTTGTAAGTCACGTACGAACGTCAATATTGCAAATTACTACTTTACGTTCGAACATCATTTGGCATTCGAACATTAGTTGCTCCCAGTATTTTTTTTTATCTGAGGTTTTGAAGACACCAAAGTACTGGGACTCACTATCATTCGAACGTTGATTCACGACCGAACGTCATCCTAGTTTCTGCTGAAACTTCTAGTGATATTTTGACATATTTAGAGGTCAATTTGAAAAAAATTTGTGAAATACGATTTTGTATCTGACTTGATCCGAAATGTATACACCCAAGTGCAGGCGGTCAAGTAATAGTAATAATCCGGTTTGAGTCCGGAGTCAAATCCACAGGGAACCAGTAGTTTTGGTGTTCTAAAGTAATCGGTGAAGGAAACCAATTGATTGTAACTTTTGAGTTTTAGGGTTGTGAGATGCGAGTGAATTCCTTGAACAGAATATTAAATTCTTTTCAAAGAGTTTTCTAGACAAAATATACGATTGATTCAAATGGCAAAGAAATCACTCTTTAGTTCGAGGATCGGGACATGTGATCAATTATCCAAAATATGATATTTTTGCTTGATGACTCAATTAACTCCCGTGTCAACGGCGAGTCAATCGGAAGATAGAAATGGCCTATTAAGGTCATGGTTCCAAGGTCTCACTAGAAGTTTACAAGAATTATCTGTACCGAGAGTTATCGCGTGTACAAACAAACAAGTAATTCTTCATGACATTCAACCATGGCTTTAATAGTTCATCCTTTTAATGAAGCTTGATAAAGAGGGATGATTAAAGGGTAGTCATGAAGATCTAGCCGGCGTACTTGCCTTGAAACGAAGAGTCTTTCTATGCAGGAGTCATCCTTGTCATAGGAAGGCTATCGATTATACAAAGTACTTTAGCTTTGCTAGATGCAATCAATCATCCAAAAGCAAGGGAATATGAACATTAAGCATTAGAACAAAGCATCATATGATATCCGAGTAATCACCACATGTCCTTTACCTCTTACTAAAGAGTGAATGAGAAACTACTCACTCTTCATAGCTTTGGTAAAGCTAGAAAAGTGAGTGATGCTCATCCCTCTAAGTAGAGGGCCTCACGGTGTAAAAATATAATTAACAAAGAGCTAATCTTCAACGAAGAATGAGTGAATCACGTTTCACCCTTCATGGCTTTGGTAAAGCTCTAGAAAAGTGGAAGAGTTTCACTCCTCTAAGCAAGAAGGGAGCTCAAATAATGAAAGTGCAAGACATAAGTAAAAGCATGTATGTAAGAGCATAAATGTAAAGA